>OZ014514.1:20335930-20658430 GCA_963966075.1 Aphodius sticticus
ATGTACGCCGTGTCCGGTGGTCTTGCGGCTTCAATTCTTGCAACGAGTTGGATTTTGTCAGCCCGCAAAACAAGATCTTTCTGCAAAATTTTCCATAAAGTGGATGGACTCAGATCCAAGTGTTGTGCACGATGGCAGATGGATTCATTCGGGTCATCCTCGATGCTGCGCTCTACAGCAGCAATAGCTTCTTCGGTACGCACTGTACGACGTCTCAGATGCGTATTATCATTTAGAGCAGCGTTTCCCAACCGCCGGTCCGCAGAAATATTTTACCGGTCCGCGAAAAATTTCGCCCTTATCAAGGCGGCTCAACTATTTTTCTATAGTTCATAACACTTGGTATAGCTTTCACTAGATGGCACTAATACCAGTCAATAGAAATGCGTGTAAAATATGCACAAAAAGTATATTTCAAATACATATCATCTTCTATTATTCTGAACTACAGTATTGTAATTGTACAATCACCAGTTTGGTGGTGGCAACATTGCTCACCTATACATACAACATAATTTATAACGATTCGTGTATGCTCCACTCAAGTATTGTGTCAGATCGTTTGTCTTTTATTTTATCGCGCTCGAACGTATTGTTTTTGAATATTGTGGGTTATAGTGTGTTGTGTGGTATTTTGGAAATAAATTTTCTTTCGTAAAACTTTAAGCCGTACAAAATGGAAGTAGGTACCTAAAAAAAGTCAAATAGCAAAACCTTCTTTCTTGGTAGAAGCAAGGACAATATTCAGGAGAAAAGTACTAATGGTATCGAAATTATGCCAAGTACCAGTGCTTCAAGTGTAGAAGGACCACAGAAAAGGAAATGTGTCGATACTTCTGAATATACAATACAAACAAAAAAGAGAAAAGGTAACTTTATAAGGCAATATGATAACGAGTATCTAAAGTTCGGTTTATTGTACCCTTGGCAGCGAACTATGGCCACTGCCTGTAGTATGTTCAGAAATTCTTTCAAATGAAGCTATGATGCCTTTAAAATTAGCTCGTCATTTGCATTCAAAGCATAAAAATTTAACTGATAAGCCACTGGACTTTTTTGAAAGATTACACGAGCAGATGAAAATTCAGAAAAGTCAAATGAAAATTATGATGACTACTATAGTAACAAGTCACTGCTTCAAGAGTCTTATTTCGTAGCTCTTCGTATACCTAACTAAAACAAAAAAAAACATTCACTATTGTTTAGGAGTTAGTAAAGCTTTGCGTATTAGATGTCGCTCAAGAAATTTTGGGTCCTTAACAAAATTTGCTACAAAATTAGAGGCTGTACCACTATCGGATACCATAACTCAGAGAAGAATTAATGACATGGCCACCGACATTGAAATACAAGTTATAGTGGGTGTATAAGTGTCCACTTTTTTAGGTCGAAAAAAGTTTAAGCATGTACAGTGTCAAAATCAATTTTATTCAGTAGTTACATAATTTACACAAGCTTTTAAAATTACGTAGGTACTTAAAAAACATTAACAAAAATGGCAGCGTACGGGCTTTTCTCCACAAAACTCGTTTTAAAATCATCAAATACGTTGAGTCGGGTATCTCAGCCAATTCATAACCGATTGACTTGAAATTGAGACAGTCTTCTCCGATACCTACATATACCAGTCCAGCAAGTTTTTTTTTATGAACTTTTCTAAACTTCTTTTTGATTACAGCTATTTGGTTATAAAATTGTCGAATAAAGAGTGTTCAATTTGTGTTCAATAACATGCCAAAATGCAAAAAAAATACTATTTGCTAACATCCTACGTACTGGACTGGGTTTTGTATCAGAGAATATGTACATAAAATCGGTCTATGTAGTAATTTTAAATCAATCAGGTGTGAATTGATTGAGATATCCAACCGTTTTTGAAATGCAAATGATTATAAAGCAAAAGACTATGTTATGTCAAACAGAATAGTCTAGCAGAATATTTGATTTTTGAATTAAATTGATTTTTACACTACTACTAGGCACAACTTAGGTATCATTTTTCTAACTCTAGGTGTGGTGTTACCCCTTAATTGTGAGCCGGTCCGCGAAATATTTCCCCCACTTTTGCCGGTCCGCAGGCGTAAAAAGGTTGAAGAACGCTGATTTAGAGTAAACGTGGTGCGAAACCGTTGCATTGTTAATCGAATTAATTGCTCCGATAGACGATTCTTTCTACCATAGAATGGACGTAGTACGCGATGCGTTTGACGAACAGAACCGTGTTTTTCGAAATAAATCTGCACAATTTGCATGCGTTGTTCAGGCGTTAGTCTATTCATGATGAAATGGCAAACCAAACTAATGATAAATCACATGGTAGCTGACAAAATGGCGGTCAATGATAACAGTGTTGCCAACTTAAAGATCTCTACCTCTAAGAAACACCTTTAAAATACATAATCACAATCAAAATTCGGAGATAAATACAGTTAAAATTATTTTGGATAGAGAAAGTGTTTCAGGGACGTGTTTCACTTGGCAGCTCGAGGCAGAAGAAAATTGCGCTCGAAAACGAGCATACCGAACGTAGATACAGTAAAAATAAACTATTTTTAATACAACTTAAAGCGGGAGACAATGAATACATAAAACAAAACGAAAACAAACGGGCAAAATAAAAATTAATAACTAAATTAAATTTATTATATAGTTTGATCATTAAGAAGAAAAGTATTAGTTTTTCTTTGTGAGGTTCTATTTCAAACCGTTCAAGAAGGTCTAATTTATAACCTTTGTCACATTTGTGAAGTAATTTACCATCTCTGTAATTAATAATATGACCAGTTTCAACTCTATGTTTATATAAATTAGAAGTACATACTTGGATTACGATGTTCTCCAATCCACTTCGCCAGAGCCCTGCCCGTCTGACCAACGTAGCAGGCTTCACATGTATTACAATGAACTGAGTAAACCCCATTCTCACCCAAAATCGGTCTAATGAACTGACGCTGCCTTGAAAGTAAATTGAAAATTTGGGTTTTACATTTAAAACCAGGCAAAATATTGTAGGGTTTTAGGAATTTGGTTACTTTATGACTGAAAGGACAATATGTAAAGGGCTCACTTATATGAAGGTAATGGATCGGGGGGGTTTGTTTCAGTATAAAGAGGATCTATTTTAATAGTGACATCATGTAAAACTTTGTTAATTAGTTTCTTTGGGAAATTACTTGAAATGGCTAAATTATGAATGAACATCATATCAATCAATCTATTTTCATGTGATAAAGGGTAGATAAGGTTTCTTCTGTGGAAAAAGCCCAAGGAGGCAAGGCGGTGACAAATGGGGTGGAAGGAATCGTAAGGAATGATTGTAGTGATTGACGTTGGTTTATTATTTATACCTATATGTATTAAAGGATAGGCGGTCATTGTGTCGGGAAATGGAGCTATCATGTGACGTACACACGTACCTGAAACATTTTCTTTATGATTTTAACTCCGAATTTTAATCTCCGAATTTTAATTGTGATTATGTATTGTATTTGAAACCATGTGACTGATACTGTGTTTTCCTGTGCTCATCGAAGTTAGTTTATTCCCGATAATGTCTCTTCATGTTCCGTTTAGATATTTTTTGACAGTAAGTTTTTTAAAGCGTTTTTTATTTTCATTTTCATTAGTTATTTCGCTATGTTTCCTTTGTAGATTGTACGTACTGATGAAGGTGGTGTCCACCGAAACATGTTTACAGCTTGCTTACATATTTAAATTCAACATTAAATTTCTAAGTGCCACGACGAAATTCAACAGTCACACAAATGTAATGATTCTTCTCTTTATATAACATGTTTTTTTCTTATCTAGATATATGGTAGATTCGTGGTTTATGTGGAAACCCTGGTATTTCCGTACACAACATATAACAGTAATGAAGTTATAATAATAAAGAATTAAATAAATGGATAATTGGAAGCTGAATGAATAATAATTATTTAACTAAGATTTTTATGAGTGCACATATCAGCCTTCTCATTTCAATGAAGGCGAGAAGTAACACTTGGTAACACACTTGCTAACACGTGAAGAGACACCGAAATTTATTGATGTCGTGTCAAACTGGCTCCAAACACAATAACGCTCCCTCTTACGGTAGTAAATGAAAACAAGCCAACAGTGTTATGGCAAATAACCCCACTAAAAACTGTTATATACTGATGTATTCTTTAAAACGTCTAAATATGACGTCTATGCGGGAAAGCCCAGCTTGTTAGTAATTTTATCGAAGACAACATCTAATTGGGCTGGTCAACAAACTCTAAACGATCAAACTGAACTTACCTATAAAAGTTATTGGCAACCATTCTACCTGTCATCCACAGTAGAAATCCAGCTCCTATAAATACTAGAACACCAAGTAGTATCATCTCAATCGGGTGGATGAAACGAATTTTTGTGGTATTTATCATTGCCAAAGAACTAACAGTTAAAAGTAATGTGGCACAGTGTCCACTGAAAAAATCGAATGTAATATTTGGCATCCTTTTCTTTACCAAGTATTCAGCCGCACATCTGTAATTCCCCTTCTTCTTATTGAAGTCACACGTAACGATTAGAATAACGGAGCTGAGGTAATGGACTAAGAGCACAGTCAGCAGCAAGTACTTCATTATGTCAAAGAAAGCCTTTCCGGACATGAAAGTCTTATCGTAGTAATGTATCAGTCCAAAAATTCTGTGTAATTGCAAAAATCTATTTAATCGACAATACAAGAAGTAACGGTATTCTTTGAAAGCGTAGTCTAAAGGAATCGACGCAAAGACATCTAGAAAGAATCTATGGGTCCAGTAGTATTTCGCCGTACTCATTGGATGACTAATCAGCAACCCATCACTATTGTAATAACACAAATGCTGCATAACGTATATATCCATCCATGCGGTTACATCTAACGCCAGTAATAAGTACGTATAAAAGCTATAATGGTAGAACGATCCCATGCCACTTAATATGTTAGTGGAAAACGCAAATATGGCCCGCAAAATCTCCCAAACAATAAAAAAACGTCCATCCGGAATTATTGTTACTCTCATTAGACAATACTTGAACCCCGCCTGAGACTTCGAAAATCCCAAATGATAGTCCAAGTTATCTGATTGTTTCTTGGTGTAACGAAAAGTTTTGAACATGCACCTCTGTTCTTTTGCTATCCGTTTAGAGTCGGTAAAAACGGATTCCCGAAGCATAATTTCGATTTTTTGTCGTGCAATCGACTCTATTAGAGACATTTCAATAAACTGCTTGATGTGAGGATAACGCGTTAATAGTCTGTGATAATCCATTGACCACAGTGATAAAATCCTGCAATCTGTGTAGGTCGCAACTGTAGTTATAATTGGAACATTTAGACATAATTCAATAACTGAAATAGAATCCTTTGGTCCAATGAATTTGGTTAGTCCGTTGCGATAGGTAACTTTGCAATGTCCATAAATTATGAGATGCATTTGTTTGCAGACTTCTCCCGCATAGCTAACTGTATCACCAGCTAAGTAATCGTGAACAGATATTCTGCGGCAGACGTCCATTAGAAAGTTGTCATCAGCCACTTTGAAAATTGGTACGTGGTTCAGGTATTTACTATACAACACATACTTATAGAGTATGCGGAGATTCTTTGACATCGTTCTTGAGGTAATATCAGATTCAAGGAAGGAAACTCCCTTGTCGAGGTAATACTGATTGTTAAGATATTTCGACATTTTCTTCTGCGATTCAACTGGAAATTGTATCTTGCGCATTAACACGTCGACGTTGGATGCAAATTCTTTGAATTCATGTTTGTCTTGGCGATTGACCACTTCCGTAGCTATAATTCCAGCCTGAGTGAAGATGAAAATGCAACAATATACAATTTGCAGTAATACAACAATTATATGGTAGTCGGTGCTTATCACATTGAGAAAAGGAAAGATTGTACTATCGTTGATGAAGAAACTAGCTTGTGTATACATTTGCATTACTCTACCGACGACGTCATCCGACGCGATTCCATAAAACCTTTTCAAGCCTTCTAATAGCTCGTCGCTACAACCATGTCCACAGGAAAGCAGATACAAAATGCAAGTGGTGTAATAAAATAACATAAATATAAAAATTAAATTCTTAACGTACTTCACAAGCACCATTCTCGACGTGTTTAAAGCTTCATATTTCTTTATAATAGCCTTGATCCGGAACACTTTCGTAAGTTTGTGAATTTCCAGCAAGAGTAATAGATTGGAGTCGAATTTTGTATCGATAGCGTACATTATTGGGCCTATTGGTATCACGCAGAGTAGGTCCACCAAAAAACCCAAATTACTCAACCTGTAGTAAATGATGTCCCTTATTTGAGTGTAGAATGCGTCTCGAGTCTTTACAGCGGTAGTCAAACGTAAGTATATATCGATGGTCCACAACGCCGATATAACTAGCAGATACACTAAAATCGAGCGTGTGAATTCCTGTCCCTTGATAGCGCACAAAGCAAGAGGATATATGCAGATTAGTGAACAGATAACTAGTCCAATAAATACGTCCCATATCTGGAGAATAACCGAATCTGGTTGGAGGACAAAAGGAAATTTTTTCCTGACAAACACAGAATCAGATACTAGTTCTAATTCCTCTGGTAAGCTGAAGAGATTCATGTAATCAGGACAGAAGATGTAGCCTTTTATTACAATGGCAAGTTTAATCTCTTCCCTGGTTAATCCTATATGCGCGTGAAGAAACTTTTTTAGTGTGGTCCTCGCGTAAAGCATTCCAACAAAATCGGTTTCTTCATGGGCTCGGTTAATAATTTTTTGTTTTTCGATGATTTCCACGTATCTTCTGGCCTTGTAATATCGTCTTTTTACCGTTCGGTTTATTTGTTTGTACTCGTTTGGATATGTTCTGCAAACTTGCAAGAATCTCTTTCGTTTCAAAATCCTTACTTCGCATAATGTTTTGCACACTACTGTGTATGTCGCTAGGTAGTCTACAAATAAACTAGTTTCGCCAATACAACTGCCGCCTGAAAGCGAGAAAACGGGGGCTTCGCTATTTTCTTCGGATAAAACCTGGATGATACCATTAATAACATATATTATGGATGATTTTGTTTTATCCTTCTTGATTAAAATTTCTCCTGGGTAGTACACACTGTGCTCCATATATATTGATAATGCACGAAGAAATGGAACTGATTCGTTTGCGAAGAGGTGTGAATGTTTGAAGGCAGTCCATGCTGTATCCAGAGCAATATCCTTGACAAGTATTTCGGGTAATCGATGTCCTGGTACAAATCTATGACGTTTCGCTGAAAAATGTCTCCAGGTCAGTACGAAATATTGATCGACAGTTTTCTCAAAAATTGTGTGATAATTTCTCCAATTGTGGGCATTCAATATCTTCCATTTATGGATGATTGACATGATATGCATATACTTATGAGCGAAGTCGAATTTATACTGCATTTTTGGTATTGCCCGACATGCTGATTTACACGTAAAATAGGTGATTATAAAGAATGTCAAGATACTTATCAGGAATAGGCATGACCTTTCGTACTTATGTTTTTCATACATATTCTCTTTCACTAGTTCTACTTCGCCAAAACCTTTATATGTTACTCTTGCGGTGGTTAATGTCATAATAGCATAGAACAATTCTTGTGTGATATTCAAATTTTCTAGGTTGGTGTACACAATTATCAGCACACAGCATGCAGTTACTGATGTCAGGAATAGAATGATGGCCAATTTGAGATAAACTGCAAGGGTCGATTTATTTTCATGTATTAGATTATTCTCTCCAAATGTGTACGCCAGTCTTATTATCCTAACTATATACCTGGATCTTATTATGTAATACTTATTACTGTCCTTCTCTACTATTAATTCGAATGGAATCAGTGATATGAACTCTATTAACACGATGGAACCATGTCGTGATTTGTACATGTATTTCACCTCTATCCATGAGATAGTCTTATATATGATCGTAATAACTATGTCCAGTACATATAACATGTCGAAAATGAACATTACATCTTCAACTGAAAAAGAGAATAAAATTGCTTAGTATCGGATCATAATGGATAATACAACTTACATAGCCCATCCAATAATGGTATAAATTGATCATTGCTAGACAGGGTGAATGCAAGGTCGCGCATAGCTATAATGCAGCAAAGTAAAATACCAAAGGAAATAACTAACTGGAATTGAGGTTGAAACGAGAGCAGCAATAATGTTCGCCATCCTTGATACTGATTCAGCTGGTCGCGAGTAAGTGATCTGGGTTCGCTTTTCCAAAATAAATCAGATTTGTAATGTGCCTTCTTTGTGCTCATTTGAGTTTGACATATATATTTCTATATAAATAATCTGACGTTTAGTTCGAAAATTCACTGGTAACTATGGATACAGAAGCTAACACTTCTTTACCACGCCATCGAGTTTCAGACATGTGTGTGGTATTATTGACAATATAGACAAACAGCACGCTACAAAATTCTACCCTCACAAAACATCAATTTTTTTTATGGAATGCAAAATAATGTGGAGAGCCTTGTTTCATGGTAGAGAGTAACAAATGGCAGGTGTGCCTAATGAATCCGCCCGAAAGGTGTTTAGTCCAGTCAAATCAGGGACACCAAGAATGTTTATCTGAAAAACGTAATGCCGTAAATAGTATGATAACTTTTATTATTTTACAAACAAGTAGAAAAATTGCAAAACAACAACGCCAATCGGAAGAGGAGAAAGCTCTACATACACAATCTGTTCTATCGCGATCAGAAAAAGCCGAGTACACTCAACATTTTTTGCATTGATTACACTTGTCATTTCGTCATTTTTGGTCATTTTAGAACTTGACACAAGCCAATGTTACTAAAAATTAGTATATTATTTGACGAGCATATAATTAAGGATATAAATCGCGAGCATAAAGTTTATACGCGAGCCGTAGGCAAGCTTGTAAACATGCGAGTGATTTATATCAGTTATTTGTGAGTCAAATACGACTTATGATCTACGACTCATATTTTCCATTTTATGTAAAACATTTTAAATATACTTGTCAATGGTGGCGATGCGAACTGTCAAATAACTGGCATCCACGTAGGTTTTGACAGACTTTTGCAGTACGTACGTATAATGATTATTATCGGTGTGTATCATGTGGTCAGGGAATATATAGTTATAGATACGTATGTAATGAACTTATTATATGTGAGTTGTAGATAATAATATTTTATAATACAAGTTTTATAAGACGAGAATTGGTGCACCAGTGGTGCACGAACAACGATCTGTAGCGAGGAGTGCCCAAATAGAACGAGTGTCAATCGTGTTAAGATTTAGTATTCTTGTATTTTAGTAACCTCGGACCACCGAGACAGCATAAATGAGGATTCGTCATATGAGTTCAAAATTAGACCAGGCAAAATCGGTTCACTTGTGTTTTTTTTAACAATAGATGGATTTTAACTTCAGCACGGCTGAAGATAATTTTTCTTACTAGTTTATTTTTGTTTATAAAGCTGGACGAATGAAATTTGGGAAAGTGTTAATAGACAAAAAAGCCATTCTTTGGGACACTCTTGAGGTTAATATGACTTCCGGTATTTCCGGAAATGACGTCACCATTGAAATTTTAAATGGGACCCTATATTTTATGTGTGATATTTTCAATCAGGATGACATTCTGAACACAAAAACATATCGATCGTCAATTTTTATCACCAAGGCAACGCAAAAATAACTTGTTTGTGTATTATACTGGGTGGCTATGAATTGAACTAAATCGATTTTGGCCGACATTGCATTACTGGCGCCCTATAGCGTGATTTAATTGGTTTTTGGCCCATGAGTCGTTTTTTTCACGGGTACCCAATGGCCACACCGTGATTATTCGATAGAAAACAAGTTTCTGATTACAACAATACGAAATACTTGATATTTTGTTGCAATTCGTAGCGTACAAATGTTGTTAGAAGCAAGGAAATCGAAACAAATTTTGATCTAATGATCAAAGTCAGCGTACAAGTCAAAGTCACTCAATGGACTACTCGAAGGAAGTACCTTGATTATTCGAGGAAAAACATTTTTCCGACGCAATAATACCAAATCTTGATATTTTGCTGATAATCGTAGCGTAATAATGAAGTTTAAGGGTACTTCCTTCGAGTAGTCCTTGAGTAGTCCATTGAGTTACTTTGATTTGTACGCTGACTTTCATTACGTCGATATTTTTTTCGATTTCCTTGCTTTTAACAACATTTGTACGCTACGAATTTCAACAAAATATATCATTGTAATCGGAAAGATGTTTTCTATCGAATAATCAGGGTGTGGCCATTGAGTACCCGTGAAAAAAATGACTCATTGGCAAAAAACAAATTAAATCACGCTAGAGGGCGCCAGTAATGCAATGTCGGACAAAATCGATTTAGCTTTGTGTTTATTTGACAATTTTCGACTCCTTTCACCAATTCCTAGCCACCTAGATTAATACACAAAAAATTTATTTTTGCGTTGCCTTGGTGATAAAGATTTCCGATAGATATGTTTTTATGTTCAGAATGTCGTCCTGATTGAAAATATCACACAGAATATAGAATGCCAGTTAAAATTTCAATGATGACGTCATTTCCGGAAAAACCGGAAGTCATATTAACATCAAGAGTATCCCAAAGAATGGCATTTCGGCCAGCTTTATTAACAAAAAAAATAAACGGGAGTACCTATGGCGTGGGTCACCCGGTATAGTATGTTTCCGGGATTCCGGTTTTCTAATGAAAAAAATCGATTTTAAAAAATTGATTTTTTTTATATACGTTATTTTATTGTTTATGGTCTTAAGAACGGGTGCACGAAGTTTCAAGGCAAAATTAGCAAAATTAGCCAATTTATAGGCTATTAGCCGACGGCGTGCAGGTGCCAAAAATATGGAGCGGGCGGATCGGTCGGATGGGCGATCCGACCGCGCGGCGATCGGGTTAAGCAGCGCGCCCATTGAATCGGTTCGGCTCGGCACGGCCGGCATCGACACTTTCGGCGGAGTTGCTATACAAAGAAACTAATGGGCGCCCGCCATCGAGATGAAAATATATATATACATATATATATATATATATATATATATATATATATATATATATATATATATATATATATATATATATATATATATATACTGGAGGTTGCATGCAATAGTCCCTACCAAGGTCTATAAAGAGAGAGGTTATCCAGTTTGCTATCTTTCCTATAGTACACTTTATATACCCCCCTCAGATCCCTATATGCTCTACTTTCGTGACGTCACTAGAGTCCCGGCACACTTCGCATCACGTCGCATACATTGCTCGTTTAGTTTGTTCAAAGATACGTTTAATTATTGCCAGCTCAGCTCGTTATAGGTTTTTTAGTGAATTAGAAAGGTTGCTTTTGTTCGTGTTTAATCGTTATTCTGCGTTTATATTGTTATATTCAATAGTTGATAGTTTTACGTTATTGGTTGTTTTATTAGTGTAGTATTTTATGAAGTAATTAAGTTAGTAAAGGTAAGATATTAATTTATATTGGAAATTACATTATTTTAAATCATGTATCAATTTTAGATGCCTATGGTTTGCTCCGTACCGGGTTGCGGTATGAGGTATAACATTTCAACAGTGATTGGATTAACAATATCATATTTTACTTTTCCACGTGATCAAAGTTTAAAGCAGAACTCATCCACAATTGGGACATTACTCATACGAAGACCAGCAAGAGCACCCATACTCCCTTCCATCCTGGATACGTCATTTATCTTTTGACGGCCTAAGAAATCCGTCGGAAGAATTTAAACTCTTGTTTAATAAAATGAATTAGCAAGTTCGAAAGACTTACGGGGGATGGGATTAATAATTCGAAAAGAATTAGCAGTAAATTAAGAAGAGAACTTTTAAAACAAGATCCAATTATTGATACCATAGTTGTGAAAGCTTTTGTCGAGCAAAGAATATATGTACGGATAAATTTTTTTAAATTTTACTTTTCAACAGCAAAAAAATCTAAATATTTAACGAAGAGTAGCTGATATTAAAAATAAAATTACAACAAAGATGAGAAAATTTGTACAATAAAGCTTCTTACTGATTTTTTATTTTTTCTTTGTACGTATGGCCTAACCAAATATTGTAATCAGGACAAGCCAATGAGTGGTTTAATAAGCAAGTTGTACCAATACTACCAATACTGATTTAGTTATAGTTTTTCTATTTATTTATCTGTAGAGTCGGTAAACCAAACATTCGACTTCAATTCCTGATAATTTTAGTGTTTCAACCCCCAATTTGCATGGTTGCAAAAATATGTGGTTGCCGTTATGCCACCTTCGACTTCGGCTCTTGATTTTGTTTGTAGGTTGACTCCACTCACTGAATTTCTGCTAAATTTTGATTCCAACTGCAGAGACCTGGTTTAGCACAACACATTTCTTTAATCGGACATACATTACATACTAATGTACTTATTCAGCATTATTAACAAATTATTGAAATAGCATGTTGTGATAATCACATTCATCATTTTTTTTTCATCCTAATCATTTAAAAATGATCACAATAAAGATGCATTTATTTTTTCAATATAATATGCACCTACTTAACCTAAATCATACAACGAAATAAGCATTCAAATTGGTGGCAGCGCGCGACTCTAGTGACGTCACGATCTCCCTTTACCCCTCAAACTGAGAAATCTCGTACTTGGATAACCTTACTACTTTATAGACCTTGAGTCCCTACCACTGCTAAAACGGGTCAAAAGTTGTTTAGTTCTCATAGGGCCATACAGAGGGCGACGCGCGGCAAATTCAAAGACTACAATGTAATATTTAAATGGTTCTCTTATTTATACCCTACTTTTAGTCTGTTAAATAAGTAAAAAGGAAGTAATTATCACTTTATAATGCATAATATGAGTTACAGAAGTTAATGATCAAATCATCACAGTACTGATGGAAATATACACTATTTGAAATTTAACTCGTAATGTTTTAAGTAACTAGCAATTTTTGGAAGCATTGCAATTCTGCTTTTTAAACGAAATTGAAAGGATTGGTTGATGTTATAACATTATTTTCTTTAAGGTTAGCAGGGTTTGTTATTAAAAATAATAAAATAAAACAGCATTTTTTATACAGTGGCTTATTGATTATTGAAAAGCACAAGTTTTGTATATTTTTGCCTTATACTTGCTTTTCTAACATGAATATTGTGATGTAATGTAGTTTTGGTAATATAATGCAGTCTGCACGTCAAATATATTTTCGCTACTTCCTTTATTAATAATACAATGTGATTATTACCAAGCTCATAGTTTATAATGTAGCTTTTAAGTGAATTGAATGAATGTGTGTATACTGCACAAAAAACAGAGTGTACTAAATTTTCAAGTATATTGCTCAAGTTTGGTGGAGCATTGTTTGTAACAATCAGTAACCGCCGACAAACTCGCTCACATTCTTTGCATATTAATATAACATCCTTTGAGGGATGTATTAATTTACCTTTATTTTTGAATGAAATTAAAGATTTATTTGCTGATGAAGCAATACAGGCATCTAAACACTAAACACCAATTATAATTAATTCTTTTTTTAATCTTTTTTTTACTACAAAACTTACTATGTATTCTACAACATTAATTGAAAATTGACTGATATTCGAAAAATCTAAATAATCTACATCATCTGTCATGTCATCAAACGATTTATACCGCTCTACTACCTGGCCATTATTAATATTACAAATGGGTTTACTTAAAACACTGCTGACATAAAATCGATGTACTATTTATTAAATTTAGAACTGTTGCCGCAATTCTTTATACAGCATCGGTTCACCATTTTTGCTACCCAAAAAAATAAGTACTTATCACCTTTGTCACCAAACGAAAACAAAATTGGTATGTACGAATAGTTTTAGGCACGTTTTAGGTTAGAATCACGGTAGAATCATAGGTTTGTTTATATACCTGAAGTTAGATATTTAGTGATTTTGATGTCACTAAAATAAAGTCACTAAAACATCTAACTTCAAGAGCCTATGAAGCTCAGACAATTTTTGACCCTCCCCCACTCCTACCGCTTGCTACCGCCAGATTATATATATATATATATATTTTCATCTCGATGGCGCCCGCTCACTGATTTCGATCGGACCGACCGGCAACTGCCGGCAGGCTTCGGCAACGGCAGCGTATTAGCAGGGGCAACTCTGTTTGGCGGCCGATTGTTCATTTCATTAGAAACGACTGTCATACAGTGTTAATTAAATACATCGACATTTTATACAATCCTCGTACAATATTTTACTTGGCGCTTTAATTACTATACAATATCACAGACTTAACTATACATAGGTACTAGGGCTTCCAATCCCGGACAATATACTGATGCCGGGATTTCGGGATTAAAGATTTTGTAATGCCGGGATCCCGGGATTCATGAAAGAAAGTGAAAATTGCCGCATCAAAACGCCTGGGATGACAAAACTTACCAAATCCAGTCCGTAAGAAACGCCTAAAAAATATTTATACTTTATTATTATATTTTTATTTATTATTTAATTTTTATTTTTGCTTTATTGGACAACATCTTTTACCGCGAAACATAATCAACGTTTTCAAATTTTACCGTACAAGTAGAAAATTGTTCTTACATAAATTTGCTCAAAAATTTCACGGCAAAAGAAATTGTTTGATCGAGCTAAATTTGAAATTTTTCATATTGATGCCAATAAAACATTTTGACGATTTTTTGTTTTCTTCTTTAAGATAGAATTGGATAACTTTAAAATTCATACGTCATGGATGTTTAAGTTTATTCAAGTGAAGACGTTATTTATTGTTCAAAATTGATGAAATATTCAGTGCAACTTCTTAGAATATTAAATATTCAATTTCTTGTTATGAAAAATTTAATATTACTCGGTTTTCTCAAATACAATCTTCAAATATCCCAACCCACATTATAGATTTTTTTTTATCTAAGTGCACTTTTGGACAAAACTTTTCCACTAAAAAAAAGAAAAAGAGCGATAATTGTGCGATGAATAAATGTTGGTGTAAACGAACATTTTATGCTTGATACTTAATTTAACCACAAAGGGTGCTGTTATAGACTGATGTTCGTCCTTAAGAAATAGCAGCTCAATTGATTTATTGTAGGGCAGTGCCCACATTTCGCCAATTAACAAAACAATAAGAAAATAATTTAGATTTAACTTTTTAAGGATCCCGGGATTTAGATTTATAATCAAGGGATCTCAAAAAAAAATCATTATTGGTCGGGATCCCGGGCTCCCGTATCCCGGGATTGGAAGCCCTAATAGATACTTATTTCAATTTTGCTGGTTTTTATTCAGGTGAAATTGATATCCGACAATTAGTGTCCTGCATTTTAAGCGGTAACATGTGCACAAGTTCGTAAAATTTAACACTTGACAACCTAAAATGTTTAAAAAAATTTTCATCGTTCTTGAGTAGATCAGGGAACAAATGGTAAAATTCCCCATACACTTCTCGTTTCAGATGTATGTCATGTACCCAAATTCTGCGTGGTGGTTTTTCTATTTCAGCACAAGCCAATGCGATCATAACATCTTCGTCTGACGAACTCGACGACGAACTTGAAGACATTTTCTGTTGGTTCACTAGCGACTGTTTGGTACTGAATGTCGGGCGTTGCCCGAAAGAGGCCGATTCCGTTCGAGTCAAATTTTTTTCAAAGCCGAAAAATCTTACAATGTGTGGTTTACTATTCTGCGAAATTCTGTAGCGAACAGCCATGGATAAGAAACACTCAATAAATACTCCTACACGTGCTGACAGACAGAAATTTTCTGGGAATATTATTTCTCGTGAAACATTTGCTAGTACGTCTGCCAATAAATTGTCGTCAACGGAAGTCGAAGAAATTATAGTTTATCCAGATCATGATTATCACATTATCGCTTTCCTGTCGGTTTCACTGCTATCTCTCAACTCGGCATTTATAAACAGTGCAAAGAACAAGTTCGGTTTAGTGAGTCCATTAAGCTACGTTTACATTAGGATAGTAAGCGGTAGAGTTAGTAGGTAGAGTAAGGCCCGCTACTAGCTTAATGTAAACAACAAGAACTAGTATGAGTACAGTACTAAAGATACTAACTGGTAGAGTAGAGTAGATAGCACATGTGACTAGTACACTATCCACTTGCCTTCCCCTACCATAGTTCGCACTCTAAGACTCCAACTCTAAAAACTAGACATAAAATCTTGTTTAATGGATATTTTACAAATTAAATTTTTCATTCTAACATCCTCTATCTGTACTCTACTCTTCCAATTATTATTTTGTGTGTAAACGGTAACTCTACGGAGTAACCGGAGTAGAGTGATTTCGATAAATACTAAATAGTAGCGTTGACTGAAGACTAACTAGACTGGCAAAGTAATAGGTTAAAAAAACACAGCGGTAACCTGAGCAATAGATGGCGCGACTCGTGTTGAGGTTAACGCCTGCGCTCAGTTCTCAGTTTGAGGTCAGTGAATGTAGTGCATGCAAATTAGCAATAGATGGCGCGATCCGTGTTGAGGTTACACAGTGTTGCCGATTTAGCGGGTTTGCCGCTAAAACTGGCGGTTTGAAATTGCTAATTGCGAGAAAAATTCTGATCTAGCGGTTAGCGGGTTTTCTGGCGAGGTTACCGCAACGCTCATTTGTCAGTTTTAGGTCAGCGAGAGAAGTCGTTTTTGTTCACGAGCTACCTCAGATAATTATTGTATGTACATAAATTGTACTAAAAATCGAATAATAGATAAGGAAATTAGTTATCTTAAATTTCCCGTTCACGATGTCCGCCGAACAAAGGAGTGACAAAAGCGGTGTGGAAACATTAATATAGCAATGATGGAGGTGGACCAGTAAAGTGAAAAAGAATTTGCGAAGAACATTTTTTAAATACAGACTTCCAAGTTTCAGTTAGAAGAAAATGCTCAAAATGCTCTTCCTAAAAATTATAATCAAGGTAAATCAGTTAAATACTTTTTTCTACTTTGCATTCACAATGCACACATTGTAACACTGTTTTCGGTGTTACAATTAACACATTGTAACACCGAAAACAGTAACATTTCCAGATTTCCAGGATTGGTACACATTGATATTGCAATATACTCGCTAGGTACATCGATAATAATAAAAGTCGAGTTTGCTTACTAAACCAAGAAGGATTTATTTACCCCCAATCCCCCATATATATACATCCATACAACGACATCTTACAGTAAATAGTTACAATACAATCATAGCGACATCTATTTACAAAATATACAACATTTCCCCCCTTTTTATTTACACACAAAATTCAAACAAAACTGATGACAACGTTCATTTTACTTCTATAATCAACAACATCGATTTCACCTTCCGATTTCGTCTATTAAACGAGTCGGCGGTCTCAGTTGACTTCGCCGCCGTAAATTAACTGTATTCATATCGGTAACATCGTCGTTTACACTAGCGGGATTGGTGAAATGTCCATCCGCCATAGGTAATAGTGGGACTGCCGTTCTTAATTGATTTACATGTCTTTTCCACACCATTCCTAATGATGGAACTTCCACCAAGTATACACAATTTCCTAATCTACTTTTAATTTTGCCCTTAATCCACAATAATGTTGGCATATTCCTAAAATCTTTAACTAAAACATTTTCTCCTATCCTAAATGATATACTCTTTCTCCCCTTAAAATTAACCACCTGTTTATTTTGATTAAGCTTGACTCTATTCTTTATTACATCATTTTCCATTTCTTTCTCATCGGGTAACATTCTATCAAAACGCGTTCGTAACGATCTACCAAACATGAGTTTCGCTGGGCTCGTTCCTGTGGTGCAATGGGCTGTGTTTCGATAATCAAACAAGAACCGACAAAGACTAAGATCTAAATCTACCTTGGCAAATAGTGCTTTTTTTAGGGCTATCTTAATAGTTTTTACTGTGTTTTCCGCTGCCCCATTAGATTGAGGGTGGTATGGTGGTGATGTTTTATGGATAATACCATTTTTTCTTAAAAATTCTTGAAAATTTTCAGCCGTAAAACTGGTTGCATTATCTGAGACAATATACTTTGGCAAACCAAATCTCGCAAATAAATGTCTTAAAGATGTTATTACCACCTGTGAACTTGTTGTTGTAGACTTAACAACCTCCACCCATTTAGAATACGCATCTACTATAATAAAGTAATATTTTCCTTGAAGAGGACCCAAAAAATCAACATGTAGTCTTTCCCACGGATTACGAGGCCATGCCCACACATTTAATTTGTTTTTGGGAGGGTTATTGAACATGCTACTACATGGTACACAATTTTTAGTCAATCTTTCAATGTCCGCATCCAACCCTGGCCACCAGAAATACGACCGTGCCAAAGACTTCATTTTGACTATCCCTTGATGAGTGGAATGCAACTGGTCCAAAATTAGATTTCTTAATTTCGAAGGAGGTATAATACGATGATTCCATAATAAACCATTATTATTAACACTCAACTCCACTCGTCTATAAAAATACGGTTTAAATTTTTCGTCTTGCACAAATGTTGGCCAGCCATTCTGCACCCAATCTATAACTTTCATTAACACTGCATCCTTAACGGTTTCCTGCACAATTGCTTCAAAATTCAAATCCAATTCAGACATTTTATTAAAAAAATTACAATAGTCAATTTCGACATCCTTTTTGAAATGCTTTATAGTTTCGCATGGCATCCTTGATAAACAGTCAGCTAAATTTTTATCAGATGGCACATACTCAATTTCATACTGGTAATTTGATAAAATTACGGCCCATCGTCTTAATCGGTTTGCCGTGAACTCTGGAATGCCTTTTTTTTCTCCAAATATCGTCAATAAAGGTTTATGATCGGTGAGAAGTTTAAATTTCCTTCCAAACAAATACTGATTGAATTTTAATACTCCAAAAATAATAGCTAACGCCTCCTTTTCAATTTGGGAATAATGCTTTTCAGTTTCTGACAATGTTCGTGATGCGAATGCTATGGGTCTGACAAATCCAGATTCAAATTCATGATTTAACACAGCACCAATACCGTATGCAGACGCATCTACCGTCAACTGCACTGGCAAGTTTTCATTAAAATGTACAAGTATGTCGGCCGAAACCAATAATTCTTTTATTTTCCTGAAAGAACATTCGCAATCATTTGACCATGCCCATTTTTCATCCATTTTTAATAACTTATACAGTGGGTGTAAAACTACAGAAAGATATTTAATAAATTTACCATAATAATTAATCATGCCTAGGAACGATTTTAACTGTGTCACATTTTTTGGTTCAGGAAATTTTTCAATAGCCTCGATCTTGTCTTTATTTGGATGCAGCCCAGCTGAATCAATGACATACCCCAAATACTCTACTTTATCTTCAAAAAACTGACATTTATCCTTATTTACTTTAAGTCCCACGCTACTAAGTTTTATTAATACCTTTTCTACATTATCTAAATGTTCCTTTTCATTCCTACCAGTGATCAAAATGTCGTCCAAAAAAACAATAACACCAACCATACCTTGGAATAAAGATTCCATAATCTTTTGAAATTTGGCGGGCGCTGATGCCACGCCAAACGGGAGTCTTGTTTGTCTAAATAAGCCCATGTGAGTAGAAAGTGTTACCAGTTCTTGTGATTCCACGTCCAATTCAATCTGTTGGTAGGCCTGCCCTAAGTCTAGTTTTGTGAATTTCACTCCGCCTTGTAGTTTACTGAACAGGTCCTCAATCCTAGGTATTGGATATTGATCCACGTCAATGAGAGGATTTATGGTTATGCGATAATCTCCACACAGCCTCATTGATCCATCCTTTTTCAGGACTGGCACCACCGGAGTAGCCCATCGACTGAAATCCACTGGTGTCAAGATTCCTAAAGAACAGAGTCTATTAATTTCTTTTTCTACTTTAGAACGAATTGCATATGGCACTGGTCGAGGCTTATAAAATTTTGGACTCACACTCTTATCAGTTAAATTCAAACTAGCAACACCTCTTGTAAAATGACCCAAATGATCATCAAACACTACCCTAAATTTTTCCAAAATTCTATTCACCTTAACGCTTATCTCTTTGCTGACAAATCCTACTTCAAAATTTATTTTAAATTTGCTCAAAAAATCTCTACCAATTAACGGCGGGCCTCCGTTCTTCATCACTTTAAAATTTATTGTAGTTTGAATGCCTTTAAAATTTACATTTAATTCGCAATCACCAAGTGCCTTTACTTTAGAACCATCATAAAAATATAAACTTCTTGTTTCGTTATTAACTAACGGCTTGTGAGAAAATTCTTGTTCATACAAACTCTCTGACATTAAAGAAACGGAGGACCCTGTATCTATTTGCAATTTCAGTTTTCTCCCCTCAACTATAACATCTGCATAATATGGTGACTCAGAGTTTACCGAAAAAACGTTAAATAATTCTACATCATCACTTTCAGCATCTTCTACAAATTTTATTTGCTTCACTCTATGATTATTCATACAAACTCTTGCTAAATGACCCTTCATGTGACAGTTATTACAAGTATAATTCTTAAAACGACACTTATCTTTTATGTGGCCCTGATATCCGCATGTTGTGCATCTTAGTTCCCCTCTCCTCTGTTGATACTGCTGCGGAGTTGACTGGTTCTCTCGAATTTGATTCTTCCAACTTGGACCTGCGTAGTTGTTCCGCTCCATATTTTCTTCATTCGTCCTCTTGTTCACCATGTGAATCTCTTCTTTTTTCATACCACTAGGAATATCGTATGAAGCCTGCGCCGCCATCTTGTTTTCCGCCATATTTACCGCTTTTTCGAAACTCAATGATAATTCTTCTTCCAGGAATTTATCCAAAATAGGCCCTCGACCGAATCCACAAATGAATTTGTCTCGCATACTCATTTCTAACGTCTGCCCAAAGTCGCAGCTCACCGCCAAACTTCTGATTCTTGCGGCCCATTCTTTTACAGCCTCCGTGCACTCTCTCCGCGCTTCATAAAATTTAACTCGTTCCGCAAAAACCGATTTCTGTGGTGCGAAATACTTATCGAAATATCCTAACAGGTCGGTGTAGGTTTTTTCTTCTGGCAGCGATGGTGTGCACAAGTTAAATACCAGCCGGTACGCCTCTTCGTCCAACATGTTCAATAATACCGCTCTCCGCTTCTTATCCTCGCTGATATTATTGGCTTCAAAGTAGTTGTTCAGCCGCGCTTTATAGATTCGCCAGTCGGACACATTCAGTTGAAATTCTCGCAACTGACCCAACACGTGGTTGCTTTCGCTGTCCCCTGAGGATTTTTCCTTTGACATTTCTGTTTTTCACTTCTTCTACCCGTCGAAGATTCACTCGTCGCCAATGCAATATACTCGCTAGGTACATCGATAATAATAAAAGTCGAGTTTGCTTACTAAACCAAGAAGGATTTATTTACCCCCAATCCCCCATATATATACATCCATACAACGACATCTTACAGTAAATAGTTACAATACAATCATAGCGACATCTATTTACAAAATATACAACAGATATCAAATGCCAAATGTCAAACGTACAATACATAACCACACACTGCCTCTTTTTAATCGCTTGCAATCGCATAAACTGCGAAATATCATTATTCTATACATATTTAAACATGCGTGTAGCCTGCTATAGTATGGCCAAAGGTTGTGGCTTTCTTAGTTTTGCTGTGTTCATCAAAATACGCCAGCATAACGTTTTCGGTGATGTTTTACGACTCTGGTAAGTGATCGTTATCATTCTTTTCAACTAAACATCAAATCCCCTTTTCAGATATAATTCAAGGACCACATTTACTTTAATAAGGTATTATGCGAAGATCAAACCTACATCGTAGATATGAATGATTTTAATTACTGCTACGAGATTGTATATGCGCAACCAATGGTTTATCAGCATACACGTATGAAGCTATAGTACATTTAAAGTGTAGAGGATTTCTTAGTTTATGTAACGTATAAGTTTTCGGTAACATTTTCGACCGAATTCTGTTCGGCTCAATTCGTATTCATTTTTGTCCGTCGCTTTCGACTTCGTCTTAGTTCTGGTTGTGTGCAACATATTTGTATTACCTCCATCACATGTAATTTTACTAAGTATAATTTATTCTAATAAACTACTTTGCCGAAATTAAAATTGGGTTTCAATTATAAGTGCTTGTAAATATATAAGCCGCAACGGCTACGTAGCGGAATTAGGTAGACACCGCTATTAAACGTTAGGCGTTAAAACAATTCTTTAGTAAGTTCTTGTTCTTCGAAGCAACTAATCAGTCACCGCCAAACACTTCTATTCTGATTATTATACTTATGAAACCACTATTAAAGTTGTTGACTTTTTAGGTTAAGTTTCATGTATTTATCACAGTAGGGTTAAAAGTGTTGCCCCAAGCTCCATTATGATCATCGTTGAGACCTCGCTGAATATTTATTCAAACTTGTAGGCTAAAGTAGAGTAATTTTATTCACAATTAGATTTTGTCAAGATTTTATCTCATAGATCTCATCTTTAACGAAGTTGACAGTTACTACAGTGCTGCCACGTGGTACCCGCGAAATACCCTAGATTCTAATTTAGCGCAATATAGTAACCACAATTTCTAAATTTATATAAAATTAATGACGCAAAGTAGAAAAAATAGTATATTACACTCGTTTTATAAGACGTATTGGCGCACTCGTTCCATTTGGGCACTCCTCGCTACGCTCGTCGTGCCCAAAACAACTCGTGCGCCAATTTGACGTCTTATAAAACTTGTATAATAATATACTATTACAATACTTTAAAAAGTTTGATGTCAGGTAAACGTCGTTTTGCGCCGGTTCGATTTACGCCGATTCACAATTACGCCGGTTGGTGCCGGCGTGGGATCCCCCGGGTCGTTCGGCCGTGATTCCCCCGGTTATGCCGACACCAGACGACAGGACGACAGTAGGCAACGCGATTCTTTTACAGTTTACACGTTGTTTTAATCTATTACCGTGAACGCGAGCAGCCTATTGTATGTGTGTGAAATTGTTTCCAAGTTAGTTTTCGTTTTGTTTTTAAGAGAAATAAAAGTTATAATAATCATATTATTATTTTATTATTACTAAAATTTAAAGAATATTCAATTTGTAGTCTCATTATGGGCGACAATAGTGATTCAGAACTCAAACATTGGCGAAAAAAGCACGAATAACAATATGCCTGGAACCTCACCTTATATCGTCCATTATACTTGTGTTCATTTTACGCCGATTTTTTTACGCCGGTGTCTCTTGGAACGGAACCCCGGCGTAACACGATGTTTATCTGTACTTGATTATTTCTGACCTAATATAGTTTTAAAAGTCGCTGTGAATATGATCTGCAAATTCAACAAAATTGCTACTTCGATACAGCTAAATAGATACAGTATTGTTAAAAAAGTTACTTTTGTTTTTTTTTCTTAATTCCGACGAAATTCGAATTGATTGTAGATTTATTTATCTATCAAATTTCCTACTTTCCTATTTATTTTACAACAAATAATTGAAATGTTCTGAATTATTTTCAAATAATAACGTTGGAAAATACGATAGTGGGCTAAAGAAAATGAAAAAAACTGAACTAAAGAGTTATATTGCAATTTTTTTGTAGCAGTGCATACTAGAGTGGGAACTAGAGAAAAACGTGAAACCCACAAAATGTGACAACCACAGACCACACCGAAAGCTACACATACTTTCTGATTAACTAGTATTTTATTTTATTTGTAATACAGTTAAAATAAATGTTAATTATTAACATGTGTTTATTTCTTTAAAATAATTTTTGAATGAAATGACAATTCACTTCATTACAGTATCTAATTAAAATAATACTTTTGAAGCATGTTTAAAATTCATATTTATTTATTTGGTGGTAAATAATATATTATTTTTTTTATTTTTATGAATTATTAAAAAAAATCAATCGAAAAGAATTATCAGTTATTAAAGTAAAATAGAAAAAAAGTTTATTGTTAATTTTCCCTCCGCATTAAAATGATCACAATCTTATTTATATTTGCTGGGGCGCTAGGGGTCTTTTAAGAGTAAGATCGACCGTGCCGTACACACGCAACGTAGCAAAATACCAGCTGACGACTAGACAACGTGGACGTATTAGTAGTTAGTTCCAACTTCGGCCGCACGCGAATTAAAGAGGTCGCCACAAAACGGCCGAACGGGGACTGTTTTTACGGAGACATAGGCTTTGCCGTTCTTTATATAAGTTGTTATTCAATGATAGTAGGCAAGTGTCCTCTACTACTTGGGTACTATCTTAATGTAAACGTGCCTTAAGAACTCGAAAAAGTAAAAGTTAAGAGGCTGGTTCAGCCTAACTTCAGGTCTGTTCTGCTCAGCTCTGGTGGTCCCCCATTGGTCCAATTATTCAAACAGTTCAATGCTCCTGTGGGTTAATTATTGAATAATGATAGCATCTTATAAGATTACAACAATTTGAATTAACTATTCTAGTGCGCCACATCTCCATATTTAATGTACCCATGCCCAATTTTAAACAATTGCTGCTCAAAGATAGACGTATAATTGGAGGACGACTGATATCCTGATTTCAGGAATAACATTTCAATTATGTATTTTTGCGATGCGCCGCAGTAGTTCCACTTTATGTCAATGTACAATTTGAAGAAATACAATAAATGAAAAGAAATAAAGCCACACCTTTGAAGAATCGGCGTCGTATTTTCCAAATTTTTCCATCCATGTTCGAGTCTGAACAGTGTGTCCATCTAGGATGTTCTCGAGAACTAGTCGTCATTAGACGAAGATAATAGTAATGGGTCTATCTCTATCTACCATATACCACAAAAAAAGGCTGTTACTCGCTAAAATTCACATTTATATTTACTGGGACAGATTTCGAGAGTTCTAACCTACAAATCCGATATAATCTGAAAGTGTAGAAAACTTGGGGACACTGCACAAAGAAGTATTCTAATCGAAAGTAGGAGATTACATAAAAATTCTACTATTATATCAGACATCAATCCGGTTTGTGCCTAAAGAAGTATACTATTGTTTTTTAAAATTTCCTTTTCAATTGTTAGGTTGGTTAGCAGAATATACATATAAACAGTGCTGTTTTATCCATTCTACTACCAGAGAATTCAAGCTCCAAGTATGGTATGATGCAGAAGATCATTACGGGTTTTGTAATTGGGTTCAAATCACATTACGAGGAATCAAAATCCTTACGTACTATTTTGTTGATCGAAGAGGATTTCTAGACAAGAAATGTGATTACTAATTTTCATAATTTCCATGAACTGACAATAAAATTATCTAGGTATGCTGAAGATTACCGATTTTTTATCAAATTTTTTGGTAATATTACTGGAAGACGTATAACATTATTATATGAGAAATGTATAATGAGACATAGTCGACTTGTCAACCACCAACTCCAGATGTTTTTCTTCTCAAGTGCAAAGTGTATGGAGGATTACGTTTAACACAACAAACCGCAGATAGTATTGCAATTAGCCCCGAAGAACCGAACAAGCATTACGACTCGTATGCGTGTGGTCTCATGATAGCGAGGATCAACATTTTTGTGATTTTGATATTATAATATAATATTAATAAAGCTTATGTTGTCTATTTGTCTTTTATAAATAATATATGAATTACATATTGGTAATAAAGAATAACTTATTAACTGTTTTGTTTTTCTTATACGTCATCAGATCCCTGTGCTGTGGATGTACATACGTATGTAATATCGACCCATGCAACAAAGACTATAATAACTACATTTAGTATGTTAGTTACGATAGTCTTCGTTGCATGGGTCGATATGTATTTGTTTTTCAGTAGCTAGGCATAAGTGTATTATCGGCTGAGAAATGAGTGCATAATCTATCGTACCAAGAGTAAGTAATCTGTGACCAAAGTTATTGGTACGGGGTTTGTTTTTAGGAGGTATAAATGTATATGGGCGCATAATCTCAATACACTTTCAAATATTCCACATATTCATAGTACGTGTGCGTGTATTCATAGTACGTGTGTTTTTGCATATATCATTTCATAAACCGTAGACAAATGTTGAAGTTATTTATCATATAAATATATGATAAATATCTCACATACTTCATATAGGTTATGTCACGGTTATGTCAACAATTTATCACAGTAATTTTTAGATCTACCATGTTATGTTGGTCAGCGTTGTAAAACCACTAGACAGCCTGCTTACGTGTGCAAAAATAAATTGAAACAGCGTTAAAGACGTTAGATCGTGTAATGTTGACCGCACGTCGGCAAAGTCTATCTTGTTCCAAAGTAGCTTTAGCGAAAACGTCGACGTCCCCACGCAAAGACCAATTCTCGACTGATTTTTCTAAACTTATCAAAAATAGCCAAGCCTCCGTCGATCAGCTGTTGGACAACGCTCTTAAGAGAGTAAAGAATGCTAGCACGGAAATCCAATTACAGATATTTCTGTGGGGCATGGACATGGGACATGGAAGTAGGGACACACTTGTATGGGATCATTGTATGGAATCACTATACTTATCGGAAAATAACAAACAAAGTGGTTGACCTTGCCGTGAAATCTTACTATTGCCATGCCTGTAAGTTTTGAAAATCGAAATCTGGCACTGTGGAATATCACAATTTATCGATGAACATACAGACAAGTACTGCGAATCATGATCTTGAAAATGGTTGATTCTACCAAAGACATGTTACCAGCATATGTACTGCCCTGTGGGATCACAGGGTTAGTGCAAATGGTGATAAACTTAGCCGAGAAAACTCTGGATGCATTAAATCACGAACTCTCACTTGATAAAACTGTCGAAAATGCCATCAAGCCAGCGGCGCGTTATGCCATCATGGGGCCTGGGCAATTTTGAATTTGGGGGCCCCCATATACAATGTTGAATTAAGAAGAATTACTTTTTTTTATACAAAAATAATATATACTAATAATACTGATATAACATTTCGGAACAATTAACAAATATCATAAATAATAGGTAAGGTAACAACATTTAATATAAGTACCTACATAATTATTTAAAGCAACAACTACTTATTTAAAGTAACAACATATTTTCTTAATAAATAAGGGGTATTCTTACAAATAAATATGTTTTTAATAATTTAAATATTCCAAAAACTGCGATAGGTCATTCTTAAATACGCCATCATCAATATATACATCAGTTTTGGTGAGTGTTCTTCCACACACCGATCCATATATTCTTGTTGCAATAATAGAATAATAATACATCATACAAAATCAAGCCTAAAACGCCTTTAAAACGCCAGCATTCCAACAAGATCAGCACCGATTACGCAATAGAATAACACCTTACCTTATACCGGCAAATTGTCTCTTCAAAATCGACGAAAACCGAACAAAAAGTCGGGAACACCATTAACCGCCCTACCTTTGGGTTATTATTCAAAAAGTAGGTAAAACAACATTGTGTTCGGGCGACGATAGCGGCCGTATCACGTACGTTCGTATGTGTAGGGCAGCTAATACAGAATGTCACATATTTATCACGTTTTTTAAAGCAATACACCGATAGTTTTGATAGCAAACATAGAGAGACGCGTAAAAATGAGAAGACGCTAACATTTTATTACGTCACGGGGTCTACAAACCGTTTAGCACGGACGAAAACAAAAACATGCACGGACTGCAAATGCACAATGACACATCATAGTAGGGAGGTGCATATTATTAGTGCGATGCTTGGATAAAAGGTGAAGCCAGGTACCTGTTGGGTATCATTTTGGTTTATGTATTATTGGAGTTATAGTTTTACTAATACTGATTCTATGCGTGGTGTTTGAATTAACCATTGTTTATAATATATAATTTCGAATTTTAATGACTTTAGAGAGTTATTAAATTTGTGAGGCAATTTTATAGTTTTTTGAGATGTTACTTTAATAAAATGTAATTTCCTATTTCTTTTTCTAACATTACCTAAGATTCCGATTCCATATCATCAAAAAATACAAATTTTCCGAATGCCTTCTGCTATACCAGTTTAGCTATATAATCAGAAGAAACGTAACGTGTCAATATCTAGCCCTCAAAGTTTAGAAGAAAGTAACCAAATAAATGGTTTAGGAAATGACTTAAGCTAGAAACTTGAATGACTTTTGAATACACAGGGTTATGTATTTGTAAGAAGCAGACCAAATTCTATTTTTTTAAATATAGCATCCTGTATAGTTTTCCTGTTTTTTTTATACTCTTTTGGATTGCAAATTGAACAGTAAAAACCGCATGTCCCTGGCGTGTAAATGTAACAATACGATTAAATGTTAAAAGGAAGCAATTAAACAATGATTCTACCGTGACAATAGCTCGTCGTTTTTGAAAATGACTTGTTATAAATACAAAATACTTTTAAATATAAAGTGTGTTTCATTTCTAAGCATTTAAAATTTGTAGCCCAAGCACTTTCCTAAAATTTTTATTGGAATATTTTTCTTGTCAACTTTTTAGAAAGAAATATATTGAGTGGTTACGTTTATTTTTATACACACTGTGTAATCATAAGGAGTTTGACAGATTTACAGCATTTTGCAGACCGGAATTTTTATATTACACTATTTTGGAGCATTCACCTTTACAGAATAGAATTCCAGAACAAACAGAAAAGTGTCGACTGAAAATCTTCGAAGAATTCATAGTTTGCCTCTTCTAACTTAGTCCAGGGTTTGTGATTAGTCTCGTACAGCATTAGATATAGTTTCTTTTATTGCAAAAAAAACATGAGTTTAACTGCCAAAACTTCCTCCACTCTCTTTGGGGCCCCATAGGCAAGACTACTCTAAAGTTCAATTTGATATTCTTACTACGGTAATTTATTAAATACCTAATTAATTTGGAGTTTATAAAAGATTGATTTTGGTCCCCAACCGGCAGGAGCGCTAATATAAAATTCACTATTCTTGAGACTGGTAATAAATTAGTTAAAGATTAGTTGGGGCCTCGCTGAGAGGAGCCTAAACCATATTGCAATGTTAATAAGGACTGGCATGGTGCGGTAGTCTATTACGGGAGAGTTTCCAAAATACTGCTTTGGGGGCTCCCCTGTTATTGGGGGCCCTGGGCAAATGCCCATGTTGCCCATAGGATAACGCGCCACTGTATCAAGCCGATTTTACAACGACTTGTCGTCGAGAGAACACCATTGCTAGAACGGTGTTTGGGTGGCGATACTCAAAACAACAACCAAAGCTTCAATTCTACTGTCTGGCGCCTCGCACCCAAACATCTTCACCGTGATTCAAAACCCAGCAAAATTGCGGGCTAAGCGATGATAATATCTGCAATTGTGCGCGACAAATAGCGCCTGGAAAATAAGCCCGAACAAGGCGTAGGATTGAGCAAATGTCTCAAAATCAGTTCTACGTAGTATAGGGAGGAATAATGTATGTCGTTTTTTAGCGAACGGTTGCCATTTTTCAAAAACTATTTGACCGCTTGACTTCAAATTTGAACGGGATTTTCAGCAAACATCCCTTTATCTTTGATAAACCAGAAATGTAATAACTTATGTACTTTTTGTCATAGACGAACATTGTCAATTTTCTGAGAAAATCGATATTTTGAGGTTGACAAGTCAACATTTCCTCAAATATAAATATTTTTATTTTCTGCTTCATTAAACGATAACTGCTTTGTATAAAGTAGGCCGCTATTCGAACTTATTATTTTTCGGTCATGTTTTCAAGCATTTTTCACCTATTTAGCAACATTTTAACGCAAAATCAGAATAGACGTACTTCTACTTTCGAAATACGTAAAAAAATTAAAATCGGACCACCTCCGACGCATCCAGGCTCGCGGAATCATATTGCATAAAAATATTCAAATCGCAATTGTACAAAAACTAATCATCGGACAACGCCTGGGTTGTCCACACTCAAAGTACCCATCAATCGCTACTCTCACGCGAAAAGCCTCCGATACAACTTTGAAAATGGCGGAGTTATGAATATTTGAAAAAACGCAAATTTTTCCCGTTTTTCCGAATTTCCTCCGTTTAAATTAGTTCAATCGAGTCCGTGCAGGGTTCATTTTTTTCTTCTTTTCATTCTCTACAATTCGTCTGTTGAAAGCATCAAGATTGCTCCATCGGTTCAGTTTTTACAAGCAAAAGTAGAAAAAAGACACGATTTTTTGAGATTTTTTGTTTATAACAAATTAAGAAATGATATTTGCGAGCAGGAAACACATCACAATACATCCACGTGACCTGGGATCATCGGTACCTGCTAGTTTTTTTTGTCACGCAAAAATCTCTATTACCTGTTCTATAACCTTATATTGGATGGTGTGACGTGATAAGACAGGCCTTGAAGAGGTTTTTAGCAAGTACAAGTCCCAGGAGGACCGTATCTTAAATGTAGACGAAAACCGGAAGGGATCATAGCAACAAAGGGCTGTACACAAGTCGGAGGAGCTACGTCATGGGCAAGAGGAAAAATGTCACAGTGATATGTTGTTGTAGTGCTGCTGGTTCGTACGTAGCTTCGATGTTCATTTATCCAAGACAAAGAATGTCAGCATTGTTAACAAAAGGAGGGCCCATTGGAGCATTTTATGGATGTTCACCAAATGACTGGAGCAATGAAAAACTATTTTTTGAATGGATAAAGCATTTTGGTAAACATCACCCTTAGTTACACCCTCAGTTACAGATCCAGTCCTGCTTTTATTGGACAATCATGGGGGTCACATATCCCTGGTCATGTATGATTATTGCAAAAGGAATGGAATTGTCATGTTAACAATACCTCTCCACACGTCGCATAGGCTACAGCCATTGGATTTGACATTCTTTTCTCCGTTAAAATCGGCATTTAACCGAGAATTTGATATCTACATGAAGACTCACATCAATGAGAAAATAACGCCGTATGAACTATCAGAACTGTTCAATAAAGCCTATTTAAAAGTAGCGACCTTGGAGAAAGCTCAGTCTGGGCTCAAATCTGGTGAGGTTTGTCCTCTCAATCCTGATAAATTTCAAGAAAGTGATTTTGCACCATCTGCAAACCTGACAAATATCTGTTTGGCAGATGAAAATGATTTTATTGATGGCCAAGTTTTAAATGAAAAAACTGAAGTAAATGCAACCAAAGAAAAGGAAGTCAACAAGAAAGGCATGGACGGCATATACAACAGATACCAGGATCATCTAAAGAAGATGTGCCGGTTGTATGTGACTTTCCATTGTCAGTTGCACTCCCACAGAAAGATACCAGTACCAAAACCAGACCAGGTACCAGTACTGCTTACACATATTTCACCATTACCAAAAATAACTATTCCCAAACCAAAGAGGCAAAATGGACAGTCAACAATTTGAACTGCGACTCCTGAAAAGGCAAAGTTAGAAAAGGCACTGAAAATAAAGGAAGAAAATTTGCTGAAAAAGAAATAAGAGAAGAAAAAGAGAAGAACAAAACAATTAAAAAACAAAAGACATCCAAACAAGCATTGAATCGAAAGCTGAAGTGGAAAGAGGAAAGCAGCTCTGACGAAGACAACAATATTGACCCCAAAGAATTGTGTGACGTTTGTGTTTTTTTGTAACGAATTCGGCCGGGATGGTGAGGTGTGGTTTCGTTGTGTTATCTGCAGCAATTGGAACCACAAAGACTGTAGTGCTTGGGACTCCCGGTGAACTACAAATGAGACATCTGCCTTTCAAAAGATTAAATTGATAAATTAAGATGTAAAGCTATCGTTAAATTAACATTAATGAACTATTGGCCTACGCCAAAATTGTTGAATTTCCAATTTAGAACTTTTCAACTTGAGTCTTTTTTTCTGAAGTAATATTTTGAGTTGATAAACGTACCCAATAGAAAAATCCAAATTGCGTATTATTACGCCATTTAATGCGTGAAATTACCCCATGGGGTGGGTAATACCACGTATTTGCAAAATTTTTATATATATATATATATATATATATAAATTTTAATACTCAAAACATTTAATTTTATAAACAAACGAGAAATTTGTCAAGTTAAATAACCAAACTATTAGTTAAATATGTTTCTCCAGAATTTCAAAGTCCTATATTATGAATGATTTTGCTTAAGTGCGTGGAATCCCTCCCTCTCCCCTACACAGTTAGGGCTGTTATACTTCGGGTATTTCCGACGGTGGTCGAAAATGTTTTAAATTTATCACTTTTTTGCAAAAAGTTGGAAAAGTTATAAAGTGTGGTCTGTAATTGAACTTAGATACAAAATCAATTTTTGTAATGTGAATATGGCCCTTTAAAGTATATCTCATAAAGGCAAATGAAGTAAAATTAATTTATTGTACACTATGCGAAAATGTCATTTTTGCGTCTCTATGGAGACATGAAATATGCTATTTGCCCGCCAGGCGTGGAATGAAGACAAGCGTAAACCACCACCTAAATAATTGTACATAATATACCCAACAGATGGCGACCGAATGGTCTGCCAATCAAAACACAGCTTTCGAGACGTTTTGACGTTTGCGATTAAAACGTCAACGCTGGTTATTTGTCAAAAACTAATATGTCACTATACTTTGTCTCAAAAGTAGAGGAACACCGGAACAAGACACGATTTACACTAGGGCAAAATAATTGCGGCGGGAAATTTAAATTCGTGTAGTGTGACATGCCAGTGAAGTAGCAGAATGGCTATAAATAGAGAACTTTATATGTTTTAATCAAATTTTCTCGATTACAATCCTTCACTTCGTGTGGGAAGGCAAATTAGTTGGCCTTACTTTCACATGCCCTTTTAATTTATTTTCAATAGTAATATCACAAGAGAGTGAAAATAAATTGAAAATAATTCGCAGATTTTCCGAGACCAAGAGCCCATAGGGCCACTCAAGTAGGTACTGTTGATAGCCAACAAGTTTTATAGAATCGTATTCTACTATATTGAAATTTTATTAATTAAAATTCAAATAAAAATACAACTTTTTAAAATGTTAAATTGAGATTCATATTTTTCTTTAATAATTTATTCACAAGAAATATGACAATCACCACTGTACAAATTCTGTGTTTTTGCCACATAATTTATAGTCTGGCGAGATGAGGCATCTGCTTCGTCAATTTTCCTTTGTTTATAAGCATTTAATAAGCCCTGCTTCTCGGTTAATTTCAAATGCCCTAATTCTAACCTCGAACGTTTTTTTGGTGGCGCAACTGATTTAGTAGCACTTATACCACTCGTACTCGGCACGGGATTGACGAGGTTGCTCATTTTACAGACACGATTATTTACAGAAACAATTTCAGTTAAAAAATACTAATTTGAAATTCACAATACCAAGCATACACGAGGCGGCTATATGATGTATGACGGCTATATGAATCAGCTGATAGCCGAAATCTTGGTACTTGGTTGCTTTCTAAGCGCGTCTCTCCGTAAGCCAATCACATGCCTCTATTTTGAATATTATTATCACTTCCGTTCCTCTACTTTTGAGACAAACTATAATTAGTCTTTAGAAATGGGTGATTTTATTACGATATTGTTGTGTAAGATAAGAAATTATGTGTGTACCAAGCAGAGAAAGTGATTATGTTCCGGGCCGAGAGAAGAGATGAACAAGCGAGCATAGCGAGCCTGGGCACTTCTTGAGGCAATATCGTAATAAAATCACCCAATTCTAAAGACTAATTACTGGCATAAATATACCATTTCTCCTGACAAAAAAAAACAATAACCCCTTCTTATATATCTAAGAAGTTGTATCAATTTTGAACAATAAATAACGGTTTTATTGAAGTTGTTTTTGGATGGGCAGAATTAGGTCTAAAGACATAAGGTAGAGATTAAGAAAGGTTTCTGTAAAATTAATTTGCGCGGTAATTATTCGGAAATAATGGGAACACCTAACCAAGCATTTTCTGCCAATATCATGTATGGAAATGAACCGTTTAGACAGTAGGCTGAATTTATAAAATAGTATGTAATGTGCGCGAGTTCATACATTAAATGAATATTTTCACTCACGTGTTCACGGTATTATTCCATGGCGTCCGAGCATCCTTAAATCACCTTATCAACTTATATATCGAACTGCTTTTGCAATAACTTATAGACAAAAGGTGCTTGTTTATGTGTCTCCTACAATCCCTATCAGTTTGACCAATCTTTATGGGACAACCTGTATATGTTATACAGGATTTTTTGCAGTCTTGTGATTTTACTTTCAAGCGGTGATTAAGAGGAATCAGTACTGTTGGTACGTCCTATAAAAGAAGCATCCATAGTCAATGTTGTATCAATTCTCTCATGGTATACATCAAATTATAGATAAAGGGGTATTACTTGCTATGGTAATGTATATGTATTACTTGTTGTTGTTGTATCCACGCTACGTGATAAAATATAACTTATTCATGTACTCGAAGAAGTAAAGTTTTGAGTGAAAAACGCATGTAAGATATTGATATTTTTACGTGAAATTTTGTACAGTTATAGAGGAAAGTGTAACTTAGACCTATTATGTGGTACCATTTTCAATTTTAACCTGAGTTCTTCGTAAAAAAATTGTAACCAGCCAATTTTATGTCATATTCAGAAATAGATTTTTCAAAAACGAACGGAACTATCAAAAATCTACCACTAGACGCAAAATTATACATATTTTATCTTTAATTTGGCGTATTTTTTTAACGATTATGTGAACTAATTGCTGAGAAAAAGCCTCAGAACTTTTGCGTGTTTTGCAAGCAAAACGTAGGGGGTATGGATTCCCCTTAAAGATCTTAAAAAGTTATTAACGTAAAAATGTTGTTTTTATTTTTTATTGTTAAGTTGTGATTTAGCATATTAAAAAAAACATTTTTTATTATTTCATGGAATCCACTTTACACTAGTTGTTCATTGTTATCGCAGTGCTATTGATCGCAAAGTTTTTTTTGTTTCTTTTTTGCAACTATTGTTAAGACTTTTTACGTTAATGACCTTCATTTAAGATGTTTAATCACCCCTTCAAAATAAAATCACAAGACCGTAAACACCCTGTATAATATAAAAACAACGTTTGTATGGTTTAAAAAAAATAAGAAGTACAAATACAGAGTACAACAGCCAATTTTATTGTTGTGCGCTTTTATAATCTACAGAACAAAAACTACCTACTATTTCTATTAACTAGCATGGTTTCCAATCCCACCAGAAAGTCGAACATTGGAATCTATTGGTCTTTCAGAATTGAAACCACTTTTTAAGGTTGATAATTTTTTATATTTTCGTCGTAGTCTATGGTGTGCTGATACTCCATTTGAAGTATCTCTACTGATGCTGGGAAAAATCGAAGCATGTGATACCAGGATGACCGATGTAAAACAATCAGGATGCTAGGCAGTCTGACTTTATATGTGTATTGATGAGCAGTTGTCTGAAACAATCCTTGCTCCAGTCCGAAGGAGTCACCAGCTGCCAGTGTAAGAGCAACAGTTTCAGTTGACATGCTATCTTCTATAAGAGCGTCAACAATTCCATCGTGAATGAAGTACATGCACTGGTCAACATCTCCTTTGTAGGCAACATGATTGCCCGGGAAAAAAATTAGCACACGCAAATGTGCCGCCATTTGTCTGAGCAAATCCACGTGAAACATTTTTAAGACAGGATGATTACGTAAGTGATAGCCAAACATAGCATTTAGTGTAGCTTCCTTTAAATAGTACGGCGCTCTATTCAGCAGATCTGGATTTAAAACACCTTTGTAGTTCTTCCAGAGCAGTTCTATATAGTCATGCATGTCCTTCTGAAGGGGAAAAGAAACATCACTCGAAATCATGAAGTTTTTGATATTTACGGCAAATTCTTTATAAATGTTTTTGCTCTTGCGAACTGACTCTATCGTAGCACATGCCTCTGCTATAAAAATTGTTATGAGGAACCGGCCAAGTAATGTTAAGAAGACGGCCATCCAGGCGATCAGGTAAGACATGTAAAATTTAAAGTTACACAAAGGGGCGCCGATCATAGTGTAAGCGATAATGAATATTGTAGATTCGTAAACAATGTACCTGCTAGCGTTAGGATCTTGAAGCATTCTACAATAAAAAAATAAAAGACCCATGAGTTGTGCATAAACTGTACACAATGTTAAAATAAATAATGTTCTTATTACAACAACATTTATGTGCAACTTTTCTTGGGCTACGGCTAAAAGTTTTATCAATAAAACTATTCGTAACATTCTGTTTAATCGCAAACAATGAAAAATTATGGGAAAATAATTGCTGCGAGTAAAAGCAAAGCTAATGAACTCAAAAGGTATGATCGTTGCCAAATCAAAATATAAACCCGGAGAATCGTTGACATATTTCTGTAGAATTTTCCATTTGTCCTCTACTATCGTACCGTATTCGTCCACGTACCTCGTATGAAACTTAAGAAAAATTCTGACAACGAATAAAATATCCAGCATGTACAAGCAAAACAGAGTGAGGCCCGATGTACTCAATATAGCTTTTTGAAATGCTTCGTAATGAAATCCCACAAGACATACTAGAATTAATATGAAGAATTGCGCCAGTTTCTCCTTTTTGTAATCTTTAAGCAACGGACTAATTTTGCAATACAATTCAAACAGAGCGAATCTCCTCCTCGACATACTGTATATACTTCCTTTTAGATGACTTTTAAAGTCAATATTCTCTAAATAATCAATATTAAAGCCGGTAATTCTGTGAAAATAATCATTTAACGCGGAGTAATTTGATAGAATTTCATGGAATTTTGCACTTCGTACAACAAGTACTTCTAGGTTGCTTTTCGCCACCATCATAACGGTTTGTCGTACATATGTTTGTTTTCCCAAGTTTCCAAATAGACTTCCAACAGTCAGGACAACCAATTTGTTATAATCAGGACCAAGGACCTCAACTTCTCCGCTTAGCAGAAAGTATACATCGCTACATATGTCGTTCACTCGGTATAGAATTCCTCTTTTCAGCATCACTTTATGCTCCATTTCTATTAGGAGACTCTTAAAGAACGACTTTTCCGCATTGAGAAAGACCGTTGTTGCCTCTAGGTATTGGCCAAATTTGCTGAATAGTATTTCTTCTTTGAAACACACACTGAAGTGGCTCATTATTAGGTTGATGTTCTTTCCGCTCTTCTTTAGCCACATGTACTCGAAATAATTAATTAATTGTTTTTTGATGGACTTGTCGATCTTTCGGAAGGAGTAAAATCCAATGAGGTCGCGCATTGCTTGCTGGTAGTTGGTCAGGTCGCTGTTTCTGTAATTTAAAAAAAAACACGCCGTAAATAATAGATTTTAATAATAATAATTTAGTAGATAGATTTTAATTTGTGGTAACTTTAACTTTGTATTAGATAATTAATTATTTGATGTTTGATAACTTGTACTTCACGTGTACTTCACCGATTTTTATGATTTATTGGCCAGACTGGGAGAAAAGAATAGTGTTTTGTTGTGTAAGTTTGTGACATCCTTACCAGTAAATAAGGATATTGGTCAAGGTCTCAAGTACTCCATTACAAACATTCATCATTCTCATCATTCTGTTTTTTAATATACTCCAATATCACAATTTTTGTAGAAGACACACACAGTTTTAAGTAAACAGTTGCAATATCTGTGCTACCAAAAAACTGGTGAACCTGAGGTTTGGCCTTTAGCCCAAATATTATGCCACACCCCTCAGGATCAAAATTAAAAGCTTATTCATGCGATGCCCGGTCCACTGCGTGTTGTTATGTCAACAAGAGATATTAATACTCTCAATTAAGTAACATTTGCAGCAAGGTCCAACTGCATTTTAAATTGCAACATTTTACTTTCTGTGGTGTAAGTCCATTTTGCAACAAGTATAATTAGGATGGAATAAAAACCTCTTTTTGCAAAACAAGATTAAATTTACTTCGGACGCGTTTCGGGTTATGAGCCCATCATCAGCGTGTAGAAATCTACAAATTGTATACGTACAAAAACACACTAAAATGTAATTAATTAATTAAACAAACTTACAGTCAAACATTATATCGAAATAATCATTGTCGGTGTATTAAAGCCCTGTGAACAATCACAAACGTGGTAGGTAATTCAGAAGAGAACGCAGATAGGAACAGCACGGAGACACAAGCCGCGAACTTAAAGCGAAAATCTGACGACAACGTAAACAACATGGACGCACAACGGGCAACAGTGGTCTGCTACAGCAACAGCTGACGACAAGGACACGGTCGCGTGACCAGAATCAAAATACAATCGACCGCAAAGTAAAATCACTAAATAACTATTACAAATCTAAACAACTTCAAACAAATAAAGATATAAAATTATTTTATATAATTAAAGGGGTGGGGGTGGGGTTATGAATGCAGAAGGAGAAAATTGGCAAACGGTTTACAGGTATGAAAAAATGGGTTTATATTGAAAATCAATTTGATCATTTAACAGGTCACAATTAGGGTCATTTTTATGTTTCTGTATCTCAAAATGTTCCAACAAATCCATTTTGAAACCCTTATTACACTTGTGAAGTAATTTAGTGTTGTTGTAATTAGTATTATGACCTGTCAAATTTTTATGAAGAAATGTGTTTGAATTGTGTCGTGTCTTATGTTCCTGAATTCGTTTTGCCAATTTTCTCCCCGTTTGTCCAACCAACGTAGGCACCATCACAATCTTGACAACCGATAAAATACACACCACTCTGCTGAAAAAAATCGCCAGGGATACTGCGCTGCTTGGAAAGAATACTAACAATTTGAGTATTAGACTTAAATGCTGGAATTATGTTATAGGTTTTTAAAATTTCTAGAAGTTTAAAGTTATTCTTAAAAAAAGTCAACGGTTTATAGATAAAATTCTCCCGCGGACCTGAATGTTGAAACAAGGGATCATTTTTCTTATAAACAAGGTTAAGTGTTCTGTTGATTAATTGTTGAGGGAAGTTATTCATTAAAGCAAGCTCATTAATGAACTTTTAGTTCTTTTAACCTGTTATCGAGACTAAGAGGGTATTTAATAGCTCTATTGAAATAAAAACGGAGGGAAGCAAAGCGGTGTGAAAATGAATGGAAGGAATCAAAAGGTATTATGGTAGGAATGGTTGAAGTAGGTTTTCTGTAAATATCAAACAGCAGTGATCACCATGTCGTGAAACAGCCAAATCGAGAAAATTAAGGGTCATTTGATTCTCAGCTTCTAGAGTAAAATTGAGTGAAGGTATTAAGTTGTTAATATAGTCCAGCATATTGGTGATAATAGTTGGGTCACCCTTCCAAATACAAAAAATATCGACATACCGGACCCATTTAACGACATGAGAAACGCAGGGGTTGGTGGGGTTAAGAATAAATTCTTTTTCAATGTGATCAAGGAACAAGTCAGCCAAAAAACCTGACAAGGGAAGACCCATGGGAAGACCCTGATCTATTTTATAAAATTTGCCATTGAAGGAGCAGAAATTTTGTTGAAGAATATGGTCCAAGATTAGGTTAAGGTGTGTAATAGTCGTATTATCGGTAAAATGTGTTTGGAAAAGATCTTTAGTAAGTTTAAGTGCTAAACCTAAGGGGACATTAGAATAGAGATTAGTAACATCGAACGAAATTAAAATGCAGCCTGAAGGGTTTTGACTTTTGATAGTGTTATTGAATTCAAAAGAGTGAACAGTGTGAGTGGGATTAAATTGCAAAGAATGAAGAACGCTTAACATAAACTTGGAGAGACGAATGGTTGGGGAATTATAAAACGCTGTAATAGGACGAATGGATAAGTTTTGTTTAAGTAATTTTGGAAGTGCATATAGATGAGGTGTAGAAGGGTTCATGGGTATAAAATAGGAGGAACTAAAGTAATTTAAGCAATTTAGAGCCTTCACATTTATTTACGATTGTCCTAGTCTTTTGCAGAATGCTAGTGAGAGGGTCTTTATTTATCTCAACATAACCATTGTTCGTAAGAAAATCCAAAGTTTTCTCTATGTAAGTGTCAGTGTTCATAATAGCAATTCCAGCATTCTTGTCTGCCTGAACATAACAAGCGCCGTCATCCTCTAGTTTTGCTTTTATGGATTTTACAGTATGCCACGGAGGATTAATGGGTCTTCCCATGGGTCTTCCCTTGTCAGGTTTTTTGGCTGACTTGTTCCTTGATCACATTGAAAAAGAATTTATTCTTCACCCCACCAACCCCTGCGTTTCTCATGTCGTTAAATGGGTCCGGTATGTCGATTATTTTGTATTTGGAAGGGTGACCCAACTATTATCACCAATATGCTGGACTATATTAACAACTTAATACCTTCACTCAATATTACTCTAGAATTTGAGAATCAATTGACCTTAATTTTCTCGATTTGGCTGTTTCACGACATGGTGATCACTTGCTGTTTGATATTTACAGAAAACCTACTTCAACCATTCCTACCATAATACCTTTTGATTCCTTCCATTCATTTTCACACCGCTTTGCTTCCCTCCGTTTTTATTTCAATAGAGCTATTAAATACCCTCTTAGTCTCGATAACAGGTTAAATGAACTGAAGTTCATTAATGAGCTTGCTTTAATGAATAACTTCCCTCAACAATTAATCAACAGAACACTTAACCTTGTTTATAAGAAAAATGATCCCTTGTTTCAACATTCAGGTCCGCGGGAGAATTTTATCTATAAACCGTTGACCTATTTTAATAATTTAACTTTAAACTTCTAGAAATTTTAAAAACCTATAACATAATTTTGCCAATTTTCTCCTTCTGCATTCATAACCCCACCCCCCACCCCTTTAATTATATAAAATAATTTTATATCTTTATTTGTTTGAAGTTGTTTAGATTTGTAATAGTTATTTAGTAATTTTACTTTGCGGTCGATTATATTTTGATTCTGGTCACGCGACCGTGTCCTTGTCGTCAGCTGTTGCTGTAGCAGACCACTGTTGCCCGTTGTGCGTCCATGTTGTTTACGTTGTCGTCAGATTTTCGCTTTAAGTTCGCGGCTTATGTCTCCGTGCTGTTCCTATCTGCGTTCTCTTTTGAATTACCTACCACGTTTGTGATTGTTCACAGGGCTTTAATACACCGACAATGATTATTTCGATATGATGTTTGACTGTAAGTTTGTTAAATTAATTAATTTCATTTTAGTGTGTTTTTGTACGTATACAATTTGTAGATTTCTACACGCTGATGATGGGCTCATAACCCGAAACGCGTCCGAAGTAAATTTAATCTTGTTTTGCAAAAAGAGGTTTTTATTCCATCCTAATTATTTTACTTTCTGTTAACGGTGTATCTGTCAAAAAATTCATTATTGGAACAAAGAACAAAATGATTTGCTAAATACAATTGATATATCTACCAAAATCAGGAAAAAATAAGGGGTTGTCATAAAAAAAGTGTCATTGATAGCATAAGTGACTAACAATTTATGGTCGGAAATTTATTTTTACATACAAATGTATAGTTTAATAATTGAAAATCGACTAGTTCGAGGAGTTTTTTAGAATAGCAAACCGCGTCTCGAGAGTTTCTAATGTTTCCATTTTTGCACGCGCACTGTATGCATTAACCTTAACAGGCGAAAAGAATATTCTTTTGCAATTTTTGTGGCGATATATCGTAAAAAATATTCAACGAATTGTGATCGGATTTTCTCTGAATTGGTCTTTGTATATAAGTATAATAATATAAAGTATGAAATTAAAGCCTCTTGAGACTTTGCAAAGTTATTTATTCATATGCTACATACATGTTTCGGCTCTCGCCATCTTCAGTGTAATTAAACTAAAATAACAAACAGAAAGCAATGAGAACCAACATTCAAGGTAATTAAACTTTAAAAGAATTTAAAAAAATTAAAAAAGAAATTTACTGTCATAATTCAGCATGGAACTACATAAAACTGCGTACGAGACAATGGGCACATCATCTTCAATGGACACATATATTGTAAAATTAACAAACAAAAATTAATCAACCCCGAAAACAATCCAAAACAATAAGAGCGCACATTAACCATGCCTAAGACGCCTCGCCAACGCCTTTATTCATAATTTAGCTAATGCTAACAATTTTCCTGCACCGCTTATTAAAAAGCTCATTCATGACATTTCCATAAAGTTAGACCTTATACACCTGCAATATCCAACCAAACAATTCTCATATTTACAGACCTCTTACCTACAATCACTCATACAAAAAGCTACAAAATATTTTAAAACCTTTTAACACTCAGCCTGCATTTAAAACCAACACTCAACTTGCTTTTTTCTAAACAACGTAGAATGTCCAGAGCCATTTTGGATGAGAGTGGGGTTTATTCCGTGAATTGTTTACACTGTAATGCCATTTATGTCGGCCAGAAGGGCGGTGCGTTGGCGAGGCGTCTTAGGGAGCATAATTCACATACAACATCCAATTTATACAAACATAGAATTGTCACTTTATTACACAGACGCCAAAAGGACTTCAAACTTTATTTGCTCGAACAACTTGAAATAGAACGACATAAAAAATCTCCACACATGCTAATAGACGATCAAGTTGAATTCCAATACAAACCCTTATTTACTTATTTTTAGCTCAGGGCCTTTGTTTGCTCCTTAGGCGGATCTATCGCCGTCACCCACCGCTGCCACCACATAGTATTCTCGTTTATATTTTTGCCTCGCCGGTGCATCTGTTCAAGTCGTTGCGTCCCCCACGAGTTATTTATATTTTTCGTCATATGATTTATTTTGTAAAAATTTTGCGCGAGTTTCGTTCTCCTGTGACCACCGCATGGTTAATGTGCGCTCTTATTCTTTTGGATTGTTTTCGGCGTTGATTAACTGTTGTTTGTTAATTTTACAATATATGTGTCCATTGAAGATGATGTGCCGATTGTCTCGTACGCAGTTTTATGTAGTTCCAATCAGTGGCGGCTCGCCCATAAGGGCTGCAGTGCTGCAGCCCTCCCACCAAAATAAAAACACTTTTAAATTATTATACCTAGCTATTACATTACTATACAATTATTTTACAAAAACATAATTTTTTCGTTCCTAGTATATTTATTTTTGCATTTTCTGTTCCTCGATATGTGCTCCGTATGTGTGTATTCCATGAGTCGGTGCGAATGCGAACTTACAGGACGGCAGTCAGTGCAGGCCGTTGCAAACCCCACAATTAGTGTATAGCGCTGGTGGGGGGAACGCGTGGTAGAGTTTATTTCACGACAAGTGGCAGTAAGCCGCTGACATAATGCGCAAACGTTCCTATACGCATTGACGTGTGTTGTTATTTTAGTTTACTTACACTGAAGATGGCGAGAGCCGAAACATGTATGTAGCATATGAATAAATAACTTGCAAAGTTTCAAGAGGCTTTAATTTCATACTTTCTTTGATCCATGTTGCATATATATGTATACAGGTGTCCGGTAAAGGTGTTCCGAAAATTAGGGAGCTGATAGAGGAAGTCACTGCCAGCCAAAAAATGTATATGCACTTTTGGCTTTCGACGCTTCATTAAAAAGTTATAGCTTTTCTATTTTTCAGTTTTACATTCCCTTAAAAATATAACCGATTACAAAGTCGGCGTTGTTTATTTAACAGAAACAAAAAAACACTTACAAATAACAAAGTAAATAAACGAGGTTTGCAAATACTGTATATATGTTTGTCAGTACAAAAATAAAACACAGCGATTATGTCAACTGAAAAAACGTATATTATAACACTATACTTTTCGTGCCTTTTTATCGGTGAAATCTTTACTAAGATCACTAAGGGCAGAAACATCTAGATTTTTAGCGAGTTCCTAAATAGTACTTTCAAATTAGCAATAAGAAGAGGCAAAAGTGTTGGGTTTCACTGGCGTTTCTATGGCGTTTCTATGGCGTCCGCAATAAGTTCTCAAAAAGTTTGTGTTCTCAAAAAGAGTAGGACAGATGTTTTTGTTAAATATAATATATACAAAACTATAATTATATTGACGGAATTAAATGTAAATATAGAATTATTAAGGAAAGGAAATGTTGATTTTGGAATACCCCTGTATGATGGAGCCTGGAAATGGCGGCTGCTGGTATATTATTAGTTTAGTAATACTGAAATAAACATTTTTTGTATTTGATTTTCCAGTAAATTTTAGTTTTTTAGAATGTTGCTTATCATGAAAGAGATTCTTAAAATAAATATCTGTCGCTCTGCCTCTTCACAATTTTTAATGGGGCGCTATTTATTGAATTTTACCAAAGGTAAGAAAATCTTTATTCCTTGTATAAAAGGAAGGGCGCCACTGGCGCCCCAACTCACCCGGTGCCTTCGGGCGGCGCCCGACCTCCCCCCCCCCTCCCTAGGGCCGGAAAAATAGCGAAATAACTGATGAAAATGAAAATAAAAAACGCTTTAAAAAAACTTACTGTCAAAAACTATCTAAATGGAACATGAAGAGGCACTATCGGGAATAAACGAACTTCGACGCGCACAGGACGAGCACAGTGTCAGTCACATGGTTTGAAATAATGTAAATGAAATAAAACACAGATCAATTGTATTAATCGCCATAAAATTAGCTTTATTTGAAAGATAATTCTTTACCATTTTTATTTGAATATGATTCCTGGCATATGGCCACCGCAGCTGGCTCGGATGAAGTCCAATCGTGAGGTCCAATTTTGGATCACTCTCTGCAGCATTTGGGGCCGTATAACGGCAATAATGCGGAGAATGTTGTCTTCCAAGTAGTCAATTGTCTCTGGCTTATCGGTGTAGACTAGCGACTTCACATACCCCACAGAAAATAGTGCAGCGGTGTTGTCACACGATCTTGGAGGACAATTGACAGGTTCACAACGCGAAATTATGCGCTCACCCAACGTTTCCTTCAACAAATCGATTGTGGCACGCGCTGTATGACATGTTGCGCCATCTTGTTGAAACCACAGCTCCCCCACATCAAGGCGATTCAATTCAGGACCGAAACAGTCATTGATCATAGCTCTATAGCGGTCTCGATTGACTGTAACCCTCTGGCCGTCATCGTTTTTATCGAAGTAGGACCAATTATTCCACAAGCCCATAAAGGGCCGAATCCACGGTCATGCATGCATGACGAGCATTCGATGCTGTCATGCATGCATGACCGTGGATTGCGTTGCATGAGACAGTTTTTCGTACAAAATTTGCATGAACACCATGCGTGACACGCATGCATGACCGTGGACGGGCTTCTTAAAGCACACCAAACTGTCAATTTTTCTGGATGTAACGGCGTCTCAACAATGGCTTGAGGATTAACTTCACTCCAAAAGCGGCGGTTTGGTTATTGACGTAGCCATTCAACCAAAAATGAGCTTCATCGTTAAACAAAATTTTCTTGTGAAAATCGGGATCAACAGCAATCTCGTTTCGGGCCCATTCACCGAATGTACGCCGTGTCCGGTGGTCTTGCGGCTTCAATTCTTGCAACGAGTTGGATTTTGTCAGCCCGCAAACCAAGATCTTTCTGCAAAATTTTCCATAAAGTGGATGGACACAGATCCAAATGTTGTGCACGATGGCGGATGGATTCATTCGGGTCTTCCTCGATGCTGCGCTCTACAGCTGCAATAGCTTCTTCAGTACGCACTGTACGACGTCTCAGAGGATGCGTATTATCATTTAGAGTAAACGTGGTGCGAAACCGTTGCATTGTTAATCGAATTAATTGCTCTGATGGACGATTGTTTCGACCATAGAATGGACGTAGTGCGATACGTTTCACGAACAGAGCCGTGTTTTTCGAAATAAATCTGCACAATTTTCATGCGTTGTTCAGGCATTAGTCCATTCATGATGAAATGGCAAACCAAACTAAAGATAAATCACATGGTAGCTGACAAAATGGCGGTTAATGATAACAGTGTTGCCAACTGAAAGATCTATACCTCTAAGAAACACGTTTACAATACATAATCACAATCAAAATTCGGAGATAAATACAGTTAAAATTATTTTTATAGAGAAAGTGCTTCAGGTACGTGTTCAGGCGCGCGAAAACGAGCATACCGAACGTAGATACAGTAAAAATAAACTAATTATAATACAACTAAAAGCTGGAGACAATGAATACAAAAGACAAAAGAAAACCAAATGGACAAAACAAAAATTAATAACTAAATTAAATTTATATCTTCGGCGAAATGGATTAGAGAAACTATAAGTAAGAAAGTAAAGGTTTGTAAAGAAAATTAGTTTGATCATTATGAAGAAAAATATAGGATTTTTTTTGTTTGGTTCTATTTCAATATGTTCAAGAAGGTATAAATTATAACCTTTGTCACATTTGTGAAGTAATTTAACATCTCTGTAATTAATAATATAACCAGTTTCAACTCTATGTTTATATAAACTAGAAGTACTTTGATTACGATTAGGGTTGATATAAACACGACCAATGTGTTGATGACTTTATTTGTATGTATGCTTTCACGAATACATGTTTCGAAGGCAAGGGCCTTCGCCTTCAGTTCGTACTGCGAAAGAAGAGAACGAAGAGTAAAATGCTGTCAAAATTAGGTTAGGTACGGTACCTCTCTTAATGTATGTAAATTTAGGTATAAATACTGTATACACTGTATAAATTCTTATTCTGTGGCTTACCATTAATTGCGTTTAGGTAAGTATGACCAGTACCCACTTTCATTTTTCACTTTTTGAATCTTTAATATTTAATTTTCTTGAAAAGGTGGTCCTCTGGGAAAATCTGAATTTCGTTTATTAAGTTGTTGTTTGTTTCTCGTAATATTTCTAGTTTTTCAAGTAGGTCTAGCTTAGTCGACTTTGGGTATTCTTGTAATATGTTTATGTTTTCTTCTGTTATCCTGTGATTTTCTGCGTGCAGGTGTCTTCCCATTGCTGTAGTAGTGGTGTTATGTTCTTTAAATCTCTTCTTTAAACTTCTACCTGTTTGTCCTATGTAAGTTTTTTCGCAATCTCCACACTTTATCTTATATACTCCACTCTTATCCATTTTGTGTCTTCGGTCTTTGTTGTTGTGTAACAATTGCTGAAGGCTTCCTGTTGTTCTGTGAGCTGTATGTATATCATATGATTTAAGAGTTTGTTGTATGTATTTCATTGGTCATTTTTATTCCGGTCCGACAATCCGTACATCTGGGTTCGAATCCCAGGCGTGGCTGTAGTTTTTTAACTTAAAAAATTACCGCCATCTTGTATTAACTATTTCAAATTTTCATATCAATATATGCAGGTTTCTGCAAGAATTAACATCCATTATATATATATATATTGTAAGATGATCTTGGGAGAAACGTCACAATGAAAACGCTACTCAATTGTTATGTAACTTCAATATATTTCGCTGAACTATGCCAGCATCTTCAGGAAGACACTAAAATAACAGACACAATGTTAGAAACGGAGCGACAGAAACGGTAACCAACTTGTAACTTACTAACTAGAGCATCAATTCAGCACGCATGGTCTGGTAATACGTGCATGAGATGGTTAATAAAACTATATAACGATTCCAGTCCGCACAAAACATTTCTACAACATCGTAACATTTGCAGGTACAGAGTTCAACGATTGGACGCTAAAAAACAAAACGCACAAACAATTAGCGTAGCGTTTTCATTGTGACCTTTCTCCCAAGATCATCTTACAATTTAATATTACAAGGTCGAGAATATTATTCTTCTTATATATATATAAAGGAGAAAGGTATTTGTCGGGCAATTCCGCCATACGAAGATCGAAGAAGCAACCGTACTTCTTCGATCTTCGTATGCCGGAATTGCCCGACAAATACCTTTCTCCTGTATATCTCACCGTCGATTAACCAGTTTTCCTCTATATATATATATATATATATATATATATATATATATATATATATATATATATATATACAGGGTTGGGCAACTAAATGGAATAGTCTCTGCACAGAGTAAATGATTAGTTTTATCAAAACATATTAAACATAAAAGTTGTTTGTTGAATTTTTTTCCCATATTTTCACAAAATCTAATTATGTCTAAATAGTAAAATAAAAGCATGGCGATTATGCCGTCATTTTTTTTAAATGGCAATATATGACGTGTGGTATCTCGTTGGATAGCTCTATTTCATACCTTTACAACCGTATAAAACATTCCTCCATACTCATAATAAATCAACTGTCAATTAATAAGAAACGCAGAATGATCAATAAAGCGCGTTTCCTTTATTATTAGAAAAAAACAACAAAAAACGACACTACAGGATGCTAACTTAAGCAAATTAAACTTAAAACATTCTAAATAATTCAAAGTTAAACAAATAATACAGAAAAATATCTCCGCTAGTGTACGTACTCGTATACTGGCCGAAATCGGCTTTTTTATTTCAAATTCAAAATTTTTTTTTACTTTTTTATTTACCACATACTCATAATAAATCAAATGTAAATTAATAAAAAACGCAAAATGGTCAATCTTTTAATTTATTATTAGAAAAGAGAAAGGAAATACAGCTTGCTAACTTAAATTAAGCAAAGCAAACTTAAACATAAATAATGAAACTAACGCAAAGGTTCGAACTGAGCACCATTCACTTCTTGACAATAATAAAGTCTGTCAATAAAACCCTGTAGTGAGTTAGACAAGGCCTGTGCGGGAGTGCGTATTAACTCACGTCGGATTTGTTCCTTCAAGTTTTCTAAACTATCCGGTCTATCTTTATAAACCGTATTTTTTAAATCACCCCATAAATAAAAATCCAATGGGCCTAAGTCCGGTGAACGTGGGGGCCACTATTTGTCCCCCTTCTACCAATCCAACGATTTTGAAAATAATTATTCAAAAATTCACGGACTGTTGCGGAATAATGAGGAGGTGCTCCATACTGTGGAAACCAAACCGTGTTGATTCTTCAATTCTTTGGATATCAGGACAAATGTTTTGTTGCAGCAAGTTCAAATATTTCTGCCCAGTCAGCGTCCCGTCTATAAAATATGGATCAATAATGTGAGTATTTAAAATACCAACCCAGACATTAACTTTTTGGGGATGCTGGGTATGCGCCTCCTGTATCCAATGTGGATTTTCTGCCGCCCAGTAACGACAATTGTGACGATTAACAGTGCCGTTTAAGCAAAATGTTGCCTCGTCGGAAAATAGAATTTTCTTAACAAATTCATTGTTGTTAAACAGCCCGGTCACCTGTTCACAAAACTGTAACCTTCTATCGTGGTCATCTTCGGATAGCTCGTGCACTAAATGCATTCTATATGCACGGTACTTTGCTTCTTCAAGAATTCTTTCAACAGATCGACGACTTATTCCAACATTTAAAGCTAGTTGATTGGTAGATGTTTGAGGGGAATATGGGACAGACAACAAAGCATCCATCCAAGATCTTTTCTTCATTTGTTGCCGATTTGGTTCGAATTCTAGAATCGCCACGTACGCTTCCACTAGCATCAAAGCATGCTAAAATTTTGCTGACGGTAGACTGGGTAATGAGATTTCTGTCGGGATGGACATCATTGAATAAATCGCAAACCTCTTGTTGCTTTCGTTTATGGTCTCCATAACCTACCATCATTAAAATTTCAATTTTTTCACGTTCCGTTAATCTGGCTATTTTATAAACTTACTAAACAAATTGTATTATTGACCACCACGTGTATACCACGGACATGAAACTGTTTCTGTGCCTATAGCGTCAAAACGAGCATTGAATTTGGAAATAAAAACCTAGTACAATATGAAATGAAAAAGCCGATTTGGCCAATACGAGTATGAGCACTAGAAAAGGTAATTTTCTGTATTATTTGTTCAACTTTGAATTATTTAGAATTTGTTAAGTTTAATTTGCTTAAGTTAGCATCCTGTAGTGTCGTTTTTTGTTGTTTTTTTCTAATAAGAAATGAAACGCGGTTTATTGATCATTCTGCGTTTCTTATTAATTTACAGTTGATTTATTATGAGTATGGGGGAATGTGTTATACGGTTGTAAAGGTAAGAAATAGAGCTATCCAACGATGTATCACACGTCATATGTTGCCATTTAAAAAAAATGACGTCATAGTCGCTATGCTTTCATCTTACTATCTAGACATAATTAGATTTTGTGAAAATTTGGGAAAAAAATAGTCAAACAACTTTTATGTTTAATATGTTTTCATAAAACTAATAATTTACGCTGTGCAGACAATATTCCATTTAGTTGCCCAACCCTGTATATATATTGTGTTGGGAAATGGAGCTGCCATGTGACGTACACACGTACCTGAAACATTTTCTCTATGATTTTAACTGTATTTATCTCCGAATTTTAATCGTGATTATGCATTGTATTTCAAACCATGTGAGTAACACTGTGTTTTCCTGTGCTCATCGAAGTTAGTTTATTCCCGATAGTGTCTCTTCATGTTCCGTTAAGATATTTTTTGACAGTAAGTTCTTTAAAGCGTTTTTCATTTTCATTAGTTATTTCGCTATTTTCCTTTGTAGGTTGTACATACTGATGATGGTGGTGTCTACCGAAACATGTTTACAGCTAATTAAATGAATTTGCAAGAATCAAGGAGGCTTTTATTTAAATTCAACATTAAATTTGTAAGTGCCAAGACGAAATTCAACAGTCACACAAATATAATGATTCTTCTCTTTATATAACAACAATTTTTTTTCTTATCTACATATGTGGTAGATTCGTGGTTTATGTGGAAACCCTGGTATTTCCGTACACATAACATATAACAGTAATAAAGTTATAATAATGAAGAATTAAATAAAGAAATAAATGGATAAATGTAAACTGAATGAATAATAATTATTTAACTATGATTTTTATGAGTGCACATATCAGCATTCTCATTTCAATGAAGGCGAAGTAACACTTGGTAACACACTTGCTAGCACGTGAAGAGACACCGAAATTTATTGGTACGGCGTGACAAACTGGTGCCAAGCACAATAATGCTACCTCTAGCGATAGTAAATGGAAACAAGCCAACAGTGTTATGGCAAATAACCCCACTAAAAATTGTTATATGCTGATGTGTTATTTAAAACGTATAAATAAAACGTCTACGCAGGAAAACCCAGCTTATTAGTAATTTTAGCGAAGACAACATCTAATTGGGCTGGTCAACAAAGTCTAAACGATAAAACTGAACTTACCTATAAAAGTTATTGGCAACCATTCTACCTGTCATCCACAATTGAAATCCAGCCCCTATAAATACCAGAGAACCAAGCAGTATCATCTCAATCTGATGGACGAAACGAACCTTTGTGGTATTTATCATTGCCAAAGAACTAACAGTTAAAAGTAATGTGGCACAGTGTCCACTGAAAAAATCGAATGTAATATTTGGCATCCTTTTCTGTACCAAGTATTCAGCCGCACATCTGGTTTTCATCTTCTTCTCATTGAAGTCACACGTAATGATTAGAATAACGGAGCTGAGGTAATGGACTAAGAGCACAGTCAGCAGCAAGTACTTCATTATGTCAAACAAAGCCTTTCCGGACATGAAAGTCTTATCGTAGTAATGCATCAGTCCAAAAATTCTGTGTAATTGAAAAAATCTATTTAATCGACAATACAAGAAGTATCGGTATTCTTTGAAAGCGTAGTCTAAAGGAATCGACGCAAAGACATCTAGAAAGAATCTATGGGTCCAATAGTATTTCGCTGTACTCATTGGATGACTAATCAGCAACCCATCACTATTGTAATAACACAGATGCTGCATAACGTATATATCCATCCATGCGGTTACATCTAACGCCAGTAATAAGTACGTATAAAAGCTATAATGGTAGAACGATCCCATGCCACTTAATATGTTAGTGGAAAACGCAAATATGGCCCGCAAAATCTCCCAAACAATAAAAAAACGTCCATCCGGAATTATTGTTACTCTCATTAGAATGTACTTGAACCCCGCCTGGGACTTCGAAAATCCCAAATGATAGTCCAAGTTATCTGATTGTTTCTTGGTGTAACGAAAAGTTTTGAACATGCACCTCTGCTCTTTTGCTATCCGTTTAGAGTCGGTAAAAACGGATTCTTGAAGCATAATTTCGATTTTTTGTCGTGCAATCGAGTCTATTAGAGACATTTCAATAAACTGCTTGATGTGAGGATAACGCGTTAATAGTCTGTGATAATCCATTGACCACAGCGATAAAATTCTGCAATCTGTGTAGGTCGCAACTGTAGTTATAATTGGAACATTTAGACATAATTCAATAACTGAAATAGAATCCTTTGGTCCAATGAATTTGGTTAGTCCGTTGCGATAGGTAACTTTGCAATGTCCATAAATTATGAGATGCATTTGTTTGCAGACTTCACCCGCATAGCTAACTGTATCACCAGCTAAGTAATCGTGAACAGATATTCTGCGGCATACGTCAATTAGAAAGTTGTCATCAGCCACTTTGAAAATTGGTACGTCGTTCAGGTATTTACTATACAACACATACTTATAAAGTATGCGGAGATTCTTTGACATCGTTCTTGAGGTAATATCAGATTCAAGGAAGGAAACTCCCTTGTCGAGGTAATACTGATTGTTAAGATATTTCGACATTTTCTTCTGCGATTCAACTGGAAATTGTATCTTGCGCATTAACACGTCGACGTTGGACGTAAATTCTTTGAATTCATGCTTGTCTTGGCGATTGACCACTTCCGTAGCTATAATTCCAGCTTGAATGAAGATGTAAATGCAACAATATACAATTTGCAGTAATACAACCATTATATGGTAGTCGGTGCTTATCACATTGAGAAAAGGAAAGAATGTACTATCGTTGATGAAGAAACTAGCTTGTGTATACATTTGCATTACTCTACCGATGACGTCATCCGATGCGATTCCATAAAACCCTTTCAAGCGTTTTAATAGCGCGTCGCTACAACCACGTCCACAGGAAAGCAGATACAAAATGCAAGTGGTGTAATAAAATAACATAAATATAAAAATTAAATTCTTAACGTACTTCACAAGAACCATTCTCGACGTGTCTAAAGCTTCATACTTCTTTATAATTGCCTTGATCCGGAACACTTTTGTAAGTTTGTGAATTTCCAGCAAGAGTAACAGATTGGAGTCGAATTTTGTATCGATAGCGTACATTATTGGCCCTATCGGTATTATGCAGAGTAGGTCCACCAAAAAGCCCAAACTACTCAACCTGTAGTAAATGATGTCCCTTATTTGAGTGTAGAATGCGTCTCGAGTCTTTACAGCGGTAGTCAAACGTAAGTAAATATCGATGGTCCACAACGCCGATATAACTAGCAGATACACTAAAATCGAGCGTGTGAATTCCTGTCCCTTGATAGCGCACAAAGCAAGAGGATATATGCAGATTAGTGAACAGATAACTAGTCCAATAAATACGTCCCATATCTGGAGAATAACCGAATCTGGTTGGAGGACAAAAGGAAATTTTTTCCTGATAAACACAGAATCAGATACCAGTTCTAATTCCTCTGGTAAGCTGAAGAGATTCATGTAATCAGGACAGAAGATGTAGCCTTTTATTACAGTGGCAAGTTTAATCTCTTCCCTGGTTAATCCTATATGCGTGTGAAGAAACTTTTTTAATGTGGTCCTCGCGTAAAGCATTCCAACAAAATCGGTTTCTTCATGGGCTCGGTTAATAATTTTTTGTTTTTCGATGATTTCCACGTATCTTCTGGCCTTGTAATATCGTCTTTTTACCGTTCGGTTTATTTGTTTGTACTCGTTTGGATATGTTCTGCAAACTTGCAAGAATCTCTTTCGTTTCAAAATGCTTACTTCGCATAATGTTTTGCACACTACTGTGTATGTTGCTAGGTAGTCTACAAATAAACTAGTTTCGCCAATACAACTGCCGCCTGAAAGCGAGAAAACGGGGGCTTCGCTATTTTCTTCGGATAAAACCTGAATGATACCATTAATAACATATATTATGGATGATTTTGTTTTATCCTTCTTGATTAAAATTTCTCCTGGGTAGTACACACTGTGCTCCATATATATTGATAATGCACGAAGAAATGGAACTGATTCGTTTGCGAAGAGGTGTGAATGTTTGAAGGCAGTCCATGCTGTATCCAGAGCGATATCCTTGACAAGTATTTCGGGTAATCGATGTCCTGGTACAAATCTATGACGTTTCGCTGAAAAATGTCTCCAGCTCAGTACGAAATATTGGTCGACAGTTTTCTCAAAAATTGTGTGATAATTTCTCCAATTGTGGGCATTCAATATCTTCCATTTATGGATGATTGACATGATATGCATATACTTATGAGCGAAGTCGAATTTATACTGCATTTTTGGTATTGCCCGACATGCTGTTTTACACGTAAAATAGCTGATTATAAAGAATGTCAAGATACTTATCAGGAATAGGCATTCCTTTTCGTACTTATTTTTGTCATACATATTCGCTTTCACTAGTTCTACTTCGCCAAAACCTTTATATGTTACTCTTGCGGTGGTTAATATCAAAATAGCATAGAACAATTCTTGTGTGATATATAATTTTTCTATGTTGGTGTACGCAATTATCAGCACACAGCATGCAGTTACTGATATCAGGAATAGAATGATGGCAAATTTGAGATAAACTGCAAGGGTCGATTTATTTTCATGTATTAGATTACTCTTTCCAAATGTGTACGCCAGTCTTATTATTCTAACTATATACCTGGATCTTATTATGTAATACTTATTACTGTCCTTCTCTACTATTAATTCGAATGGAATCAGTGATATGAACTCTATTAATACGATGGAACCATGTCGTGATTTGTACATGTATTTCACCTCGATCCATGAGATACTCTTATATATGATCGTAATAACTATGTCCAGTACATATAACATGTCGAAAATGAACATTACATCTTCAACTGAAAAAAAGAATAAAATTGCTTAGTAGCGGATCATAATGGATAATACAACTTACATAGCCCATCCAATAATGGTATAAATTGATCATTGCTAGACAGGGTGAATGCGAGGTCGCGCATAGCTATAATGCAGCAAAGCAAAATACCACAGGCAATAACTAACTGAAATTGAGGTTGAAACGAGAGCAGCAATAATGTTCGCCATCCTTGATACTGATTCAGCTGGTCGCGAGTAAGTGATCTGGGTTCGCTTTTCCAAAATAAATCAGATTTGTAATGTGCCTTCTTTGTGCTCATTTGAGTTTGACATATATATTTCTATATAAATAATCTGACGTTTCGTTCGAAAATTTGTATATATACTGTTATTTGCACTGGTAACCATGGATACAGAAGCAAACACTTCTTTACCACGCCACGCCATCGAGTTTTAGACATCTGTGTGGTATTATTGACAATATAGACAAACAGCACGCTACAAAATTCTACCCTCACAAAACATCAATTTTTTGTATGGAATGCAAAATAATGTGGAGAGTCTTATTTCATGGTAGAGGGGTAACAAATGGCAGGTGTGCCTAATGAATCCGCCCGAAAGGTGTTTAGTCCAGTCAAATCAGGGGCACCAAGAATGTTTATCTGAAAAATCTAAGCCGTAAATAGTATGTTAACTTTTCTATTTTACAAACTTTTAGAAATATTGCATTTTTTTCAATTAACTTTTTTAATTCAATCGTTTTTTTTACAAAACAACAACGCCAATCGAAAGATTAGAAAGCTCTACATAATCAATATGTTCTATCGCGATCAGAAAAAAACCGAGTACACTCAACATTTGCATTGATTACACTTGTCATTTCGTCCGCTATATTCACATTGGTCATTTTAGAACTTGACACAAGTCAATGTTACCAAAAATTAGTATATTATTTGACGAACATATAATTAAGAATATAAATCGCGAGCATAAAGTTTATACGCGAGCCGTAGCCAAGCGTGTATCATGCGAGCGATTTATATCCGTTATGTGTGAGTCAAATACGACTTATTATCTACGACTCATAAATTCCATTTTATGTCAAATATTTTAAATGTATATGTCAACGGTGGCGAGGCGAACTGTCAAATAACTGGCATCCACGTAGGTTTTGACAAACTTTTGCAGTACGTTCGTATAATGATGACAGTTCGTTTCAATAATAAAGTCATTATTCAAACGAACTGTCATTATAAAACAAAACTACTGTCATCATAATCGTCGGTGTGTATCATGGTAGGGATTATATAGTCATAGATACGTATGCAATGAACTTATTATATGTGAGTCGTAGATAATAATATATTATAATACAAGTTTTATAAGACGAGAATTAGTGCACGAATTGCGCACGACGAGCGTAGCGAGGAGTGCCCAAATAGAACGAGTGTCAATCGTGTTAAGATTTAGTATTCTTGTATTTTAGTAACCGCAGACCACCGAGACAGCATAAATGAGGATTCGTCATATGAGTTGAAAATTGGCATCACTTTATGTCAAATCATACAGTCCGTTAGTCCTAAAAAGTCATAGTGACATGCCGATATATTATATTCATAGTTGTATCGATGTTTCGCCGAGCTTGAATCGTCCAACAAATGTGATGTATCATTCTAATCAAAACAAACAAAACTACCTACATTCGAGGATATCAATATTAAATAAGGCTTGTTGTTTTGTTGTTGTTTTCAGGAAAAAAGGAAAAGAAACCACAACAGGTATTAGATTTTTGTCATAAAAGTATTTGACAAAATTTGGATTGAAATTTTATTACCTTACCTACTAAAATTTTCGTAGAGATAATCAAGAGTTCTGTGAATTGAAAGTAAGAAGGCGTTTGGATAGATTTTATTGTGCTGAATACGAATCCGGACTCTTTAATTAAAGCTTTATATACGGTCAGGTATTTGCGTTTTTGTTGTTTTAGTTTGGACAACATGTCGACGCAGTGAGAGTGTAGACTGTAGAGTAATCGCCACACCACAAAAAATAACTGGAAAGTTAAAGAGAATAAAAGAAAAATGCAGAAGAAGACAAAAAATATATTTTGAATGCAAAATATTTACTTTCTCAATGCAAAAGTGCATTCAACCGCTAGTGTCCAAGGCAACTGTGCTGAGTTAAGATCTATCGACCAACCATTTTTTTTTATTAATTAACAGCACCTCATAGGTACTTGTGTGTAACACCTAGTACAGTGTGCCATTTGTTGTTATATTATGTAACTTTTAATAAAGAAAAATGTACAGTTTTACCTAGAGCTGCCGTTTTTTATTCAACAGAGCTGTAATTTTGTTTACCTACGACCGTATGTGTAAATGTCCCTTACGTCACGGACTACTTAGCTCGTATATCGCTTATAACATACGTGTGCCTTTGGCTGTGCGTTTGTGTTTTTAACGCACGACCTAATGTCATAATGACAGATGTCGCGCGAATATTTTGATTATTTATTTGTCATTTTTTATACAATTTATATTTATTGAAATTTTCGGTCGTAAGTAAGTGCAATACTCGAGCAGTAACATATTATTACTAGCACGTGATAATTTATGTTGAATTTGTACTGGAATTTTCGATCGACACTTCAGACAAAGTTCTCCGTAGTTGCAATAGATGTCGCGCGAATACATTGATTGGTTAACCGTCAAATATTCTTACCTGTATTTGTTTGTCATTTTTGATACAATTTATTGAAATTGTCAGTCGTAGGTAAAATTATGTACAATACTCGAGCTGTAACGCATATTACATACTCGTGGAAAATAACAAAACTCGCCGCTTCGCGGCTCGTATGTTCAATTTCCACTCGTACGTAATATGCTAGTTACAGCTCTTGTAATGTAATATACTATTACCTGTAAATGTCCCTTACGTCACGGACTGCTTAGCTCGTATATCGCTTATAACCCATGCTTATAACATACGTGTGCCTTTGGCTGTGCGTTTGTGTTTTTAACGCACGACATAATGTCGTAATGACAGATGTCGCGCGAATATTTTGATTAATTATTTGTCATTTTTCATGCAATTTATATTTATTGAAATTTTCGGTCGTATGTAAGTGCAATACTCGAGCTGTAACATATTATTACTAGCACGTGATAATTTATGTTGAATTTGTACTGGAATTTTCGACACTTCAGACAAAGTTCTCCGTAGTTGCAATAGATGTCGCGCGAATACATTGATTCACCATTGATTGGTTAACCGTCAAATATTCTTACCTGTATTTGTTTGTCATTTTTGATACAATTTATTGAAATTGTCGGTCGTAGGTAAAATTATGTACAATACTCGAGCTGTAACGTATATTACATACTCGTGGAAAATAACAAAACTCACCGCTTCGCGGCTCGTATGTTAAATTTCCACTCGTACGTAATATGCTAGTTACAGCTCTTGTAATGTAATATACTATTGAATATTTTAAATGTCTAAATTCTCAAATTGTAAATTAAATTGCAACAGCATTACGGTACATAATGGCCACATTCTTTAAATATATTTATTTGTTGACATCAAAAGATAGTAACAAATACTAATAATACTATTACATCGAACTATAATACATATTAACAAACTGTTAAGAGTAGTCAAATAAGGTTCCTATTAGGAAACCGTTAGAACTACTAGGATTTTAATAATTCTTTTTTGAATGTCGCAACCTTTATTGCTTTAAAATTGAAGCTATTTGTTCATTTAATAAATGTTTGCATTTGTTTATATTATTACCGGATGATAGAAAGTTATGCAACAATGTTTCTAAAAGTTATAAGCATTTGCAACATGGTGCGCGATTCACTAGTAAATTCTAGTAAATCTGATATCAAGAAGAATCATAATTTATCCTACAATTGTCAAATATCACGACTTATCAAATTGTAGGCAGTTAATTAGAAAATGTTGCATATCCTTCTATCACTTGTAAAATTGTAAGTGACTTAATTAACAATTGATTATTTATTGTTTGTTTGATTACATTATGTTATTATGTTCATTGTGTAACTGCTTCATACACAATTTAATATTGCAATATTAATATTTCAATAATTCAAAGTTTATAAAATAAACATGTAGCGTCAATTGTAAATTTATAAAATAAACAAGTAGCGTCAATTGTAAATGATTTTCAGTTTTCAACTTAAAAAAAAATGCAGTATTAACCCTTAAATGCATATGGTTGCAGAACTGCAACATATTTATTTTTCCTTTATAAACATGGCTCTACAAACTATAGAAATGTTTGCCACCCACTGGTGCATTCCTACAACATACTTTTGTAAAACTGTTGAGCAATCTATATAATTTTATATCTACGGTTATTTGCCTGCAGTTGTCAAAGTTAGCGGGAAGCGACATGGTAACCTAGCTGACAAACTGAAAAATAAAATTGTAGGGGATGATTTTTAATTAGTAGAATAGTTTGATATTTTATAATAGGTAAAGTTGTAATATAAAGATGTTGCGTTACAAAATTTGTTTGTTGTAGTTCTACAACATTATGCTTTCAGTGTAGAATTTGCTTTATGTATTTGACATATGATAAAAGATAAATTTGTGATATAAAGATGTGTTACGAAATTTGTTTGCTGTAGTTCTACAACATTATGCAGATAGTAGAGCATTTGTAATCATAATAGGTAAAGTTGTCATATAATTTTGCAGTATAAGGTTGATTTGTTGTAGTTCCACAACATTATGCATTCAGTACAGAATTTTCTTTTTTATAGAAGCTAAATGTGTAAATATCAGCTACGAAAGACAACAATAGTATTTTCTATAATTACATATAGTTTTACCTAACTTTTAAGGACAAAACGTGGTACCTAAGAAATCCTTACGTGAAAAACAGAGATAACATTTGGCCATGATTTGAGTGAAATTAGTAATCTTAGTGATCATGAAGACTTCTCTGACACCAATAGCTTATTAGATAAAATGAAATGCTCCTTGGAAGTTTGCAGGTTTATTTAATTGCTACAAACAAGATTCGGCTTACGCCATCATCAGTGTTAGTAAACTAAAATGCAAAAGAAAACAATGAGAACAAATGTCACAAGTAAGGAATATTTAAGGAAGCTTTCATACTGGAATTTTGACTGTAAGTTTCCTTAAAGATGTTTACTTGTGATGTTGGTTGTCTGTTTTCTTGTGCTTTTTAGTTTACTTACACTGATGATGACGTAAGCCGTAACATGCTTGCAGCAATTAAATAAACCTGCAAAGGTTCTAGATGCTTTTCTTTTTATCTACTAATTTTTACTTTATCATACGCAGTATTGTAATCGTGCCAAAAAATTTTTTTCAGATTTTAGCGGAAATATGTTTTTTTGGGTACCCTGAACATTTTTGACCAAGGTTCAAAAAATGTCTGTGTGTGGATGTGTGTGTGTGTACCCGTTTTTTTGTGGCGACGATTCCGGAGAAACTACTAAAGGTATCGGGACGAAACTTCATATTTAAAAGTTTCATGGCCAAACTTAGAGCTGAAAAGCTTTCTGTTAAAAAGGGTCCAAAGGAACTGGAGGTTTAGTTTTGGCATTTTTGAAAGATTTTGTAAATAAGCCGCCATTTCTGGAATTTCGTCGAAATAGTTTAGTAATAAATTAAACTAGAGGAAATTCTGAATAATTTATGACTATGACATTTTTTAGTACAATCAATAGTTTAGCTGCATGAGCAAATTCTATTTCATCGAGATCGGTCGAAAATTAAATTCCATGAAAGTGTGGTCTTCGCCACTTTTGGAACCTATAATAATACAGCTTAGCTTGCACTTGATTACCGATAAAATAAATATGAATAACATTCAATTCTATTATCAAACGTTTTCCTTTACTTATACGTGTTTTCAAATTGTCAGTTTGATTTGTGGCATCGGACTACCTATGTATGCTAGCTCCCGACTCAGCCCGAATAAATCGGCGAAAACTTCGGCGAGGCTGGGTGAGACATAGCGGTCAAAGAAGGCCATCCACATTCTCGGCGTTCGGCTCGTGCATTCTCTGTTCATCTGCGGGTGACTTAGAATGGACGTCGCTGAAGTAGCCGCTGCCTCAGCGTATAGTGTGTGTGCAATACTGTCATTGAAATTGTGGTTATTAATAATTAATTGAATAACGTAAATAAAAATTTAATACAAAATATATTAAATATTTGAAAAATTTCTTAAATGCTAGTGATTTCTTATTCTGATCACATATTAGATACCATATACTAATATAAGACATAGTAATACGATTTTCCATAAAATAAATTAAATATTTGCATAATTATTATGTTAATATTATTTATGAGAAACATTTTTTTAACCAAGGTTTAAACAAGCCATCGAAATTTGGTAACATTTCCTTTTTCAAATAAAACAATACTGCAGTGCTAAGCAAGAAGGGCGTATCTGACAATTTGTTGGCATTTTACTTTTCCCATCAAATCTAAAGATGGAATGATTTATTGTTGATCTATTAAAGCTTAATTATAAAAGAACATTGCAAAGAAAGAAAGCATGTTAAAACGCTTCTATCTGCAAAGCACCGCCATTAAATATTTGCATAATTATTATTTTATTTTTTTCTATAATGTATTGCGTTATAAATCAAATATTATAGTGCATATCTATACAGAGTTAGTTAAAATTACAACTAAATAATTCTCCAACCGCAACAAAAAGTATAGAAAAAACATTTTTTTTTGTTTTAAACTAGCTATCGAAATTTGGTAACATTTCCTTTTTCAAATAGAACAATACTGTATATTTTTAAATTTTTTAATTCTAAGATATTATCTAAGAATATTTTGTAGGAATCACTTTTTATAAAATAATAATAATAAAATGCATCATTTTTAGTTCTGCTATTTTTTATCCGGTTACTAAAAATAAAAGTTTATGAGTTTTGATTAATTGCTTATAACTAAAAAACGATGCATTGTATAAAAAGTGATTCTTACAAAAAATTCATGGAATTAATCTTAATTATAAAATGTAAATACATGTGTTCTATTAGAAAACAGAAAGGTTGCCAGTTTCCATAATAAAATAAGCACTCTGTATATTAAACATATATTTAAACGATAGCTTGTTTAAATGCTTGATTTTTTTGAAAATGTTTGAGGTTGGTGAATTGATTAGGTGCTCCGGATATTTTGACCAACCCTGTATACTGGTATGTAACAACGATATTATGTTGCAAATGGAGATCTGGAAAATCAGCTTTTCATCATCAGGAGTTTAAACGTATGCGTCAATTGGTAAAAGAGCAAATATCTGCTGCATACTCCGCTCATATCGTTGCTGCTGAGGAGTCTATTAAGGATGACCCGGGTAGGGTATGGAGCTTCATTCATCAGAAGAAAGGTACTTCCCGCATTCCCGCTACACTAACTGATGGTCTGACTGCCTATGCGACTCCAAGTGAAATTGTTAACGCTTTTGCGTCGACGTTTGCGGCTTCTTATGCGGATTATGTGCCGGGTGACTCCGATTATAATGTCTCTTATGTCCCTGCATTTACCTTTCGTGCCGTAGACGAGGATGAGCTTGTTCGATTGCTTGGACGTTTTGCTAACAAAAGTACTGCTGGCGATGACCTAATTCCCAGTTTTCTGCTACGGGACTGTAAGCTAATACTTGCATTTCCTCTTCAACAAATTTTCAACTTGGCTATTCGGACCTCTACTTTTCCTGATATCTGGAAGAGGGCCAGAATCTGCCCAGTACATAAAAAAGGTGACGTTGGTGTCATTACCAATTATAGGCCTATAGCAATTCTATCGAACTTTGCCAAGCTCTTTGAGATGACTCTGTACTCCCAGATTTTCAAACATGTGAAGCCGTATGTTTCGCAGAATCAGCATGGATTTTTTCCTGGCCGTTCTACGGTTACCAATTTGGCGAGTTTCACTCAATTTGCTTGTGAGACCTTGGATGGTGGGGAGCAGTTGGACGTGCTTTATACTGATTTTAGCAAGGCATTTGATAGAATACCTCATCGAATTCTTGTGGAAAAACTAAATTTCTTCGGCTTTTGCCCGGCAGCTTTGAAGATGTTAACATCATACTTACACGATAGAAAGACCTATGTGTTCTACAACGGATATAAATCGCACGAGTTTGTGGCGTCTTCGGGTGTTCCACAGGGCTCCAATCTTGGGCCTCTGCTTTTCATTCTGTTTATCGATGACCTGCTTAAGGCACTGTCCTGTCGAGCTCTAGCCTACGCTGATGACTTGAAACTGTTTTCGCCCATACGCACCGTGTTGAATGTACAATTGCTCCAATCTAATTTAGACATACTCAATTGTTGGTGTATCAAGTTCGGCTTACCACTAAACTTCGAAAAGTGCCAGTGTATGTCACTAACACGTAAACGGGTGCCAATTCCTTCAACCTACTCCCTATCAGGAAGGGTGTTACCGCACGTCACCACCATTAAGGATCTCGGTGTTTGGTTTGACGAGGAGCTGAGTTTTGTTGGTCACGTGGAGAATGTGTGTTCGGCTGCCTCTCGCTCTCTCGGATTTGTGCTGAGGATGTGCAGGATGTTCAACAATCCACTCGTCTTTAAGTCTTTGTACCGTGCGTTCGTTGGAAGCAGATTGGAATACGCATCTCCTGTCTGGTACCCCTATTACACTGCACATCAGTTGGCGATTGAGCGAATACAACGGAAATTTCTAAAGTATCTAAGCTTTCGAGAGACAGGCATTTATCCTGTCCAGGGATATGACTATGGCCTCTTGCTCGCAGAACACGAGTTTCAGTCTCTACAACATCGTCGTGAGGTACACAGTGCCAATCTTTTAAGAAAGCTCCTCCATAACGTAGTGGACTGCCCGATGTTGCTTGGAGGTGTGTCATTTCATGTGCCTAGGACTTCTGCCCGATATACCTCGACGTTTAGACTTCCTTCGGCCAGAACAAACATTGGATTGAGGGCTCCACTGAGCCATATGTCACGAAACGCAAATAATATCTTTGATGATATTTTTCTTTAGGAATTTGGTGTTTCAGATTAATATTCTGGACTTGTCGCTTTGTTTCTTTTTTTTGAGTTTTGCTTTGTATAATTTTTTGCGCTTACGTTTTAAATTTTTATTGTATTCTTATATTTTTTAGATACCTACATGTATTATGCAATACTTCCTTTAAGTTTGTCCTGTAATTGGTTCTGTTGGGCAAATAAATACTATTATTAATATTATTATTATTATATTATCAATCAATAACTTAGTACCTGCCCTATGTAGATCGAAGTCGTAATTTGCGATTGTCGAGAAAGATAAAACAAGAATAACTGTTGAATGTCTGTCGACAATGAATAAATATTTTTTTTCCCCAATGCACGAGAAACACCTGTACGACATTCCCCATTAATGAGGGTAAAATTATACCTACCTAACAGGTAGTTCTCAGGTGGCCCAAGTAATCAAGGAACTGTACCAAAACGATACAATAGATTCAGACTTCATAGAAAAATAAGACTGGAATAACTTGGAACTGATAATTTGATAAAACTGATTTATTTGAAAGAGATAAATAATATATTCTTTAGTTTTAATCAATTATTGATTTAATATTGCTATTATTTAATATTGCATTTGCATTTCTTCGATAACACAGAAATAAATATCATTATCTGGTATATTTTTCATTTTAACTTTGCGTATGTAATTTTTTTCCTCACAAATTTGTATATATATTTGTATATAATTATAGTAATGGAGACGTCACAAATAGAGAAAAAAATAGTATCGGATATTCAATTTTATATCAATGTAAACTATTTGTATTTTGCATATAAATTTATTGTGTTCAATATTTTTTAATCTTTTTATTTGAATAGGTACTAAATAATTATTCAATTCGTTACCTACTTTTCGGGTGCATTGATACTGGAACAGCCCCACACCGCACGTGTATGATATCATAAATCAGACCCCTGTCGCAAATAATACCTTCGGGTACTCACAAAAACTGCTCGAGGCGCGTCAAAAATCCACATTGAATGGATCGAAGCGACTCGCCGAACGCGTGATTTTTATCCGACTATCTGCACCCGTAGAGACTTCTGCCAACTCGAATGTTAGCGGATTTGGGTAAATGTGGCATCCCCACTCTCCCGATTCGCGGTCTCTCGCTATGTCTCGCGAGAGTCTGGAAGAGGTATAGAAACCGGAAATTTTTTTCAAAGTCTTGAAAATTTTCCATTTTTTTATTCATTTATGCATTGTCGCCGAAAATCTGCCCACGTATAAAATTTCAATTCGTTTGGACCAATTTTCCAGTTTTTTATTGATTCATGAATTGTCACCGAAAATTTGTCCACATACAAAATTTCAACTAGATCGAAAAAATTTTCCAAATGTTGGCAAATTTTTCACCCGTCACCGGTCCACGTACAAAATATCAACTCAATTTGACTGATTTTCCGTATTTTCGAAATTCTCCCAAATTTTTGAAATTCTCCCAAATTTTGGAAATTCTCCCAAATTTTGGATTTTTTTCCAAAATTCTTTTATTCTTTTTCGTCACCAGATATCTTGTCCACATGCAAAGTTTCAATTCAATTGGACAAATTTGCCAAAATCTGAAATTGGAAACTTTGGAAAATTTTCCAAATATTTTTTATTTATTAATTTATTGTCACCTGAAATCTATCCACATGCAAAATTTCAACTCGACTCCACATTAGGAAGTAGGTAGAATATCTATTACAACATTTTAACATAACAAATAAACAAATGACTAGTGAAGTTAATATAAGCGTAGTCATAACAATGAAAGAAGCAATACAGTCGCAGAGTTTATTCAAATTAGTATATTATTATACAAGTTTTATAAGACGTCAAATTGGCGCACGGGTTGTTTTGGGCACGACGAGCGTAGTGAGGAGTACCCAAATGGAACTAGTGCGCCAATACGTCTTATAAAGCGAGTGTAATATACTATTTTTTGTACTTTGCGTCATTAATTTTATATAAATTTTGAAATTGTGGTTACTATATTGCGCTAAAAAATCTAGGGTATTTTGCGGGTACCACGTGGCAGTACTGTAGTAACTGTCAACTTCGTAAGGATGGGATAAAATAATGACAAAATCTAATTGTGAATAATTTTACTTTACTTTAGCCTACAAGTTAAATTAAATAATCAGCGAGGTCGCAACTATGATCATAATGGAGCTTGGGGCAACACTTTTAACCCTACTGTGATAAATACATGAAACATAATCTAAAAAGTTTAAAATAGTGGTTTCATAAGTATAATAATCAGAATAGACGTGTTTGGCGGTAACTGATTAGTTACTTCAAAGAATACGAACTTGCTAAACAATTGTTATAACGGTTAACGTTTAATAGCAGTTTCTACCTAGTACATGTTTACACGTACATATAATTGAAACCAAATTCTAATTTCGGTGTAACAATTTATTAGAATAAATTATACTTAGTAAAATTACAGGTGATGAAGCCACGGACAAAAACGAATACGGTATTGAACCGAGCAGAATTCCGTCCAAAATGTTACCGAAAACGTATACGTTACATAAACTAAATCCTCAGCACTTTAAATGTACTATAGCTTCCTACGTGTATGCTGATATTCAATAAACCATTTATTGCGGATATACAATCTCGCAGCAGTAATTAAAATCGTTCATATCTACGATGTAGGTTTGATCTTCGCATAATACCTTATTAAAGTAAATGTGGTCCTTGAATTATATCTGAAAAGGGGATTTGATGTTTGGTTGAAAAGAATGATCACGATCAGTTACCGGAGTCGCAAAACATCACCGAAAACCTCATGCTGACGTATTTTGATGAACACAGCAAAACTTAGAAAGCCCCAATCATTTGGTCATACTTTAAGTAGGCTATACGCATGTTTAAATATGTACATATAGAATATTGATATTTCGCAGTTTATGCGATTGCAAGCGATGAAAAAGAGGCAGTGTGTGGTTATGTGTCACTATGTGTTGTACGTTTGACATATGGCATTTGATATCAATCGATATCAATGTGTACCAACCAATAAGAAAAAAGTTACTAAAAACGATGTTACAATTTGTTAATTGTAACACCGAAAACAGTGTTACAATGTATGCATTGTGAATGGAAAGTAGAAAAATACTATTATAATATATAAATAGTGCATACATTTTTTAAGTAATAAATGACTTCTGACTCAACTTGACACCTATTCCACTATACCAAATTTTAGTCAAATCTATAGTGGCGAGGTCAAAAACTTTGGTGGTTAGACATGGAATTACCCAATAATGAATAGATTAGTGGAGATATATACTATCTTCGGAGGATTGACGCAATAAATCGTGTGAATACCCAGGCACAGTAAACCTGTCGCATTCAGGAGCCTATTCGTAGACGACCGATTTTGACCTCTGGGAATCCCCTTTACCTTGCCTCTTCGGTCTACTGGTAGAACTTCTGCTAGACAGGTTTGATAGTATATAATTGTATTCAAATGAGGTTTAGATATATGTACGTATGTGCAAGCATATGTACTACTTCGCCTTTGGTTATGACTCGAATGACGTATTGTTTTCACTCGAATGCACAATATTTACAATGACAATTAAGAGAAATAGGAGAATAACAGCACAGATAATGATAAATATTGTTTACTGCCTATAGGAATGGTCTATGCTCTATCGACAATTTATTATTGGATTGTGATGATTTAATTCATTGGTTGAAGAAAACATTTGTTACCTCATTATTTGTTTTGTTGTTCAATTGGGTAAAGGTGATAGTAGTGGTATTTATGCTTCAAACAGTGTGCGAAAAAATAACAAAGCATACACTAAAAATTACTTTGATGATTTCATTTACAATAATTGATTAGACGAAATGGTCCTGATCTAACAATTATGGATTTTTATTTTTGGGGACGATCGTTTACAGTCAACCATGCATTGTAAGATGTGTACCGAATTAGGAGATGATTAGTTTGAATAGTTGCTTTGTTCACTTACAAATTAATAATTATTAATTACTTACCAGTGGCGGATTACCCACTAGGCGCAAGAAGCGCGCGCTTAGGCGCCCCCGCTTTTTGGGGCTCCCAAATAGAATTCTTATTGTAGGAATAAGAAAAACGCAAACAGTACATTTCGGTGAAACGTCGCCTAACAACACTTTCAGAATAAAACAAAGATTCATTGTAAACGTTCATAATGTAAGGTGATAGCACTTGTATCTGAACTAAATAATAGGAGTGCAATTTACCACAAAATTGTAAAAGATTACCATAAAGTAGTAAAGGTTAAGGGGGTCTCGAAGCGAGAGCCCCCAAATTGTATTTTTGTTGTGGAAATATGAATAAAGCGAACATTATATTTTGACCAACATATCTTTCTGAGTCAACAAAATTTCATCGTAAACGTATAGCAGTGTGTCGATGATACATCCAAGTACTAGTTTTTTTGTTATTCTGGTCGACCGCTCGGCCGCTAAGTGCAAAAAATTGTCCGTTTACGCTTCAACTCGTATATCGGAAATTTATTATTTGCGAAACCTTGTGCGAATGCTTTGAATTGGTTTATAATGATTTATATGTTTCTATTTATTAGCTTAATGTGTAATTAATTAATATAATTCCTACATTGCAATGTAATTGTGTTTTTATTAAATATGACGGTAATTTTATATTAATAAACATAAAAATTTTCGATTACATGAAATGAAAATCTCATTTCAAGATATTGCATACAACACAACAAATTATACTTACAACCTTATTGCATCTAATAGCTTTTTTTGCGGTAATAAATACAAAAATCAATTTCTTGTTGTCAATATTTTAACTTTTCAGGTTATTTCAGAACTGACATATGTATTAACATTTATTCACAAAATAGAAATAAATTAAAATTAAATTGCTTTAAATTTGTATTTATGGTAATTTGTTAATTGTGATTTACTGGTGTTTTCGAGATATTTAGCTTCAACGATATTTTGCAGTGTTTAACTTAATAAACAGAAAGGAGTATGTATTTTGTATAGCATGAAAGTATCAATACTATTTTTTTATAATATTATTTTGTATTTACTTTACAGCAATATGTTTCAAATATCTGACAACTGAAAATAATGACAATTATGTATATCACTAATTTACAAAAATTTTTGGAAGCAAGCTCTAAACTTTCGACGAATTTTGATGGAATGTTATAATTATTATTAAAAAAAAAACCAAAATATACGACCATCTAAAAGAACATTTATACAACATAAAAATTATTTCATCAAATTTGACCTGGGATGAGTATAAATTGTGTTGGTAACGGGTATATAATTTTCCAAAAGGAGACGCTTCAGAAAGAAAAGTTGTTGGTTTCTCTTACGTATAGCTTTTATTGCATATTAATTACTCACAATCATATGCAATAAAAGCTATACGTAAGAAACTTGACGATTTGAACCAGGGACCTTTGCGTCGCTAGCACAATGCTCTCCCATCTGAGCTATTGACATTGCGCAAAGGGCCTTGGTTCAAACCCAGGTTGTGGCTTTAATTTTTGATTTATTTGAAATTTACATCCCGCCTGTATGTTACCATATTATTAACTTATAATATTACTTTGACAAAGTATGTCGTTAAACATTTTCAGTTATAGTTTATATTGTTTGGAAATTAAAAAGACCTTCATTTTTAATGTATATGCATTTTAATTAACCTTACAGTACACAATTCATAAGTCAAAATGTTATTTTTAACTTCTTATCGTTGTTAATGCACGCCTCTTAATTTATTTAGAAAACAAATTTAGAAATAAAATTTCCAATAATGTTCCAGCTAATATATAGTAAATGAAAAATGTGTGCTTATTGAACTGGAACTATATTACAATAAAACTTCTGTAGAGCTCTTTGAAATATTAACAAAAAAAGAAAAATAAAAAATTAATTAGTTATCAAACAATGCAAAACCAAAAATGAAATACAATAAATACATATTACAACAATAAAAAATTATTAATTATAAGTAAAATTTTAATAATTTGAATTAACAAATGAACAAAAGAAAATATCAAAATGTTTTGTTTTTTTTTCTAGAAAGTAAAAAGTAATATGTTTCATATGGTCTTATTGGTTTTCTCTGTTCCTTCTGAAGTTGGAGCCGTATAAAATAAGATATTGTTAATAATTCAAACGGCTGGAACTTTTTAATGAATTGAAAAAGTAATTTACTTTCTGAAAAAAATTGTTTTGCCGAAGAAACGTGGGACAGCCTGTATATATTGCTATAATTTAAATTATTTTGGTTGTCAAGCATGTATTAGATGTCATGAAAGATTGAACATTAACTGCTGTAAAGTAAATACAGATATAAAATTTCTATTGTCCTTCAGACAAAATACATGCTCGTCCTAAATGTAAATTTAAATTAAATTTAGAGAATTTATTTACATTTAGTGAATATATTTTAATATTACAATTCTGAAATAGTCTATATTTAGTGATAATCCTTGGCATCAAGTTGATTTGCGCATTTACTTACTTACTTACTTAAGCCCGTCATCCTACTGCTGGGAAAAGGCATTTACTTGCGTAATTAATATGTGTATTAGTTAACTTAAATTTATATTTTGTGTCGTGATATTACGCAATATCTTACAATGAGATTTTCGTATCATATTATCAAACTTCATGTTTATTAATATTATTATAAAAGTAATTATATATTTAATTAAATGCATTACCTACTCGTAAACATAGCTGTAGTGATCATATTTCATTTATTACATTGCAATGAAGATATCACGTTAAGGAAAAGAGCGGACACGCTAAAAATAAACTAAATCGCGTTACATTACATCCATCGAAAAACCACCTCGTGACGGACAACTTTTTGCGAACCGGCCGGGTCGAGGTAGAACAGTACATACACGAATATAAAACCGACATACTATTTTCAAATCCTGCGATAGCGATACGAACTTACTTATTCCATGACTGTACATAATGTAATTTCTTACACATCTGTATCGGAATTATATAATAGGAGCGCATTATACCTAAGGTGACTTGGTACTTTTATTGATGTAGTAAAATATTTCCCAAACAAAATCTTAAATTACTCATCGTAGCTACTTACATACCATAATAATTATAAGTTATAATAATAAGTTAATAATAATAATAATAATAAGTTAATATTAACTAGTTTGTCGACATCAATACTGTCGGCTGAATGAATATAAAGTTCACGTTCCGTTTGTACGTGAAGATGATTTAGTTGTAAAGCCAGGCGTAGCAGCTTGGTTTTAATTTAAACAATGCCAAATTAGCAAAAATAACTAAACACAACTGTAAATAATACACATACAGTATTCCAAGAATACGGTTTACAATTTTTTATTTAACATTATTGTTCCTACATATTATATCACAATAAAACAGATCCGACTCCGTTGTTTTTTACTGCTTTCTTTGATAGGTAGTATTTATGAAATAGATAGCGCTCAGAGGTAAATACATTTCTCAGTCTAGCTACCATAATTTTTCTGTCAATTTTGTTGATGTATTAAGTTGAAGAAAATCTACGGTTGTAATATTGTACCCATGAACAATCAATTCATTGATTTCTTTTTATAGTTTTCCTGTCATAGATCAAATCCAAATTAAAATTGCAGTAATAAGTACAATTTTTTAACTTCTTTTCTTGAAGCTTTGATGTTTTCATTTTTGTTTTGCTTTTTTTGTCTGTAATGGAATCTGAAAAAGGAATTAGCGTTGTTTTTAGACTGTTCGTCTCAACTTGGCATATTTTGTTGTATTATTAAAAACCAGTAAATTAGAACATTTATTTACCGTATTCTTGAAACCTAAAATATTTATTAGTCTTTCGTCATACCTCCATCACAAATTTAGAATTAAGGTGTTTCCTTAATAGTCAAACTAACACTGGGGCGAAATATTGTATAATTCAAATAAATAAGTTACTTCATTAGAGGCAACAATATATTTTTTTCTGGATGAAAGGAGTATTTACATATTCACTAAATTTGGTACAAAAACTTATATATGACGAAATTATGGTAAGGAATTACATGAATTATTTAAAAGATTGAATAAAGCTGAATAATGTTACACTACGGTGTATCAACAATTTTTTTTTTGGAAAATAAAAATTCAAAAAGTTGATGAGTTATCAAATTGAGATTTTTTTAAATCATATGAGTTATCATAAAGTTTATATAAGGTTCCTTTTTGGTCCTAATATATCACAAAAATACTTAAACAATTGAAAACAAAATTAGGTCTACAACAAGAGGCCTAAATTTTACAATTTTTTTTAAAAAGAAAGACCACAATCATTTATCTAATTGAAATAAATATGGTAAAACAAAGAATGTTTACAGTGTTTACAGTGTTTGATCAGCATCACAAAAACTGTAAAATTATACCAGTGTTCTAACCCAACTCAAAATCATATTGATAATAACGCAAGTATTTGGCTTTAATTACTACCCCCCCCTCCGCTTATGTCCCGCTTTGCCTAAGAATATAACTCCCGAACATGAAGTTTATGCGCGAGCCGTAGGCGAGCGTGTAAACATGCGAGCGAACTTTCACATAACTTTTTAATGATGACAGTTCGTTCAAATAATGAAGTCATTATTTAAACGAACTGTCATTATTATACAACGCTAGTGTCATTATAATCATTAGCGTGTATCATGATTGGGATTATATAGTCATAGATACCTATGCAATGAACTCATTATATATGAGTCGTAGATAAATATTGTTTTTTTGGACTTTTGAACGCACGAATGAGACCTAGTTTGTTAATTGTCGAGATACCTAATTAGTGTTGATGAACAACAGAAATGCGACAATATTATGTAGTTTAGCTCTTGGCTAAAATGTCCATAGAGGATACTTAATGCCGAAAAGAAGAGACAAAATTGACAAAATATGAAATTCCTCAATAACTTCATCGAGTGTGCAATAGACGATTATAATAGCGAATTAATAAACAATAGAAAAGCGGCAATATTTGTTGGAATTCAATCTATTATCGAGAGAAAATGTATACATTTAAGACGCAGAAAAAAAAATGGACACATTAAAATAGTTCTTAATAAAAAAAATAATAAGCAATAGAAAGATGGCAATATTAATTATCTAGAGAGGGAGAGAGACATTTAGAAACTGAAAATACATATAACTGACAATAAAATTGACAGTCATAAGAAAAAGTTCTAAATTGAGGTTCATTCAGTGCCAAATAGTATGCCCTTAAGGGCATACTTAAGGATTCATCCTGGTTTTCTATTGTATTTCAATTTTTTTCATACATTTATTCAGACATATCGCTATCGGGTAAACTAGAAACGTAAATATAAATAATTAAAAATAAGTAAAATGTAAATCATTGTTGTAAATAAAATTTGCAAATTGATTCTAATACAAAATTGAAAATGCCCTCTTTTCGCTAAAAAATGTTGGATAAAATATTTAACATTTAGTGAAACCGGTTCCGGAACCGGTTCTAGTTTACGGGATAGCGATAAAACGATACAATGCCGTACGAATTGTTAAAATCGATAGGTTAGTACATCCGGAAACTTGTCAACCTAACGACAAACAACGTTTCGACCAACTTAACGACTTTCCCACTCTTAATCTAGTCCACCTTTGATTTTATCACTATCTCCAAAAGATTAGCACAGCAATTTAACAAATTTCGAATATCGGCATTCCTTCTTTGAAGTGACAAATTCACCTACACACAGAAAAGTGATCTCTCGAACGAAGAGAGAATTACTTGGCTGAAGTAGTTGGTAGGTTCGTATATACGCGAGAGATTATTGACTTCAACCAAGAAATTTTATTTCTTGGAATAATTACTAGATTTAAGAAAGTGGTTACTCTGGTGAAGTAAGTAAACAGTCTTCAATGAAGTGTATATTTTTATTCCCGGTAAATATTTTTAGCTACTTAATGTAAGAATTTTAAAGATTTGGCACAAATACGTTTTCTATTGCTAATTAACAAGATAGGTATGTTATATTTACTTACTCGTTCTAAACTGTTGCGTGCGTTACATCAAACTACTCCGTGTTGAAACGTTTATTGTACACTATAAATCACAATACACATCCCCAATAAATCACAAGGCACATCACCTATGGGTACTTCGTTGTTTTCGTACTAGGTTAGGTTCCGTGGCGCCAGCACCACGCGCGGGCGCGCGAGCGTTAACAAAAACACGGTGCGCATATTTATTCCAGAGAAAAGGATTACTTGAAAGAAGTGAGAATCACTTCAGTTAAATAATAATTGGTGGTTTTTTATTCAGTAAACAATATTTACTTATATTAAATGTCTTATATTTTCTTGGTTTTCTTGGAACTACGCACTTGGATGGATTTACTAATACTTCGTTGGAGAAATTAACATTTTTGGGACGAAAAATTCAATTACTTCTATCAATACAATATTGGTTCTTATAAAGAAAGAATTTATTTATTGACAGCATTTACCTGAGAAATTATTTTACTTATATTGAGTATGTGGCATTTCTTGTATATACCTAACTTTCTACATCCAAGTAAATATACATTTGAATCTAGTAAATAAAATCAAGAAATTATGTTTTCTCGTTCCAAATAATCACTTTTCTGTGTGTATAAATGTCCTCCGACCTTAGTAGCTCAATTGATTAAAGCTCCGGACGGAAATAGCGGAGGTCCCTGGTTCAACCCCTGAATTAAAATCACCTGAAAAAAAACATATTTCAAATTATAAAAATGTTTAAAAACTAGTTTAAGTATTTTAGAATTTAGTGCTGAATCTACTATTACAGGCAAAAGCTTGATTAATAAATAAATAATGTGTGATTAAAATAATGCGGATAGGATATTTTGCTTTAATGTGAATAATAATTATTTTTGACAATAAACTATTTTTTATGGCCTTTTTTCAGTTTATTATTTTAAACGCAGCCGCATACTTACCTATTAAAAGAGGAATTTCTTATATGTATTTCATTTGCAGTTTGGTGCTAAATCTATAATTTAGTTTTCCTTCAAGTTACAAATCACAATCTATATCTGTTTCTTACTTAACATATTAAAATTTATAAAATCCTTCTTCATTTATTTTGAAATTCAGTTCAATCGCGCTTCATTTTATGTTATACCGTTTTGTAATATAAGTAGATAGCAATATAATATTTTTGTGTTTGTGTATTTATACAGTATGTATTTGTTTAAAAGTTTGTTTGCTTTTATTTCAATTTATATTTTTGCACAAATTTATATAGCTTTTGCTTAATATTTGTTACAAATAATATATTTTTTACCACATAGCTTTATTTTTGTTTTCGAATGGATAAGGTATAGGGACCGAGAAATCAGGGTGCGCTTAGGGCCCCCATTTTAGTTAATCCGCCACTGTTACTTACATAGTGTATATATCAGATACCTTTATTTTTAGTAGTTTTAGTATTTAACTCAATTATTATAGTATCAATTCGATACTGAAATATCAAAAGACATGTTCTATAGTCTATACTCTATAGTCTTAATTTGAACTTTTTCCAGTCCAATTTTTATCTACATAAAAAAAAATCTGATGTGGCCAGGCACATGACTTTATCATACTATATATAAAATTAATAGTTTAGCTGCATGGGATTTTATTGGATCGAGATCGGCTGTCTGCATTAAAATAAAACTAGTAGAACTAGACAGATATCTCGATTAAAGCTGCCTTCGGATATCGTACTCCGTTGACACCGGGTACACCGTCCAAATGACACTTACGTGTTATTGGGTGTAAAAAGTGTAACGGTGTTCAATATCCGAACGCAGCCTATATTGACAGTAGTATTTTTAAAGCATTAGCGTTTGACACTAGCTACTGTCATTAGAATCAAAAAATCTGACATATCCTGGCTACTAGTTTTAAAGCAGTACGACCGATCTCGATGAAATAGAATTTGCTCATGCAGCTAAACTATAAATTCTACCAAAAAATGTCATATACATAAATTATAGAAAATTTCCTCTCCTTTAATTTATTATTTAACTATTTTGACGACATTACACAAATAGCGGCTCATTTGCAAAATCTTCGAAAAATGCTATGAGTAAACCACCAGTTCCTTTGGACCCTTTTCAACAGAAAGCTTTTCAGCTCTAAGTCTGGTTATGAAACTTCTAAATATGAAGTTTCGTCTCGATACCTTTAGTAGTTTCTCCGGAATCATCTCCACAAAAACGGGTACACACACACACACCCACACACATACACACACACACACACACACACAGACATTTTTTTGTACCTTGGTCAAAAATGTTCAGGGGACCCAAAAAGACATATTCCCGCTAAAATCTAAAAAAATTTTTTTGGCACGATTACAATACTTTACATACTGCGTATGATAAAGAAAAACTAAACATTGAAATTACTAGAGTATCTTGAAAATTCAAAACCTTCAACTTTGAAATGCGCATGTTTCATCTTATTTTACCATTTATGTATTTGTTAGAGTAAACGCATCCAACAAAAAAGGACAACCTGTATAACCGATTCATTTTCGGACTAATATTAATTAAGATTCTTGCTAAATATTCGACATTTGTTCAAAACTGCTCAAAATAAAAAATTGTCGGCGTTTTTAGACATAACTAAAGCTTTTTCCGAACCACAATATTTTCCAAAATATCAAATTGAATTTGCAATTGCAATAGGATTTTTTAATACTGCTTCTTTTTCTTTTATTACAAACATCCATAGATAAGGTTGTAACCTGCCACACATAGAGTAACATAACATTGGACTTTCAATGTTCTGTTATTGCAAATATTGTATATCCTTAATCTTCTAAATCCTTAATCTTCACAATACAAGCAATTATTTTTAAAGAAATAATTAAAATGACTAAATAAAGTAGTAAATACGAGTATATAATTAAAGATTTGTTAATACATTAAATTATAATTTTGTATCATTAAAATTAAGTACTAACACACACTAATACAAAAATAGTATACATGTAACAGGTTGGTACTTTTTTTGCGGCTATATATAATGGGATAGAGACATTCTGCGGGTTTTCTTAAAACAGCAGTCACGCATCATTATTCTGTAATAGTGTATACTTATTTATGTTTTATGTACGAAGGCTACAAAACCAAATTAATTGAAACGATAATAATACACATACTGTGTCCATAAACTAACTGCTAAAGCGTCAATTATTATTATTATTTTAGACAATTATTTTTATTTATACAGGATGTTGCAATTAGGAGTGAATGAAAAATATTATTTTTCTTTAATGGGACGCCTGTATATCATACCATATTGTATGAAGTTGTAGTAAGTCCTCCATGTCCTATCTAAAGTAAATAGTTACTGCGATATTCAATGGGGTATTCCGGTGTTTTTGAAATTGTCATTTTTTACAAAGTATGGGTGCTACTGTTTGCTACTTCACAAGTAAAATATCAAACATTGTTTTAAATTAAGAGAAATCGTTGTTTGAAGTTTGAATTAGGATTGGTCTTTGTGACGTCACAAAGACCGCTCAAAGTGAGCGACTTGACAACGTTGCTATATCTAGGGTGCACGTAGTAAATTTTTGTCTTCTGTTGTGTCAACGTTTAGAATCGCTCGTTTGTTGACACCTGCTTTGGTTATTGAGGTTATATCAAGCACTTGTTCAAAATGTATAAACTCCAACGCCGACATTGTTCTGTGCCGGGCTGTAACAGCAGTAGAACAGTAACTTCTGATAAGATTTTCTTTACATTGCCGACTAGCGAGATGAGAGATGTTTGGCTTCAAGTTTCAATGATCAAATCATCTCTCAAAAAAGGTACCTTTATTCGTTGTCAAACAACAGGGTCGCCAACCGTCAACTTGGCCGATCAGCTGTTCGAGAGCTGTCCACTGTTGCCACCGCTACTAGGGATCGGTAATCATCGTGTATTTCCGAGGGTGGTCGGTGTATTCAAACGAAATGCACTTTTAATTGCAATTATCTTATAGAAAAACTAAATCAAAAAGCTCATAGCTTAACTATATGAATCCTCATAAATTGTACAATAGGTTAAACCGAATATCTGCTTAAATTTTGACATGACCGGAATACCTTATTGTTTGTCAAAAAAGTAACAACTGCAGTTCTATCTTAAAAACTACAATTTTGCAGATACCGTACAACTTTGCCACCAAAAAGGCAATTCAGAACCTATTTAAAAAAAATTATCCTTATTCAAAGTATTACGGTTGTCAAGATATTAACGATTTTGTATGACAATTTTTTAAGTATAATTTACCATTTTTGCAATTGTGTAGCAATAGAATACGGGATCTAAAACCTTCAAATTACTACTAGAGTAAACCCCAAAGCCAGTACTTTTAGGTTAAATATCGACAACATCGTGAAAATTTGTTGACTTTTGAACGTCAAGAAACAGACGGTTTCTTTGATGTGATTTATGGGCTTACACATTAAGACCAAATATGCAATAAAAAACAAAACACCTCCAAATAACCAACTTTCCATTGCTCATCACAAAACATAGTGAAAATAGATAAGACATACGTAATATAAATTACACAGAAATTGTTGATTTTGCAGTAAGCAAATAATGTCTTCCATATAATTATCTCATTAAAAGCTAGTTGAAAATGTTTGTATTATACAAAATGATGACTGAATTTGGGACATTTACCTTACCGCTTACGTAGTTTTGTTTCGTTTCATTGTGATTAGGTATGTATGATATTACGTAAACCGCTTAGGGACCTTCACAAAAAATATGCTAATTCGTTAAACAAGAATTCGGAATAGCAATCACCTGATAGCAATAAAATTCGCCTTTCGTCCCAAAGTCAACATCTCAAGATTATGTAAATAAGTGAATGCGCGTCAACAATTATCGTAGCGGTATATACCAAATTTATAAAGGCTGTATTATTAGTGGCTCCTCAAACATACCTATAACATTTTGAGCAAGGCCATCGCCATTGACAGTGAATCAAAACTGGTTTTCCGTTTTTATCGGAAATAATTCTTCGCTTGAATCGCTTATTTCGTTTCGGTTTGGATTGACAGTTAGCAGCCAGCTCGCGAATGGCTACGCTCGCAATTTCTAGCATGATATGAACGTTAAAAATTTAAATTGTTGAGAGAAAATGCTGCCCAAAGTGATGTTCCTTTATTGTGCTGTGTTATTGTTCTTATTGGAGACTGTCAATTCGCAACATTTGGAATCACCGTGTCCTAGACTTTTCGTTTACGAACCACGCAACGAGACGGATAGGTGGTACGGAATTGTGACTTTGATCAGTGATTCTGAGTTGTCCGGTATATGGTTGAGGATTGTTTTAGATAGGCCGTCCCTACAATTAGGGGTAAGTTAGAAACTAAAGCAAAGGCGTAAAGCAATACTGCTAGAAAATGACTGCAAACGTAATGAATAATGATAAATTAACACAGAACTTGGGCAGGGTCTCATGTACTCCGTTAAAAAGTCTTTATTGTTTTTTGATTTTGATCTCAATGTTCGCAATAAAAACTTGTAAAACTTGTTGACTTGAATTATGTGATATTTTATTATTTATTTATAACTAAGTATCTTTTATAACAATATTTTTGTGCCTTACAACAAAATCTTTACCTTAACGAATAAACAATACCCTGTTTGTGAAGCGGCAGTCCCCACTTATCTCTCCTTAGAAAATTCCGAATGATGGAGATCTGAACATTTGGAATCAGGAATAACGGAGAATGAAGGAATCATCGATCGTCCAGCAGATTATACAGGGTGATTTATTAATTTCGCATAGAGCGATGTTTCCGTTGTCTTACGAGCAAGATAAATATGCTTAATACAAAAGTTGTTTGACCCAAAATTTTCTACAATAAAAAATATACCCATTTATACAGGGTGTTTTATCTAAGCTGGTGGAAAAGTATACCTTATTTTTATTTAATGAAACACCCTGTATGTTTTAACATGTTACGAATACCGAAAAAGTTCTTTCCGGCTGTATCCGGTTGAAATAATTTATAAGGCATTTATTTTTTAAACAATATTATTCTCGCACGTTTCTCAAATAACATAGATAGGGTTTTGTTTTATGAACAACCGAGTTTATATTAAGAATGAATTAAACAAAAATATTAATAATAAAGAGAAGTATTCTAACCTGTAAACTTAGTATTGTCCTGCACGCAAGCTATATCCTCATCACCATTAATATTATGTTATAGTAAACGGATTATTGATTTAGGTTTAAGAAAACCTATATTTAGAATTATAATCATAGTCTACTTTTGGTAAATAAGTTACAACGTACCAAAAGTTTATTAGTTACAAAAGTTTATCCTAATCGTTTGAGCGACATATTTAATGTAGTTTGATTGCTTGTTTGTTTGTTATCGTCGATTAGCCATATAGTATTATAAACCAATTTGATCTTCCGATTGCCAAATCGATTGCCTCAAACACTGGGATAACAAAATAGGACTGTTTAAACTATATCGTAATTATCGTACAGAGTATCTAGGGATCCTACTAATCCCTACTGATAAAAGCTGTAGTAAAATGATATTGTGCAGTATTCTAGTATTGTAGTTAGAGTTCAAACTGTTGGTCAAATGGTGCTCGTGGTAGTAGAAGATACATTAAATTTCAAAACAGAACAATTGGAAAGATAAGTAACTATATGGCATACCTAATATACATTAATGATACATTAACAGTAAATTATATAAAATCTTAAAAATTATATACAAGGGTATTCCAATTATAAACTGAAGAAACACCTTGTTGAAAAGAATAAAAGATTACTACGTGCTAGGATCGCCCCTGTTTAGCGTACTTATTTCTTTGTAGTTTTCTCGATACCTATTCGTTTTCCTCATTTGTTGACAAATACCACGATCCATGATACCGGTCTGCTCACTTCGTGTCTCAAATTCTTTCATTTCTCCGCATGACGTCACTGCGAGAAGGATGTTGACACGGACACCTAGGCAACCAAATACATCCGTAAGTTTTTGACTTTTGTAGGTGATTTAGGTTAACAAGTTGACAACCATGCCAACGCTTGAATTGTGAAAAAGGCTTGAACGTTGCAACAACATATTAGCAAAGCTGGGCACAAAAGCGTTAATCCGTTAATCGTTAATTAACAAAGTTAAATTTCTCGTAACGAATTAACTTTTAAGTTAACTTTCAAAATCATTAACGGACTCACTAACTTCCGCTACATTGATGTTCTGTTAATTCAAGTCCGTTAAGTCGAACAGATCATAAGTAAACATTTCAAATTGCTATAGGTATTCTGTACAAGTTCGGACTTGGTTTTGTTTACGTGTGTGGGCGACACGGCGTCCGTATGTGTATAAAGCATGCGCGCAAACTGTGTTGTTTTTAGGATGTCTTTAGTTACTTCCTAATTCCCAATGGTTTCCGGTCGCACGAAAACAGTACAAAAAGGCTTCGCTTAGTGAAGATCAGGAACCTATTTTTTATGCAATAATAAATATTTTGCCTTTTTTTTAAATATTGTTATCTTTTAACAAATACCTATTGTTGCAATCAGGGCTGTGGAGTCGGAGTCGGAGTTCAGACAAATTTCAGAGGAGTCGGAGTCGGAGTCGGAAAAAATGTACCGACTCCGACTCCGAGTCCAGGTTTTATTACTGTAGAAAAAGAACATGCGAGATGGACGTTGCCTCACTAGACCGTAAACAAATAAAACCAAATATTCTATTAGGTCTTTTCCCAAGTCCCTACCTACATACATATGTAAATTATCAAACTACAAAACACACTTTCCAAATGAAAGTGAAAACGATTAACAAAAGTAATCTGCCAGAACTTTGAAAACAGAAATTTGAACAAGAGAGTTAAAATGAGACTAAATACTCACTGGCTAGGGTCCGAATCCTGTATTTTTTAAACAGGGGCTTGCAATGAGTCATTGGTGGTGCATGTGCAATAGCTCTTAGTGCTGATTTTTGTAGAACGCTGATTTTGGCAGCATGTGTTGACTCTCCCCACAGTCTGATGCCGTATGACATTTTTGTATGGAACAGCGAATGGTACGCTACAAGTGCAGCCTCGACCCCCACAATCTGCCTTATTCTGCGAACTGCATACAGGGAAGTTGCAAGCCTTGGCAGCAAGTCTTCTACGTGGTTCTTCCATGTTAAACGGGTGTCCAGTGTTATTCCTAGCAGTTTGGCTGATGTCTTTCCAATGGTGGTGTTGCGTTTATTGGTGAAGTCGTGGTAAGTCGTTGATGTACATGCAGAAGGTCAAAGGTCCGATCAGGGATCCCTGGGCTACACCGCCAACATTGGGCAGGAATTCTCCAAGCTCTCCATTCACATAAACAGCGTGTTTTCGATTGGTAAAGTATGACCTCATTAGTTCAAGCGGTTGACCCCTGATGCCGATCCGTTCCAACTTCTCCAGAAGAATGTTGATGTTGAGGCAGTCAAACGCCTTCGACAGATCACACAGCACCGCATGCGCATCGTTTCCGCTTTCTGTTGCTGTCCACACGTAATCCAGCAGGGACTGGATGGCATCGATGGTGTTGCGCCCTCTCCGGAATCCATACTGGTCGCACGTGAGGACTTGTTGGCTATCGATAAAAGACACTAATCTTGACAGAAGTGCAGACTCCAAAATCTTCGAGATCACTGGAAGGATAGCTATCGGACGATAGTTCGAGCAGTCGGTGGTGTCGCCCTTCTTGTGTATAGGGATGACCTTTGCCATTTTCAGTTTGTCGGGTATGGTGTTTTGGTCAAAGCAAGAATTTATGATGTCACTGATAGGCTTACATATGTATTCTACACCACTTTGAATAATTTTGGTGCTGAGGTTGTTCACATCCATGGTGTTCTTAGTTTTCAAAGTGTCTTATAGGTGCTTTCAGTCGCGGATTTAAGGGCCGAGGCGCCCCTAGGCACTATTTGTCCGAGCGCCCCTCCCAAGACCTTAAATTATGCAAATAAAAATTTCTCACAAAGAAAGCTGTCAAGATTATCGAATTGTTTCAAAAAACTATATTCTCGCTCCTGTTTTTCTTCCGCTAATTTTTTAAGTTCAGCACCACATTTTTCTTTTCACTCTTTTCTTTGCTATTATTTGCATACGCGCATTGTCAGCGCCCGCGCCGCACAAAAATGACCTTTTGGGGACAAAATTCTTTAACTTTGTAATTTTTAGATGAATTCTTGTAAAACTTGGTGTGCATAAAAAGAAAGGGCCAAGGTTTAATCTCAGTAAAAAAATCATCAAAATGTTATTAATTATTATTCGCCGTAATTATTCTTTTAAGTTTCGCCGTCACACGCTGCTTAAGTGCCCGGACACATAGTTAGCGACGCTGATAGCAGTGCTGGTAGCGGCGCTGGTAGCGGACCGTTTGAATACACAGGTGCTTATGGCAATAAACACACAGTCCGCGGAATCACCACCGCTAGCAGCACCGCTAGCAGCACCGCTCGAAGCGCGCGCTTATTGCCATAAGCAGTAAGCACCCGTGTATTCAAACATTTCAAACGCCCCACTACCAGCGCCGCTACCAGCACTGCTAGAAACACTGCTACCACTTACCAGCGTCGCTAACTATATGTTCGTGCACTAAGTCGGCTTTTTGTTCAGGAATACTTGCGATTGCGCCCTTTTCCTTTGCGCGCCGCTAGGCACGTGCCTAACGTTCCTTATGGGAAATCCGCCTCTGGGTGCTTTTGTTATTATTAGAGATAGAAACTCGATTAAATGGACAAAGTCGTGACGATTTGTATGCTCTATGATGAGAAAATAGTTTAAAATATCCGTATTTTGAATAAACAAAGACATTACATTTTATAAATAAGTTATTTATTTGTAATCTGTTTATTTGTGTTTTTACATAACTTTTCTATTTGTGGTCCGATCAATACGTTTTTTTTATATCTTATAGGTCGTTTTTATTTACGGGAAGCTGGTTAATCGACGGTGAGATATAAAGGAGAAAGGTATTTGTCGGGCAATTCCGTCATACGAAGATCAAAGATCGAAGAAGCAACCGTAGACACGTGTTTCGGACTATTAGTCCTCATCAGTACGGTATAGCCAAGGAGCAAGATGGACACTCAATGGAAAAACACTCAAATGGTTCCCTACAGGGGTGACCAATGTCGCCAATTTGGTGCTTCCGTCCCAACATCTTCAGGATTCGAAGACAAGAAGTGACGTCTTTGGTCTTTGATCTTCGTATGACGGAATTGCCCGCCAAATACCTTTCTCGTTTTTATTTACATTTAGATTGTCAGTTTAAATTTTTTGCCAACAAATTCGCAACACAAATAAAACTTCTGTTCTTCCTATTGTTTTAGCATTTGTTTGTGAGTACGGAATTTGATATGCACAAGCCATATGTTTAATACAACCACAATACTCGAAAAAATTTAATTTATTAAATTTGTTTCTTTTTTCTCCAGGTAGTATTCATGTTTTCATAGCAAATTTAACATTGCTCGGTTGTATTATTCTGTGTCGAATTTGTGATTATTTATACGTAAGAATTTACGTTAAGAATTCTGGAGTCGGGGTCGGAACACGAAAAATATCTGGAGTCGGAGTCGGAGTCGAGAATTTTTTTACCGACTCCGCAGCCCTGGTTGCAATATTTAAACCTAAACTAAAAAACGCACCTTTCTAAGAATGCTAACTTCTAACTCCAACCACCTAAGAGCTGTTTTACACGACCGAGAATTATGACGAAAATAATAGCCAAAATTGTCGCTATAATTTTGGTGAGAAATATTGGCAAATTAATTTCAAACGATAGTTAAAAGTTGTTTGACACACGGCAATTGATTTCGCTATTAATGTAGTCATGCGCATGCGTACTATAGCAGATTTTCTGATATGCGCGGCTGTAACCAAAAGTTGGATAAAATAAACATAACCTATACAATCGTTGGTTGTATTTCTAACAAGGAAGGGAAGAAAAGTATGATAGATTCTTTGGCAGCTTTCTGCTTCAACGACTGAAATTTGTTTTGTAACTCCTGCTGCGCACTTCTGAATCGCATCCAATGCCGTTTTTCTGCGATTTTTATTGTTTACTGACTTCGATTTGTATAGATTAGGCCCGCCACTTCCTGTATTCCTCAATTAAAACCATCACTTCGGCGTCTTCGGCATGGGTCCACCATGTCATAACGCAGCTGTAATAAATCCTCACAGAACAACGATTCTTTCTCGGCAATACATGCACAATACCAGATTCCGCGTGGTTTGTTGTCACTCTTTTGAGGGTAACTGCACGCTGAGTGCACGGGCTAGAGTACGGGCAGACCACTATGATCGTAAATTGTACGAAGTGCGCATATTATCGCGCATAATCTCGGGGTGAATAGACCAAGTCTGGTATTTTTCTCACAAAAAGTTTTGCTATCATTTTCGTTATAAAATATTGGTTTTACACGTCCGATTTTCATCGACAAAACTTTTGGTTATTATTTTCGCTATTATTTTCGTTATAGTTCTCGGTAGTGTAAAACAGCTCTTGCCTCTTAGTATATCTTTTCAATATCTTCTAAATTCCTACGATAATTTTAACTTATGCAACCGAAAGGTCAGCTGTTATTTGAGTTGCATACTCACCGGCAGAATGGAATCAGCAAAATTTATATCTTTTTTGTGTAAAAAGTTAACGATTAACGGTTAACTTTAACTGTCGTTACATTTGTAACAAATTAACGGACAATCTGTTAACGAAGTTAAGTTTTTTGTTAACGGACTAACGATTAATGAAGTTAACTTTCTGAGTAACTTTGCCCAGCTTTGCATATTAGCTACCATGGCAACGAACGCTAGTTCTCACAATGACGTCAGCGCATAAATGTCATTACAACCGTGACAACAACAATTGGCTACTCAGGCAGCCATGAAATCAACGCCATATTAACGCTACTTTCGCTTCTTTCTCGTGACGTCACTTGTAGGCGTGGCCCATGCGCGTGAGCAGACCGTGGTGGACCGTGACAAATACAATATCTGTAAGCCAACACATGCAACATGTAGTTTTAAATGTCTTTTTTTAGATATACAAACACCAATTTATTGAGAAATAATTAATTAAAATAATACCTTTGCACGGGTACAATCTAAACAATTCTTTATGTCACGCCTACATGCAACATCCTGTACAAATGAAAATAAAAATGGTGCAGAAAATGACAATTTTGATACCAAACATTTTCTTATACCTCTAAAGATAACGGTAATAATAACCAATACATCCAAAACACCGTTCATTGCAATTTTTTATCCTCAATTTTTGCTTAAAATTTATTCGTAGAGCAATTTTTATTGCCGTACCGTGAACGTTGTTTTGAGCGATGGTGGTTGAACCATTGTACTATATGTGCCAGCATTTCACAAGTGGTCATTGGAACTCTATGGAATTAGGATTTTGGGTTATCAAATGAAATTTAAATATAACTATAGGCCACAACCGTTGTAGCATAACATAGAGGTTGCGTAGCAAAGATCTTGCTTTTGTAAAATGGCACATAGAACCTCACGGTTTTGGGGTCGCGTACCAATATTATTGTATTTACACTAGAAGTAGTGACAACAAGGGACATATTTGGTTGGGATTTTGAGGGCGCGTGCGTGACAAAGGCTACGTTTCACCGTTTTCTAGTAAGGTGGCGCTAACTTATAACTACTGGCATGTTTCATGCTCAAACACAATATTAGTAAATTTCGCAATCCATCATCTAGACTCTAGAGGGAACCTTTAAAACGGTATTACATCGCATTACAAAATTTTTAAGGTATTTATATAATAACAACTGTGCTGGCGTTCTGGTAGTGGCGCGGCCAATCACTTTATTCTCAATCAACTCTAGTTTAATAGCTGTTCACTTTTGCATGCGCCATCTAGTATCATTTTAACGAATCACGAGAACAAATGAATTAATTTAGTGATGACAAATTAAATCGAAGAAATAAAGCAATGGACAGAAAATCAAACTTAAAAATAATTAATACACAACCTTGGCATTTGTAAAAGGTTGCAAAATATTAAAACTAGTTAGCCATATTATGTTTACAAAATGTGTTGTGCTTTTACTATGTAGATAGAAGCGTTATAATGTTCATTTTCAAATTCTTTGTCATGTTATTACACATTTTAGCGTTAATAGATCTGCATCAAATCATACCATATTGTTATTATAGGCAATACAACTAAAATGGACAGGCCTAATAGGCCTGCGAACCACGATATAGGTAGACGCGTGACTATGCTCCTACGTGCGGCGCAAAAAGAAAAAATATCGACAGCGGAGCCGAAAAGCGACGAAATCGAAAAAAAATATGCCTAAGCACTGAGGATCGGAATTTAGGACAGAAAATCGGTGCTTGGGGCAAATACTTGAACAATTTCTTAATTGCTATTGATTTATTATTTCATTCATATTAGATACCATATACATATATTAATATATGACATAGTAATATCGTTGATTGTCAATGAATATAGATAGTCAGCCATGGGTAGTTGGGGCCTTAACATCCAGAGGGCAGGGTTTTTTGCAAGATTCATTCACAAATTATAGCCTTTTCGACTTATATATTTATTATATATTTATGCTCGACCTCAGCTAGTTCGCACCAAGTGCGTGCATAGAACTGTATAAGTCGAAAACGCTATAATTTGTGAATGAATCTTGCAAAAAACCCTGCCCTCTGGATGTTAAGGCCCCAACTAACCCATGGCTGACTATCTATATTCATTGACAATCAACGGTAATATGATTTTCCATAAACAAAATTAAATATTTGCATAATTATTATTGTGAAGTTCACAAACTTCACAAACAAAGGAATCGAGGACATACCTCATGTCAATATTAACGACGCCATAGTTCCATATGCGAACACTACAAAGTATTTGGGTATGATACTGGATACAAAACTAAGGTGGAAAGAACATGTTAAGAAGAAAAGAGTAGAGCTTGACCTCAAATACAGAGAACTATACTGGCTTCTGGGAAGAAACTCTCAGTTGTCAGTACAGAACAAACTACAAGTCTACAACCAAGTACTAAAACCGATTTGGTTATACGGCATCCAGCTTTGGGGCTGCGCAAAAAGCTCCAATATACAAGGAATCCAGATCTTCCAAAATAAAGTACTAAGGAATATGGTTAACGCTCCTTGGTACATACGGAATAGTGACCTGCACCGTGATCTTGGTGTCCCACAAGTCATCCAAGAGATAAAGAGATTCGCCACTAAGCATGAATCTCGCCTAAGCCATCACGTCAACGTAGGGCCCTGCAGCTACTGGACAACCAGAATCTAGTGAGAAGACTAAAAAGAACTAAACCCTTCGAACTAGTGAATCAGTGAAATGTGTAAAAAGCAGAGCACAGTGAGTGAAGTGTTAGTGCTTCTTGTTTGGGACAAAGTAAATATAGGGACATCAGTGGATAGCCTATTAGAGACAAGTACCTAGTTTTAAGAATTCAGATTTAAATTGATGGTTAATTTTAGATTAGTTTCAATATGTTAAGCATCTTATGCTTATTAATAAAAAAAATAAAATAATTATTATTTTATTATTATTTATGAGTTAGAAAAAGAAGAAAGAAAAACATTTTTTAAACAAGTTTTAAACAAGCCATCTAAATTTCGTAACATTTCCTTTTTCAAATAGAACAATACTGCCGTGCTAAGCAAGAAGGGCGTATCTGACAATTTGTTAGCATTTTACTTTTCCCATCAAATCTATTAAATCTCGTAAAGCTTAATTATAGGAGAACATTGCAAGAAAAAAAAGCATATTAAAACGCTTCTATCTCCAAAGCACCGCCATTTCTGTAATTTCGTCAAAATAGTTAAATAATAAAGTAAAGCAGAGGAAATTCTGAATAATTTATGTCTATGACATTTTTTGGTAAATATAATAGTTTACCTAGAGAAAATTCTATTTCATAGAGATCGCTTGTACTGCATTAAAACTAGTTAGCCAGGATTTGACAGATATTTTGATTCTATTGACAGTATTGTCAGAACATCAGCGTTTGCGTTGAACGCGAATTCGACGCAGATGCGTCCAGATTTCCATGACGAGGCACTGCTGTATAGTATGATAAAGTTATGTGCTGGCCACATCACATTTTTTAATTCTAACATTATTTCTAAGAATTTTTTGTAGGAACCATTTTTTATCAAATGAATTATGTTTAGTTATCAGCAATTAATTAAAACTCCTGAACTTTGAAACTGAATATTTTCCCACATACATACAGATTTATTTTAAGTTGCTGTTTGAACATGTAATTTAGTTCTATTTAATTGTTCTGTTGTTTTTTATCCGTTTAGTTAAAATAAAAGTTTACGAGTTTTGATTAATTGCTTATAACTCAAAGATGATGCATTGTATAAAAAATAATTCCTATAAAAAATTCTTGGAATTAATCTTAGAATTAAAAACTGTAAAATATGTATTCTATTAGAACAAGGAAAGGTTGCCAGTTTCCATAATAAAGTAATCACTCTGTATATTAAAAATATATTTAGACTTTCGCTTGTTTAAAATCAAACAAGTTTCGTTTGATTTTTTTTTTGAAAAAGTGTTAACGGTTGGACAATTATTTCGGTTCTCCGGTAATTTTGACCAACCCTGTATACTGGTACGTAACAACGATATTATCAATCAATAACTTAGTAATTGCCCTATGTAGATCGCCGTCGTAATTTTCGATTGTCGAGAAAGATAAAACAAGAATGACTGTTGAATGTCTGTCGACAGTGAATACATATTTCTTTTCGCCGTACGTAAAGCACCTGTGCGACATTCCCCATTAATAAGGGTAAAATAATACCTACTTAAGTACTTACCAGGTAGTTGTCAGCCGGTCCAAGTAATCAAAGAACTGTACCAAAATGATACAATAGATTCAGACACCATAGAAATATTAGACTGATAATACTGAAATAACTTGGAACTGATAAGATTTATTTGAAAAAGATAAATAATATATTCTTTAGTTTTAATTAATTAGGTATCAGAAAATATACGCCGCGAGAACATTGGATCGCAAATACCAATTTCCATCATTCGTTCACAGAATTCTTGTCTATGATCAAAGTTATTTTGTGCCATTAATGGACAAATTAAGCCATATAGGGACAAAATTTTTGAATTTTTAAAATTTGCCGTGCCGAAACAGTTAAAATTATGCTCAAAAGCCATGTTTCAAAGAGTTGAATGTGGATTACCTTAAATTTCCAGTAAGATATCAAGCTGTACATCTTCGGCTAGTTTTGCGTGGGGGCGGCCAGAATTTGGAGGATTCTTCACAGAACCGTGTTCTTTTCTGCTGCTTAGTTCCTATGCTGCCGCCTGTGGATTGGCTTATTTGCCGATTAGGATAGGTACTTTTCTTGAGAGTTCTGATTCGGTCTCCTACCCATATGATCATTAAAACTTCTATTCTTAGTCGTTATGTCAGCTATGTCATAATTGTTAACCACAAACGCCGCAACCAACAACGTTTATGCAACGAGAAATGAAAATAATAATCCCAATAAGTGCCTCTTTTTTTCTTAAAGAGCGGAAGGGATTGAAGATCCCGCCTCCACCCCGCTGTCGGGTATCACCGAAGCATTCAGCCGACAGCGACATCTTCTTTAATCTGATTTTAATCAATGTTGAAAAAGCAAGTTTTCCCTTTCGCTCTTTTGGGTTTGGGTAAAAACCTTTAATCACACTAAAAACCAAATCAAAAACAGCCCCTTACGCTAACTACATGCCTTACAACTACTCACTAACTACTAAACATGCATTTTATTAATTATTATCTGACATCCTCTTTAGTGCTAAACTACCAAACTACATATGCAGCACATATTCATGTGTCCTCTACTTTGCGTTCACACGCACTATGCACCGCCCGCGCACCTATCGCACCTATCGCACCAGTCGCGAAAAACGAAACGCGCCCAGCGCGCCGCGGGGAATGCTTTTACGACGCCGCTTGTTTAACATCGCACTACATACGCGCTCACGCGTTACTACCAGGACTTGCTTGACGATTACGTCCACTATTTTTGGGGACACTCACTCCGTTCTTTATTATTCTGGGACTGCGGTACTCCAGCTGTCCCTCCCTGACTTCGACCTTCCTGAAGTCTTGATGGTCCGGTTTTCCTCGACTCTTATCCTTCTCTCGCTCCGGTCTACCCTGGAGCTCTCCTGCGCCGGCTTTCCAGGCGCTATCTTTGTTCTATATTTTCTGTTCTGTCCCAGGCCCGTCTCGGACCCTTATGCACTAAGGGGCGGGAGGTCCTGTTGATTCCCGACGTTTGTCATCCCTGTCCTTTTCTTGGAGGATTCTTCTTATGGTTTCGGAGATGTGTTTCCATTGATCTGGACCCTTCAGCAAATACGCCAGTACCTAACAAAACAAAATCAAAATTCAAAGTAATCCAAATGTAAACTACAAGCAAATCCGAATTAAATCTCAAAGGAGACGAAGATTCTCAGAAGACAAATGATCTCAAATGAAATTATATACAAAAATAGAAGTGAAACGTGTAAAATAACAAATCACCAACGACCACGTGTTAAACTTTGCTGCCAAATACAAATTGAGATAAAACTAATATATCTCAAAGTCACTCACCAGTCAAAACAAGCATATTTATATCAACCTCGGGGAAATATACCGAAAAGAAGTCAAGGTGGAAATTTGGGACCATCTTCAAGTAGTATTCATACAATACTATAGTAATTTTCTTTTTCTTTGGCAGAATTGGTTCGGCGAGGTGAAAACTGAAGACCACCAATCATACCTAGTCAAGAATAGAAACCACAAGCTCTCCGTGAATACGCCATACCCACTAAGGTTCTACATCAAATACGATCCAAATGGGCCAGTGCCGCAATTAGCTTCGATACGTCTAAATGCAAAAACAGTTTGTCCAGAAAATGGAGTCACAACAGAACCTCCTACCACCTCTGGTCAGCTGATTACTAGCAGTATATTGTCGACAACTCCTGGACCTGGTGGTGTTGTTCCCGCTCCTCCATCACGACCACTAGGAGACCAAAGACCGTCCCAACAAGGCAATAGCGACTTCCAGGGACAAGGCGGAGGATTCCAAGGTCAAGGAGGGTTCCAAGGACAAGGAGGTCTTCAACAGCCTTCAGATTTTGGGAATGGCGGAATACGTCCATCATTTGGGTTAGTAGTCCCCATTATTATTATTTTTCCATTATTACAAGATCTTAGAAGATCTCCGCCTTCGTTATTGCATCTATCTGATTCTTTATTTTTATAATATTTGAAAAGATAAGATATGACAAAATTGATTAGTTTCTTAGTTGTGCTCTGAGATTTCTGAAATTTTGCCTATAGTCCAGGCAATAGACAATTGTAGGTGGAATATCCCTATTTTTTTACGTTTGTCCCGCATTTTGAATATTTCCCATTTTGATTATTCGTTAATACTGGTTTCTGCTTCTAAATCAGTTAATTTGCCTGCACTATTATCCTTTATTTGGGACATGACATACATATTATAACGGTCAAATTATACTTCCAAAAGCTTTTTGTTTGCAGTTTATTATTATTTTCTAAACCATTCGCACCCCCGCAAATATATTTGTTATGGGTCGATCAGTTTTTCGGAAAATATTATCAGTACAAACATCAGAATCAACGTAAGAAAATAAAAAAAATTGGAAATAAGCTGACTTTATGTTAGTGGAAATAACGATTTATTTGTAAGCTTATATGTTTAACAATATTTCAAAACTTCGATTGAACAGCACCCCCACATCCGATAAAATCGAAACATGCGATCGATTGCTCGTAAAATTTGCTATAGAAAAGGGTTTTAGTCACCATCAGTGAACTAAAATCGTCAAAAAAAATCATCGAAAATCTTCTGGACTCATCTATACAGGTCTGGTGAGATACTCTGTGGAAAAATTAAATTGCTTAGTGAGGCTCTGTTGTACTCTGTTGCAACACTTTGTTTTTTTTTATTGGGCTCAACATATGAATTCTTGTAAATAAGCAGTTAACTTAACTGCCCCTAACTAGGTTTGGCTTGGGTGTGCTTTAAATTTACCTACAAGCCTAATTTAATTAACTCTGTACTAATGTAGCGTTTTTAATATACTAAAAGCACCAATCTCTAAATGACTCTAATAACTGCGGCTTATTCGTAAGTTCTTTCTCTGAAACATTATTAGAGCTAGCTTAATTATTAAAATGCAAAAGAACACAACATTAACACAACATTAACCATTAACACACAACATTAACTCTATATTCACAAGTCAAATAAAATTAGTAAGAAAATTATATTCAGCCGTGCTTAAGTTAAAATACCCCCCACCGTAAAATATTTAAAAAAAGTGAACCGATTTTGCCCATTCACGAACTTGTCCTTACTTTTCAAGAGATAGCTTGTATACCAAATTTCAGATCAATTGCTTCAAAATTACGGCAGACGGACATAGCTAAATCGATTCAGTTTTCAATTCTGATCAAATCCATATATACCGGGTGATTAAATTTCGAGGCTCACCATGAGCATCTCGCTTATTAGTGTAGATAGAGCGTATGTTTAAATTTGGCAAAGATTCGTATTTTTGTGCTGATCAATTATATGAAAAGAAATTTAAGCTATTATTTTTTATTTTGAAGATATCCGCAAAAAACTGAAATGTGAAGATATCGTTATTAATTTTTTATTAAAAACCAAATGTAGCTAGACATTTGAAACAAAAACATTCTTGAGCTACTTTTTAATAGGGAATGCAGTGTCGTTTTTTAATTTGAAATAACATCAAAGATGGCTGTGTAACCATGGCCAACATTTGTTTTTCTTATGGACGCCATGTTGAATTTTGGCGTTTTCCGATAGTCGTGTCTTTTCTCATTCCCGCAATGTATAACATGTCGGCATTATTTTTTAAAACAATGGTGTAATAATAAAAAAAACACTCTTCTTTTTCCCATTGTTTGTCGTGCTTATCAGGTACCCAAATGGAGCTTGGTTACAGACCGCCGGACTCGTTGCCAAGCAACGTCAACAAAATGCACTTTTAAAAAATGCCATTTAACCAAATTAATTTTAATTGAGATGCAAAATGCCGTTTACCAATAACGAAAATCGTTTAGAAAATTTGTAAATTGCTCTGTAAATTTATTGATATCCTACTCATAGTACGACACAATTTCTTTCACAGAAGCACAGAATACTAACCTATCGCTCAGTATGGCGATAGGTTAATAATTTTATTTAGAATGTAATATCATATTGAAATCCACAATTCACAGTTCTGCTATTCTGCTAAAGTCAAGTTCGCAGTATGAGCAGCATATTCATATTCTAGGTTCATTCTGATACACATTTATGTGGAAAGGGGTAAATATTAACACACATAATGTTAGATACAGACCAATAGTTCTGCCAGGTGCTGTTGTTTACTAAATATTAGTTTGGTTTTAAGTAACTGAGAATTTAAAGTAGATGTTTGTCACTTGAAGTCTGTGCCCATGAACCGGCGCGGCGGCCACCTCACTGCTATTTATTACTATTTTTTGGAACCGCCCATAGACTATAGAGCAGCGTTTCTCAACCTTTTTACGCTTGCACCATTTAAATAGGGTTGGAACGTTGCGGAACCCCAACAAAAGAAAATATACAATGTCCTTTCCAAGGTATTTCGAGTATTTTTTGCGTACAGAAAAACGTGTAACGTATTTCAAGTAACCAGATAACAAGTCTGTAAAGAAACGCAGTTCAATGATTGAATAATAATAATAATAATAATGTATTATTAACTCCAAGAAACACAAGAAAAACTACAAAACAAAGCAATGAAATAAAATGTAAAAAAAAACTACAAAATTGGCTTCCAGAGTTAATAGGGGCCAAGTCAATGTGACCATCAAAGGCCACTATTGTTTTTCATTAGCCCCCAAAACAAAAAAATAAAATAAAACAAATTCAATGCAAAAATAAACAAAAGTAGTAAACATACAATAAGAAAAAAATATGGATCAATATATCTATATACACCCGCAATCCCGCCACACACAAAACGCTCAATGTGATATACAAATTATGTAATTAGAAATAAAAATTAAATAACTGAATAAATAAATAAACAAATAAATGCCCGCTCTAGCCCACCGAAATCCGGCATCCAGTCAGTCTCACGATGAACTCACCAACCATAAACTCATCAACTACCCGCCTCAATCTGCTCAGTAAAAAGTAGTCTTCTGAGTCTAACCCTAAAACCACGTCCACTCTCCATCCTCAGCGACTCCGAAAACTGATTGTAAATATTAGGCACACAGTATGTAAAAGATCTTTTAAAAAGCTCCAAGCGATGTAGAGGTATAGTTACTGTATGTTTGTGCCTAACATTTATATTATGAACATCAGTACGGAATCTTATCTTGTTGTATAAATAAGGTGGACATTTGTTCACTATAACTGCACGATACATGCACGCCGCATGATGGAGTCTACGCCGCGACATATTCAGCCAACCAACCCACTCCAATGTATGAGAAATTCTATCACGCTTTTTAATTCCGTAAATAAAACGAAGGCAAGCGTTTTGTACTCTTTGTATTCTAGTCCCTGTAAGTGTATCAATGCAGGGACCGTACAAAGCATCCCCGTAGTTAAAAATCGACAGCACAAGTGCCTCACATAAATGGATCCTCAGACTCTGGCTTAAAATATGCCTACTACTATAAAGCAGCTTCAGACTGGAATACGCACGGCGCAGAAGACCAGCAACATGGGTTCTAAACCTGAGATCAGAGTCAATGACAATGCCCAAATTACGTGATTCAGCAGTCGTAACCAAAGAAGTACCATTAACACGTATATCAATTGAACGCCTCACGCGATCCGCAACACCACCATTACCAAAAACAATGACTGACGACTTGGAAGCATTAATAGAAAGGCAGTGCTTCGCAGCCTGATTGACGCGCAGTTCCAAGTCACTGTTAATGTTGTCCTGCGCGTCATGATAATTGCCACCGTCAAATGTATAATAAAGTTGAGTGTCATCGGCGTACATATGACTAGAACAAAACTTCAAACTAGCACACATTCTAGTTGTATACACCAAGTACAGAATAGGCCCCAAAACAGAACCCTGCGGGACCCCAGAAGTAACGCGCCCCGTGGCAGATCTGATCGAGTTAAAATCAATTTCGGTTTTCAAGGTACTGCGCAAAAAGCCGCAGAGCTGTTTGTGACAGGCCGACGTAATGGAGTACTGAAAGCAGTGTTCTGTGATGCAGCGTATCGAAGGCCTTCGAAAAATCAAGCACTGTCAGCACCGTAATATGCCTATCATCCAAACCACGCAAGACATCATCAACAACATCCAAAAGTGAGGTGGTGCAGCTATAACCCCGGCGAAATCCCGATTGTTTAATTGGAATTATGGCATACTTATTAAAATGCTCCCACATTCTAGTGGCAACAATTGCCTCGAAAATCTTAGACATAATGGGTAATATACTAATAGGTCTAAGATCTTTAAAATCGCGGGGGTCATTAGTCTTAGGGACGGGTGTAACAGAGGCCGTCTTCCACGGGTCTGGAAAGACTGAAAATTCAAGACAGTAATTGATTATATGGCACAACAATGGAATGATCGCTGGACAACACAGAAGTAACATTTTTCTGGTAATACCATCATATCCAGCTGCATTCGACTTCAGTTTGTACAACACGCTAGAGACTTCCCTCTCCGTGGCTAGAGTAAAGGATAATCTCTCCGTAACATGGGAGTGTGTGTTGTCACTATAAAATGCAATTAATTCAGCATCACCAGAACTCTGAATTTGCGATGACAAAAAATAATTGTTAAGTGCATCCGCATCGCCAATCCTATCTGGAATATTTCGCTCTACCGCGACACGTTACAAGGGTCCTAAAAGCGCTCCACAAACATCTTGTGTCGTGGCTTTGAAATAAGCCAGACAGATAAGCCTTCTTCTCACGCTGCACAGAAGCATTGGTCAAATTACGCAAATTTTTGTAATAGTTTTTTACAAAAAAAGTTAAAAAAGTTTAAAAGTTTTTAAATAAGAAAAAACTTGCTCATACATACACAATGTTGAAAATTAGACTGATACATACAAGGTAATTTATAACTCGAGGTGAAAATTAAATGCAAAAACATACCAAATTATAAATAAAAATATGTGAAGCACTTTTAAATTTGTTTCATTGTCAAAATTAGTACTTACATTAATTTAATTTAATTATTTTTTGTTTAATTAAATGCAGTCACGAAATTTAAAATTACACTTCAGTTTCCTGTCCGCATAAGTTTTCGTCTATAATTGCCACTCACTCTGTATATTTATTGATTTTCTATTATGAGGACCGACATAATTTTTGTCATAGAAGCTCCTAACTTGTCTGGTGATAGGTTAGTTATCTTATCTGGAATGTAAGATCATATTGAAATCCACCACCTACAACTCGGTTCTCCTAAAGTACCTACCATTATGAGCAGCAGATTCAAATTATAGGTTTATTTTGTCACATATTTGGAAAGGCAAAAATATTGAAAACAATGTAATGTTAGAGTTTGACCAATAACTCTGCCAGATTGTTGTTTCCTAGAGGTTATTTTGTTTTTATGTACGTATAATTGTAAGTAATATTGTCAATTGAAGTAAGTTAATGAATAGTCTAGAATGTTGCCGGTTGGATGTAATATCGAAATAACAGTGGTTTATTGGGTTAGAAGGACTCCAAATCAAAATTATTCATGGATTGACCTTGTTTATTAATCCAATATTTCAAATAATAATACCATGCGAAAATAATACATAAAAATGACACTGAATAATGTGGCCATGAAGCGGCGACCGTCACCGCTATTTGTTACTACCCCGTAATTAGCCCCGCTAATCACATTCAGTAATTGCTTTGTTTTATATTTACAGCGGCCAGGGTTCCGACTCCGACGATGACTTCTTCCCAAATGATTTTAATTTCAGACCTGACTTTTTAGAAGTAGACAACACGGAATGCGGTACTGTAGCCGTAAGTATCCTTTAACATTCCCATAGTCGTAATAATTTCATTACCAGTACTTTTATAATTTTATTTAGAATACATAATGTCCATCCTTTGAAAATTATGTAATAGGACGATTATTTCATTAAGGTATTTCGTCAAACATGAAAATCAGTAGAAAGGCATCAACAAAGCAATTGTGGTGTAGCTATTTTACACTACACTACTTCCGTCTTTCGTCTTTTTCTAAACGTCGTTTTAGTAACTAGAAAAAGTTTTAAAGTAACAAGAGATAAGTATACTAGACACACTACTTTATCTATTTTAGAATAGCTAACCTGGTGCAACCAAAAGTATTTGAGAGTTTAGCGCCTCACTGTGCGGTATGTCAAAATGTCTCACGATGGCACTATTGCTACGAACAAGTTCAGAAATATAATAGCACAGCATGTCCAACGAATCCAACGATACTATTATTTTATTTTTTCTAGTTACTCAAAAGAAGTTTTGAAAGAGAATGAATGAATGTAGTGTAGTGTTTAGGCCTTTACACTAATGGTAGGAAACTGGAGCCCTTTAGCCTTGATGAGACGAAAATGATGTAAGCAAACACCTACATGTATATGGCAATATTATACTTATGATTAAGAGCTGGGTGGGCCGATCTTGTACATCTTGGAAAAATAGCAATGAATATAAAAGTATACATATTTTCAAACTTTTGACATACATTCTCGATTTATATCTAGATAGTAAAAATAAAAGCGCAGCGACCAAAGTTATTTTTAGTGGCAACTAACGATGTGTGATGCCTGTGATGCCTACTTCACTTTTCAAAAATATAATAAGTTGCCATATTCTTGTTAAAACAATTAAAACAGTACAATTATCAACGGTGTACGCTTTTCAACTAATTTTCAGGCTTGATAAAATACCTTCGTAAATACCTTCATAGTTCTTTTATATTTTAAATGAAATTACATCAATTCACTGCGCGATCAAAATCATATATTAAATAAATATATTTTAGAGAAATAACCTTCAGGTTTGAAATTTTCTGACCAATTATTTTCTTTTTTATATTCACATCTAGACTCGGTTTAAAAGACAGGTGTATTACTATGATGTCTACGATAATCAGAGACAGCCGCAAACGTACACAACCCCAAATCAATACGGTAATTTTTATCAGTATTTGAATTCATTAATAAATTCCTTGCAATCAAATCGACCTGGTCAGCCGCAACAAGAGCAAGAGCAACCACAAAAGGTAATTTGTAATATTCTTTTATTCAAAATAATAATAATTGATTAGGTATCGTCTTCAAAATTTTGCTTTAAGTCCTTTGTTTTAACTGGTGTTTATATGTTGCTTGAACCTACTGTTTATTTGTTAGAATTCTGTTAACGTCTTGTTTTCGTTAATCTCAAAATTGTGTGGTAATTAATATTCACTGTCTGGGACTAACAATATAGGTCCATAGTCCACCTATATACGTGTTTGTGACGAAATTAATTGAAAATTGAACTGGCCTAACGGTTGCTCGGGTTAGATAGAGATGTTTCAAACTAACTTGAAGGTACGCACAAAACTATTATTAGCCCATATTTTGGAGGGATTTTGAAAGATACAAAAGGAACAAAAGTGTCGTTTGTATTAGGTATTCAAAAGTTTAAACTATTGGAATTGCAAAATCTTATATTTCAATACAACAAAGTGAAGTTTATATAGGAAATAAGGTTAGAATTACTCGATCTATTGATCGATTTCAATTGTAATAAGCAATAGGCCAAGCAATAGAGCTACAAATGATTGCTTTTTTGACATAAAGACTAGCAGGAAGCTGCCTGTGCCATCCTGTGCAGGACAGTCCGTAGTATATTCCCACTATGTATCCTACTCGAACCTGCCATTTTTTAATTTTTTATAAACAATTATCAACAAAAAATCGCGTTTTTTTTACTTTTTTTATTGTAAAAGCAAAACTATTGAAGCAATTTTAATGATGCAACGATCAATGTCAAACGATCCGATCGGATAATTAGAACCGGAGAAAAGCTGATAAAACCGGAGAATTTAGCAAAAATTAATAACTCCGCCATTTTTTAATATTAACAGCTGAATTAATAGTTTTCAAACAATCCTCATTTAATTTTTTTTTTCAATATTTTTGCGGAGAGCTGGATGCTTTTGAGGTCGTCCGATTGCAATTTAAAAACGGATTTGGAAACTAGACTAGTCAACAGCAACAAAACGTCTATTCTGATTTTTCAATAAGCCTCGTTTAATAATAATAATAATAATAATAATGTATATATTTGTCGTTGGATCTGTTACAGACATGGACAATTGTCATAAAATATTACAATGCTATACAACCAGAAACCGAGATAAACGAAATACTGTAGAACACACATAACACAGAACATATAAACTATCGACTTCGCGAACCTGCCTCAGTCAAATACTCGTCAATGGTATAGAAAGCTCCAGCAATTAAGTATTCTTTTAGTTTTTGTTTGAATTGAGTAGTAGTTGCTGCGTTTCTTATGTCGGAGGGGAGTACATTAAATGTCTTCACCATCATGTAGTATGGTCCCCTCTGAAACACAGATGAGGTGTGTCGCGGGCAGACCAAAAGAGAAGTGTTACGTGTCTGCATTGATGAAGAGATATCACCATTTCTTACAAACTTGGCCATATTGGCTCTGCAGAACGATAAAAGGCGGTACACATATAAGCTTGGCAATGTCAATATTTTATTCACCCTGAAATGCGTCCTGCACGGCTCTCGATAAGAGAGACCCAACATACACCGGAGAAACCTTTTTTGCAACCGGAAAAGACTAATAATGTTAGGCGAGGAACCCCACAGCACAATTCCATAACTTATGATGGATTCAAAACTGGCGATATAGTAAGTCCTGAGAGAGACGAAGTCAACTATCCCCCTCAACTTATAAAACGAATAATAAACAACATTAAGCCTTCTCTGGAGAGACTGCACATGAAGATCCCACTTTAAATTGCCCTGTAAATGGACACCCAGAAACTTTACGCTACCACTAACCGGCAGCGAGCCATCACCTGTAGTAACAAATATTGAACTTGATGGCGCATCCAATGAGAACTGCAACAGAGCAGTCTTCTTACAATTCAAAATCATTCTGTTCCCACTGCACCAATCAGTCACTCTACCTACAGCAACAGCAGTCGCGGCAGAAAGACCGGCCAAAGTGTCGTTCCCCATCTGGAAGAACATCAGCCAGATCGTTCATATACATTAGGAACATTAGCGGACCCAAAATGGACCCCTGTGGTACTCCAGCCGAAGAAGTAGAGACACGGGTAGTCATTGAGTTTCCCACACACACACGCTGCTGTCTGCCATCGAGATAAGACCCCAGCAGGTTCAACGCCGTACCCCTCACACCGTAGTGTTCGAACTTTGACAACAGCAATCTATGGCTAATGGTGTCAAATGCCTTGGAAAGATCGAAGAAGACTGCAGCCACGGAGGTCCTCCTATCGACAGACGTCAGCACCCCCATGAGCGCACCGAACAATGCGCGCTCACATGAAGATCCAGGTAAAAACCCAAACTGGCTTCGAGAAATCATATCATGCCCCACAAAGAAATTCATTAACCTGTTATATATTACCCTCTCGAAAATCTTTGAAAAGCAAGACAAAAGTGATATGGGGCGGTAGTTACCAACACAGTCCCTTGAACCACCCTTATGGACCGGGACAACCTTTGCCATCTTAAGTGCATCAGGAAAGACTCCACAAGATAACATAAAATTAACCAAGAAGGTAAGCACCGGTACCAGATAAACCGCACACCTCTTCATAACAAACGGTGGTATACCATCCAAGCCACTCGAATACTTGGGTCGCACTGCATCAAGCAAGCCTCGCATCTCCCCGCTGTCCACAGGATACAAGAATACAGTCTGGGAGACATTCATCCGTAGACGTCTCCCCGATGGGGTTGGGAAATAGTGAGGTTGCACAGTAGAGAAACTGTCATAAAACACATCAGCCAGCCGGTTATGGTCATCAATGACCTCACCATCAACCAGTAAACGAGTAGGTGCATGCGTTGAAGATGGAAGCGTATTTGCCCTAATGACAGCCCACACAGTCCTCGACTTATTACTTGACTCGGCCACCCTACAGCTATAGTAGTTACGCTTTGAATCAATCACTAATTGGCGGAGAGATCGCTTCATAATCCTGTACCGCTGCCACATTTCCGGATCTCCAACATCCCTGCAGACATAATAGAGGTTACGAAGTTCATCTGACTTACATTTAATACGGTGGTTGAACCAAGGGTAGCCGGTAGCCTTGCGACTACGTGACTCAGCGAGAGGAAAATGCTTTTCAAAGTAAAAATTGAATATATCAAAAAAAGTCCCGTAAACATCATTCATGCCCCCCCCGTGATCAAACACATCGGTCCAAGTCTCCGATGATAGGTCAGTCAAAAAGCCGCTTATGTTTGACTCATTAAAAGAACGCCCCCTGCGCCGCATCGGCACAGCCTCTTGCAACATTGAGAAACTACAACACATTGAAACATGATCGGAAAGGCCGGGTTTTTTGTATATATATATATACAGTAATACGCGCGCGCAGCGCGCATGTATTACTATAGATATATAGACGGCCTTCCCCGCGTCGACTGCCTACCCCCACTACTCGACCTGTTTTAGAGCGCGCGGCAGTTTTCGGTCATGTTTGCAAGCATTTTGCACCTATTTCGCAACATTTTAACGCAAAATCAGAATAGACGTTTTGTAACACAAAACTTCTACTTACGAAATACGTAAAAAAAATTAAAATCGGACCATCTCCGACGCATCCAGGCTCGGCGAATTATATTGCATACAAATCGCAATTGTGCAAAAACTAATCATCGGACAACGCCTGGTTTGTCCACACTCGAAGTACGCATCAATCGCTACTTTCACACGAAAAGCCTCCGCTACAAAAATGGCGGAGAAAAAACTGAGATTTTCCTCCGTTAATATTGATTCAATCGAGTCCGTGCAGGGTTCATTTTTTTCGTCTTTTCATTCTCTACAAGCATCAAGATTGCTCCAGCAGTTCAGTTTTTTTTACAAGCAAAAATCGAGAAAAAAAACACGTTTTTTTGAGGTTTTTTGTCTATAACAAATTAAGAAATGATATTTGCGAGTAGGACACACATCACAATACATTTACGGACTGTTCCACGTGACCTGGGATCGTCGGCTTCCTGCTAGTACTTTTGTCACGCAAAAATCTCTATTGCCTGGTCTACAATGACAACAAAAAAAAAATTTAAATTCGACTTCTTCTGAAGCTGACGTCATTGCGACACCCTCCATAACTTGATGATGACTGGTATTTTCTAACACAAGAACCAACCGTGGAGGTATATTTGGGATCAATTGCTGTTCAGTCTACTACATAAAGTGTCGACGATTCATATCTTTAGGTAGTCACCACTTTTGGAACCAATAATGCAATACAGCCTAGACTTATGATCGATAAAGTAAATATGAATAAGATACCAAAATCATCCATATGCCATTAGAAATGAAACCTCTCGCTCCAGCACTATGGACGATTATCAAACGTTTTCCTTAACTTGTAGGCTTTTTATAGGCTTTGATTTCTGGTATTGGATTACCTAAAACCGGTAGTATGAGAGCAATGTTTTATCAGTGTGAACAATATTCCAATCATCTCTGCGATATACCATCATATTTCTTTAGTAATGGACTCGTAATTACCTGTTTCCATGATAGCTGCACGACGAAGTTTTTTGCGATCTGTAATTTCAAATATTGAGTTTCAAAAAATGCCTCATATCAAGTACATTAAATGAACTTACTTAAATCTATCTTGAATAAATTTCAATCATTTGAAGATTGAAGATATTGAAGATACACCTTGTTACGCAAGGTGTATCTTCCATCCAATGTCTGTATAAAAATACACAACCTCCGAGACACGTTCTTGAATCCATTAGTTTTATTATTATGCTCACTAGTTTTAAATAAAAATCTGTATTATATGCAAACTAGGTCTTGGAGTTACATTATGCAACGCATTCTAAATTTCCCCATTAGCACAAATATCTACGCCACTGAATAAAATTTGGTTGATTGCACAGCCAGGCGGCAAATTACATAAGACCGTTTTCTTAGTTTGAAACAACTCTACTGAGTTCGCGAATACGAAGGAACAAAAAAGTTAGGCGCCGATGCTGAGACTATTCAAATATCGATATAGGAATATATTTTCGTTCGAGTCATATGCACCAGTTTCAAAGTCTACGCTGATCGTACTCCAGCGTTACTGCTTTCCTACTGACTACCAAGTGATTTGAGTTTCAAAGAGTCACAAACGCGTAGTTCTCTGGACGACGAGCTTAGTAAACGATCAGAAACATCAAACCTGTCGGTTACATACATTACATCATTTTCATCTTTAAGCTTTAATCCCCCTCTCTTATTGGTTATTGATATCTTTTGGTTGAAAACGATACCTATTCATTCAAAAGCTTAAACTACTTTTGAAAGTCCTGTATTTCCATTTTCAAATAGATAGCAAAGGCAGTTACTGCCGTATCGTATAGGTAACCATCGATACAGAATACCCCAAGAATGCTGGTTAGATTTTGTATCATTGGTTGGCTGTGGGCCGCGTTGAAACAAGGCACAGTATATAATTATTTGGGTGGTCCTTATTTATACAGGGTGAGTCATAATGTACGGAGGAGACTGAAGGAGAAGCTGGAAAAGACCAAAATCAGCCAGTGAAAGCAAGTTAATGAACATTCTTTACAAACTTTGCTAGTAAAAGTTATTTAATAAAATGCTTAATTTAAAATAAAGAAAAATTTATAAACATGAAAGTTACAGCTATTTGTTTATCTTTATGATGAAATAATAGGAGTGAACTTGTTGAGAACCGCTGACTTTTTCATAAAACTACAGTTGGAAATTTTATGACAGTTTGAATATGACACATGTTAAGTGACAGTACCTGTCACTGATAGTAGCTGGTAGTATGGGAGTCTTGCATGATTTTACCTAACTTAACAAATAAAATTCTTAGGTGGTAAGAAAACCGTGTGTAAGATTTTTTCGCTTAATATTGTTGCACTCAATTGCTATTGAACATCAAAGTTTAAACCAGACTAAGAGCGTGCCAAAACGCTCCGTGACATCATAAGATTGGTGAGAAGCCCAGCGAGCCTAGGCCATAGATCGGCCGAAGAAACAGGACCTACGGGCATGAGAACGGCATCGAGTTGAATGTATAGTATCTGGAGGACGTTGTGTGCGTTGTGTTAACGAATAAGTATAGTTGGGTCCAGGGATCTTTGCGTGTTGTCAAAAGTGACAGTCGTCTGAGAAGACGTACGTCCAACGTTAATGTCAATCTTTTCACATGTTGTAGAAAGAGTGAAGGCATGACAATCGCATCGTGACTAGCTCCATAACTAGCTCATGTTACGTGGCCTTCGACCAAGCATACTACGTCACTCCAATCACAGCGCGTTGGTCGGACTCATATTTAAAGAGACGAGACCGATTTTAATATTATTAATTGTGTACGAACCAAACTTTTTTTTAAACGTTTGCGGACGGTTCTGGTAGACGTTTGGCACTGATCGACCGTATTAATTTTTATATTTGAAACTTAGTGCAAGACCCTACATGATCTTAGGATAACATACCTAATTACAGTAACGAGGAATATGTCGACATGATGATTGTTTATGAATTAATTCCTCCAAGTTATCAAGTTGGATAAAACGGGTATGAGAGGGTATATTCATGGAAACGAAGTGTATAATTTTTTCTGAAAATGTCAGAGGTTCTCAAAAAGTGGACGTTAATTTATATGAATTCTTAACTGATGTCGCTTTCTTGTTTTTAATCTTTGGTTATTATCGAAGGTTATTATGAAAATACTTTATATTTGCCGCCTTTAGCTACCCCCTCAATCTCCTCCGTGCGTTATGTATTAGTACAATTTTATCATAAGTACCTATATTAGTATTTATATTATAATTAACTTCGCAATAAAATTACATACCACAGGTATTAGCTTCCTAAAAAATTAATCCATCAACTTTAGAGTCTAAATATCAGACTATTTCACATACACTGTCGCTCATGGAACTTCAGACACATAGTAAACATATAGGAAATAATGATAAAAACACTCATAACGTAGCAATAGGCACGTCTATTTCTGCCAAATAGCGAACACATTCTTAACGTTGATATCCAGTAACATACGACATCATTAAATGTGCTAATTTAAAATAATTGTTATTATTAATTATTATGCAACATTTATGCTGTTTTGTAACTGGTTGTTGGGAATTTTCTAGTTTCCATTAAAAAGGATTAAATACGAAATAACAAATAGTCATAAATACTGCATCTCAGACACATGTTGCGACCCCATTTTTACCAGATTTTTGTATCAAATGCTCGAATTCGTATTCAAACGAATCTGTGCCTGCAATCTGAATAGTTTCCACAAGATAACTCTGTCACGCGGAAGACATCATGCGACGCGGAAAGCCAACAAGCAAGGAACAGCGTTCTTAATTATCGCTTTTCATCAGGAACGATTGTCAGTTCGTGAAAATGCAAGAAATAAGTGAACGATAAGTGAGTCAGCTATAAGTGACACTCTTCACCAATATAAAGAAACATGGAATTTGGATGACGTGTTCGGCCGGGACTATCAGGAATAATTTCCCAAGCGGATGAAGAACGATTAAAATTAATTTTTGCGCAAAACAGAAAATTGACCGCACCTAAAATCACCTCTGAAGTCAATTGCGATCGTGAAAGACTCTATTTGTTATTTCGTATTTAATCCTTTTTAATGGAAACTAGAAAACTCCCAACAACCAGTTACAAAACAGCATAAATTCTGCATAATAATTAAACATATATTTTTTTTTAATTAGCACATTTAATGATGTCGTATGTTACTGGAAATCAACGTTAAGAATGTGTTCGCTATTTGGTAGAAATAGAGGTGCCCTTTGCTACGTTATCACTGCTTTTATCATTATTTCCTATATGTTTACTATGTGTCCGAACTTCCATGAGCGGCAGTGTACGTACATCTAGGCTCAAGTCGCCTTTAGATTCCTACCTCAGATTCAGATTCTACAGAAAAAAAAACATACCTGAAACTGTTATCATTTGTTGTACTGTGTTCATTGTCGATCCAGGATAGTTGTATTCATCGATATCAAATTTCACAGGAAAAAAGTATGAATATAAGGAAAAAATTGAGAGGGTCCTGGAGAAAAAGAATAAAAAATCAAAAATAAGGACCACCCTAATAATTATCACACTTGCACATGACAGAAAGTATATATTATACTGCAAAATGCTATTCAATTTCCAATTCCTACTAGAGGATATGAGGTTGCAATCTTTTTCTGTTTCAACCTGCATCCTATTGTCTCCTGGACGTAGGTTTTTCCCATTCTATTCCACTTCTACCTGCTGTGCGTTGCACTCATTGTTTTCCTGCAACAGATCTCAACAGATCTCTTCCGCACCCGTCCTATATTTGTTCTAGTAGTCTTACGCAATTTTAATATTATTCATAATTTTTCTATGTGGCTAGAAAGTTCTTTTGACTACAAGTTTTCGAGTTCCGAGTAGTGTTGGATATGAATCCGGTCGTGACGAGTGTTTTTTCCGTAATTTATTATAAAAAATATAAATGATATAAATTAAGAACGAATGTTTGCTTTATATGTACAGAATTTATTCATTTAAATTTATTTCCATTGCTGCTCGATGCCTATTTTTATTTAATTAATTAAATTTTTGTGCCAATGTTAGCCAATATTACGTTATCTTTAATTCTTTTTAGATACCTTAAATATATAAAATTTCATGTACATTATTTGCTTTTAAAATAGCTGCTAGAACTGCAAAAGAAAAGTTCAAGCTTATCTTTCGCAACAGTATGGAAAATATGACCAAAAACATATTTCAAAAACTAATTTGATGGCCATTTTGAGCCTGGATTCATATTCAGGACAAACTACACTATCGAAAATGCGTAGTTACATCCCAGGCACAAACCTTATGTTTCCCAAATATCCTTATGTTCCTAAATATCCACAGGTTTCCATATATCTATCTAGGCACCTACTCCTTATTTTAATACTGCGCAATCTTTTTCTCTTGTAGGTAGAAGCGCAACCGCTGATTCTATATGGTGAAAAGACACAAATCGGCCAATTCCCATGGCATGCTGCTCTATACCACTCGAGAGGTGTTGGGTTACATTACGTGTGCGGTGGTTCCCTCATATCGAGGAACCACGTGGTTACAGCAGGTCATTGCGTCACCGGATACAGATCTCAGCAAGTCCTAAATCCTGAAAATTTGCTTATTTATTTAGGTACGCTGAATATCATTATTTATCAATTATTGATTTATCCTAACTAAATTCGCTTTCGTGTTTAGGGAAATACTATTTGAAGAAATGGAGCAGCCCAGGGGTGCAAAACCACCAGGTAGTGAAGATAATCAGACATCCGAATTACAGTGGACGAATGTATCAGAATGACATCGCCATTTTGAAGTTGGCAAGTGCTGCTGACTTCACAGATTATGTGAGGCCTGTGTGCCTCTGGGAAGGCAATACTGACATCAATCCTTTGGTGGGACAACAAGGTTAGACACAAATTTCTTCAATTTTAAATATGAACTTTAAAGACTGGCGGAACTGGGTGCAGTGCAATAGTTTTGTCCCATAATGCCTCGCTCGTATCAATTTTGTTACAGCTCAAAATCCATTCACTCAAGACTAACAAAAATTATTTTTAATACCTAAAGTATCCTATACCAATTCCAAAAGTAGGCAAATAACAAATAGAACAAACCTGTAATGGAGTAAATTCAAAACAATGAAAAGAAGTCTAGGGTTCCTCTACCGATAAATACCATTACCGTTTACCGGTAATTTTCAGACATTTTTTCGTTACTGTTTACCAGCAAAAGTACATAAAATTTACCGGTAATTTTAAGAATTGATTTATTAAAAATTTCTTTTGCATATTTCTTATTTTATTTGTTCCGAAATAATGAAAAATTATTGTTTCGATTTGTTTTCAATAAATTTACAATATGGTGCGTGCTTCAATCAGTTTAAAGCAATACTTTTTAATATTAACAATTTGTGATAATTCAAGAACTACAATTAATAATGGACGTGACGACAAGATGGACACTATTGATCCACTGATAGAGAGAAATTTAGCAGTAAAAGAAAGGTGGAAGAAACTTTAATAGTGTTCATTTATTAGTCCTCATCGACGAAGAGTATTTAAGAAGTATTAAACAAAACATTCGAACCTGTTCCAATTGCTGCCGAAGCACTAGCAAGAAATGATGCTCCATATTTTCTGCCGATACTGTTGTGGAATTATTATGTAGAACATTGGAAAACAACGATGCGTTGATTTCATCCAACTTCTTAGCGCTCCTGAGTATCCCTTGCGACCAGCGGCGCGTTATGCCATCATGGGGCTTTGGGCAATTTTGAAATTGGTGGCCCCCATATACAATGCTGAATTAAGAAGAATTTTTTTTTTATACAAAATAATATATACTAATAATACTGATATAACATTTCGTAACAAATAACAAAAATCATAAATAATAGGTAAGGTAGAGTTTATTTCACGACAAGTGGCAGTAAGCCGCTGACATAATGCGCAAACGTTGGTATACGCATTGACGTGTGTTAGAATGAAATAGCAGTCTTATTTATTTCATTCTAACACACGTCAATGCGTAGGAACGTTTGCGCATTATGTCAGCGGCTTACTGCCTGGAACATTTTGTAACTGCGCCCAAGCAGTGGGCAAAAACTAAAAAATGGAAAGAACAATAATTACAAAGCCATATAAACAATTCCAAACAAGAAAAGCAATGAATCACGAGGTAAAAAACAAACAAGTTAAAAATTGTGATGTAAAACTTAAGCGTAGAAATTACGTTAAACTTTTTCATTTACTCAATTGAATCGGTTCAATTGAGTCGGTTTAAAAACACTACAAGTACAAAAAGTGAGTTCTGAGAAAATTAACAAAACAATATTGTCGGTGCAATATCTTGAAAAGTATAGCAGTTAGCTATTTTGTGACAAAATAAAAAGTAGTTCACAGACGTATTACATATTTTATTTATATTTGCATTAAAAGCATGATTAAAACAATCATCATGGACATGTACTGTTTTTGAACCCGACGGAAAAACAACGTACATTTTAAAAAATATTTATATATTTAAAGCATTTAAATAATATTTTTATTATGATGTATAGTGTTTTTGGCGTTCTGATTCCAAACTCGTTGTCATATTTTTTAAATTCAAAATGGCGGATTCAATGTGGCGACTAGAAAATTTAGAAAGATGTACGGTGCTTATGTAACTTATTTGCTGTGATACTTGAAGATTCCAGACTCCAAATACAATGTCCAATGTTCAAAATTCAAAATGGCGGAATCAATATGGCGACCGAAAATGTAAAAAAATGTTGGATTTGCATGAAACTTATTTCCCGTAATATTTGAAGATTGATTATTAAAAATGTCAGAATTTCAAAATAAATTCAAAATGGCGGATATACATGGTTAGTCAACATTATCGGAACACCTTACCGTAAAGAATTTCAAAGAGAAATTGAAACAAAAGTTTTTTGGTTTTAAACAAGGTATCGTCTAAATATACTTTCAATATACAGGATGTTGAGTTTATTCTGGAATTTTGGTAAACTTTTCTCTTTCTAATAGAACCCTGTATATTAAATTTTTTTAATTCTAAGATTAATTCTATGAGTTTTTGTAAGAATCATTTTTTTATAAAATGCATCATCTTTGAGTTATGAGCAATTAATCGATCATTAGCGGATAAAAAATAAAAAAATCAAGAAAAAATGATTTCTACAAAAGAATTAATCCTAGAATTGAAAAATGTATAAAGATACAGTTACCAAATTTCCAGAATAAAGAAGAGTTTGTTTAAACCCAGAAAAATTTTTTTATTTATTTTTTTTTATTGGAGAATTATTTAGATATTTCGGTAAATTCGTCTATTTTTGATTAATTGCTCATAACTCAAAAATAATGCATTATTTATAGATTCGTAAAGCAAGTCAACTTTTACTTGAAAAATTTTTTGAAATTGTTTACAGTTGGAAAATTATTTAGGTGCTCCGGTAGTTTTGCCTAACATTATATATGGCGATATGAGAGTATGATGTAGAGTTTGATGATTTATATACATGATAGTATTACATTTCTTCTTCTACGGTGGTAGTCGGTCCGGAAGTCACGTGGCAGTAAAATTCTAAATTTTCACCAGTTACATACTTTTTTAATATTACCGGACTTTTTTTAATATTATCGGACTTTTTTAATATTATCTATCTTTTTGATATTGATATTCATATTGATTACTTCGGCGTACCTCAACAACAATTTTAATGCAAATTACAAAGTTGGCCAATGTTTACGACTGATATATCAGTAGAAACTGAGTAGAAACGCGTTGCATAAGGGACCAAAAAGCACTGTTCTGGACTTGTTTATTTTGCCCAAGCATCCTCTTTAGGTCTATTCAATAGAATAAATCATAGTGAACATTTTGGCTATTTCAGTTCAAAATGGCTAATTTTGAACTTGTACTGTTTTCGCCGATTCACTTACTTTTTGCAATATCCTATATATTAATATCAGAAATTATTGAAATAAAAAATATTAGTAAATAAAAGGCACTGCACTAATTCTACGACTTTATATTTTTAGGAACCGTCGTCGGCTGGGGTTACAATGAACACGGAAAACTGACCGAGGAGCTTATTAAGTTAAACATGCCGATCATAGCAAAGGAAACATGCATATATTCTTTTCCCGAATTCTACGTCAAATATACAACAAGTGAAACATTCTGTGCTGGGTTTACAAATGGTGCGTATATTTAACATCAATCATTTATAATAAATACATTTCAAAAGCTTTTATAGTAAAATCCGGAATTTCCCGAAAACTATCTCGTTTTAATTAAATATAATTACATGAAATATTAATTCTAAATATACGTTTTCTGACCTAGGTTCAACTGTGTGCAATGGCGACTCAGGGGGTGGATTAATTTTGCCGAAAAATACTGGAAATCCGAATCGAAGGGCCTACCAACTTCGAGGCATAGTGTCATTGAGTGTCGCTCTGCAGAATGAGTTCAAGTGCGATCCGAAACATTATGTTGTTTTTACAGATGTTGCTAAGTATATAAACTTCATCAAGTCAGCTATGGCGGAGTAGAGACAGTACAGCGTCGGTCGTAGCGATAACTATTATTTATATTTTTGTACGTAATAATAAACCAATTTTATGAGTATAGTATGTTTTATGATATTTGTTGATACAGATAGAATAAGTTGTCATTGTTTACACCAAGATCTCCTGTTTCGTCCAATCGAACCAGTTTGGAAATAATGGGATGATGACTAACCATTATCGCTGGAAGCAAAGGCAAACCTAATGTTGCCTGATTGTACTTGCTAACCAAAATACATGATCATGAGCAAATATGAGGAACTCATCAACTTGATCACTATTCCATTGTTGCACAGAAACAAAATCTCGGAAACTTTGTTATTTACAAAAACTCTTGGGCACGGCGTTTTTCTTTATAAAAGACACATATTTACAACAAATTCATTTACCCTCCTTCACATGCTCTTTACTTATGATGTCATCAACACTTTTTCTAATGGCAATCACATATTTTGCTTGTTGATTATGATATATCTGTTAATTGGTAACTATGGTAACTATTGACAACTTTTGTTTGTGATAAAAACGAATACCTAGGCGTTTTTGGTAGATTTCTTTGCACTGAATATGAATCTGGCCTTTAAAGTTTCAAATCGCGTCACGTTTTCGTTGTTTCTTTTATTGGAACGCCCACCCACTACTATTGGTTGCAAAAGTATTGCGCCCTGTGTTTGAAGGCTAGTAACTCTGAAACGGCTGAACAAAGAAAATTGAAGTACTTAAAGTACTTTATACTCCTGAATCATTTTTACATAACAGGAGTGACTATCAAAATTTTCTCCCCATAGCATAGATAGGTTTAGCCACGAGCGCGAGAGAAGTAAAAAAGGTACCCGTTTTAAAATAATTCTCGACTTTTCAATTTTTTTGAATCTTTCGTTAGAATCTCTTCTATAGATTGGTGTTTTTATTTTCTTGGTTTCTTATGTAATAAAGTCTGTAAGCGAGTTTTTTCTGTACGCGGATACCTCAGGAACGAACGATATCAGGACAACGCAGTTAGCACGTAAACAATCCTTATTTATTGTAATACTCATCCATTGATGTATAATAACATAAAAGTTATTTAGGAATTTTAAGGAGTAAAAATAATGAGCTCGATCCAGTACGCAGGATGGTTCCCCTCGGGGAACCATCCTGCGTACCGGATTAAGGGGATTACGCGCGGGAAACGATGCTAGGCTCCGCGCGACGATTTCAAACGATCAACTCTCAGGACCGTATTCAATATTTTGTCATTTTCTCGCTCGGTTTTATTTTTGAAAATAGCATACGTGATTTTTTTATTTGTGGAATTGTTTACATATTCCGTTTTGTGATTTATTATTATTTTACAACATTATTTCTGCAAAAAATCAGTATGACGTAGTTGTTCCTGGTGGTTCTGGGGCCAAAACAAACGGTCCGAAATTTTCGGTAAATATTTCCATTGCGACAGGTATTAGTCCTCAACTTTGAACGAATTTACCACTTCCAGAAAAACCACCAGCATTGGAACTATCGCGGCAACTTCTTTATCATTATCTAAAATCACTCTTCATTATCTGTACTATTGTCGTTGTAGTCTAATAATTCGTCATCATCATCATCATCATCAACATCTTCATGCAAGTTGATTATAATTGTTTCTACAATTGAGTCAACAATATGATCTTTATCAATGTATTGGTTTCGATTTTCAAAACCAAAAATTGTTGCAAAACTGCAACGCAATTTTGCCATATCTCTTTTGAAACAGTGCTTTGTTACATAAAGTTAACATATCTATAATTTAAAATGTACTGTAGCTTTTTGCAACTTTTTTTGTACGTATCCCCAGATTAATTCAATTGCAATAGGCTACAGGTAACCACAATAATTTTACTTCATTGCTACCGATTTATATAATTCCGATAAAATCTAATAGAAGTATCTTCTCTTGATGGTGATTTTTTGACAGATACAACAGTTGTGGTTTAGTTATTTGAGAAAGATATTTCTGACATTGATAATTAATTGTTTTACTTCCTTGGAATAATACTTCAGCATTCTTGCTCAATACTTGCAAAACACGTACGCACGCAACGCAGTTACTCAAGAAACTTTATTCAATGAATATTTATGTATTTATGTTATTTATGTTATTTATGATTTTACCCAAAATCATATTATTAGGGCCTGAGAAAAAATATTTGGTTTTGCTATTTTGTTTGTTTATGCTACCCGATAATAAATGACTGCTGCTGTTGATTCAAACAGTACGGGCCTGTGATACATGCTATGACTCCGCCTCTAATCCCGACCCGATGACGACTGCGTTGAACGACCGACGCGACGTGACGTACTTGCGCGCAGTACCAAAATTATATCGCATATGTATGTCGCTTTCTAAAATTAATGAACATCTGAAATGTGTTTCTATTTCAATAGTCTAATTAAACAAAATTTTGCGATTGCTTTCGTACCTGTCTCGTTATCGTGCTAATACTTGTTGCCGAGATATCCGCTTCCATAAAAATCTTGTTTATAGCTTTTATTGCAAAGAAAATTAGTAAAATACAAAAGCCAATCGGTAGACAAGATTTTGAGTTATACTCTGTGTAAATTTGATTTTTTTTTTGGGCAAGCGGTTTATCAGAAAAAAATTGGGAAAGACGAGCGTTTATTAAAAAGTGTTACGAACCAAACACAGGGCTCAATACTTTTGCAACCGATAGTAATGGTGGTGTAAATGATTTATAGAATGTTTCCGCTACCATTAAGACAACTAACAGTTTTACCAAATTCACTTATAAAAATATGGGGTTGCCATTTTAAAATGCCGATGTTATAAGCCAGAATCAACAGAGGGCAAAAATTGAATTTGACATTAAAAAATTTGTAAAATAAAAGAGGTTTTCTCTTGTATCCAAACGATCTGCCAAACAAAAAAATAACCATACCTAACAAAACCTTTCAGGAAGCTTAAGATTTCAGAAATACGATTCACTATATTAAATTATTAAATCTCTATACTAACTGCACCGAAGTAATTACATAAAACAGCGCACAACACAGACGTCACTACTTATAATTATACGAAATTTTAATCTAGGTTATTGGTAGAATTTTGTAAGATGGATTCTGATCACATCCATTTGAAAATAAACATGAAATGCATGTACTATGCGCGCCAAAAAAAAGTCGTACACCACATATGCAACCAAATATACTGAACATATTTTTGTTAGCTATGTAAGTAGTTCTTTTATAACCTATAACTGTCATTCTGACATTCATCTTAAATACGAAACATGCATCAACTGTCAAGTTGACAAATAAAAACAAGCCAGTATTACATTATGTAAAAATTAGCTGTACGACTTTTTTTTGGTGTAGATAGTACCTATTAGGACTGTTCAAATTGAATTTTAAAAGCCGTATAGCGAATTTCTTATATAACAGTGTTTACTCAAAATTCGCATTGTGTTACTTAATGACATTTGTAGTTGCTCAATATGTTGAGATGTACAACACGTTAGATGAGGACTTGTACCACATCATGTCGATTCTCGGAGTATCGTTATTGTACACAGTGACTCTCCCAAAGATTTACGTCTGCAGATCGGCAAGGATAACCAAATTAGTGAACCAGATACGCAGCACTGAAATCAGTGTGATGAATTACAACAACAAACACATCAAAGATATTTACTACAGGCACGTAAGATGGAACCATGCAGCTGACAAACTTTATATTTGGGTTGGTGCCATCAGCGTGCCACCATTTTTCATAAATCCGATACTCGTGCAAATGACAGAAGACTATCAAATCGAAAAGGAGAGGTTCTTGAATTCGACCGAAGAACTTATGAGGCCACTTCCGTTTCGTACGTGGTTTCCATTTGACAAAGACAGATTTTATTACTTTGTGTACGGTTATCATACCTTGGCTGTTACTATTGGAGCCGCTCTAACAGTCAGCGTTGCTATTTTCTACGTGGGTCTTATCACTTTTGCTATTGGTCAGATCAAGATTCTTCAATATTCCTTTAGGAATGCCAACTTATTAGCTGAAAATCTGGCTAAAAATAATCCGGGGATGACGCAAGATGAGGCCATACGAATAAGTATCCACCACTTCATACACATGCATAAAGTTATTATACAGTAAGTATAATTTATAAATAGATGTATGTATGATTATAACAGCAATTTTTTATGTAAAGTGGCGTGTCACTTACAGTTAAGAAACAAAGTAGGCATTTATAAAAACAAAACAAAAGTATAATCATATCATACAGGATGTTACACATCACACGCTATCAGATCGATAGGATGTGGTAGCAAAATGTGCGCACCATATTTTGTTCTTTGATTTGAACACAATAACTTATGTCTTCTAACGATTCAAAAATTGACAGTATTGTCCGATCCGTTTTATCGTAATTACTGATGCACATTTTTCATCTTCTTCGATACGACTAAACATGATTTTCACTTTTGAAAATTATAAGCATTATATACATATATTCTCGATGATGGTAAGGCATTGAAAAATTGATATGACAGCTTTTCATGTTAATTTTCAAAAATGTTTAAGATAGTAAATGTGATTTTGGCAATACTGCTGCAAATTATAGCATTTTTCTATATAACTTCCATAACTTGCTATAGCAACAATTTTTTTTTAATAGAACGTGTATTTTTCCCTTAAATTAAGCAGAGGATTCTTTTTCTGAATTCAGGCATGCTCATATGATTTTTCCTAACATCTGGAAATTTTCAAGAAAAACATTTGAACCACTTGCTTTATACAATTTATTTCAATATTGTTGGTGGAAAATTCTCCTCTTCTATGTATTTATTTTTCTTCGTGATAGTATATACACAATTTTTTACTAATTTTTTTTTACTAATTTGAGTTTCAAAAATTCGACAAGCTGCTCCGTAGAACATAATACAATATTTTCATTACACCCAAAGCAGGCTTTTTACGTCAGCTTTCTTATTTCATTCCTTTTCCAAACAACGCAGAGTTTTCGAAGATGCCATTTGCCGTCCCCTTTTGGGGAATCGGCCAATGCATGTGGTTATTGTTTTCTGGGTACTTTTATGCTTGATGTATGACAATGTTATCGAATATCTTGGGACCAGAACAGACTAGAGTTGCTCCAATAATAGCCGTTTCTATGATGCAGTCTAGTCTAGGACACAGTGAGATGTAGAATGATAAAGGTGTATGTACGTTTGTTTCTCAACGACAGGATTCCAAACCAAACCGCAAAATTGTTCTTCTTTGTTTCTGGTTTTCAAAATACATTGTCGCTATTTGTTGGTTCATTCACAAAGTGTTGGTGATGTCCAACATCAAACATCTGTCTTCCACAAAGTTCTCGGCGTCCGTCGTAGAAAATACTTACATATTACATATACCACCTACAGTATCACGCTTATATTACATTTTAGTCGTTTATTTACAAAACCCTCGGAGATCTGCATATCTTGCATTTTGACAGTCATACCCGGCCCATTTTTACTTTATCATACGCAGTATGTAAAGTATCGTAATCGTGCCAAAAAAAAATTTTGAGATTTTAGCGGAAATATGTCCTTTTGGGTCCCCTGAACATTTTTGACCAAGGTACAAAAAATGTCTGTGTGTGTGTGTGTATGTGTGTGTGTGTGTGTGTGTGTGTGTACCCGTTTTTTGTGGCGGCGATTCCGGAGAAACTACTAAAGGTATCGGGACAAAGCTTCATATTTAGAAGTTTCATAACCAAACTTAGAGCTGAAAAGCTTTCTGTTGAAAAGGGTCCAAAGGAACTGGAGGTTTAGTCTTAGCATTTTTGAAAAATTTTGCAAATAAGCCGCCATTTCTGGAATTTCGTCGAAATGGTTAAATAATAAATTAAAGATGAGGAAATTCTGAATAATTTATGACTATGACATTTTTTGGTACAATCAATAGTTTAGCTGCATGAGCAAATAGGGTATTTGACTATTTTTGGAAAACCATCTTAATGTGTTTATTCCTTCACCCTACATTGTAAATGCATTATTTTTTGTAATTATTTCCTCAATATTTCATAAAAATCAGCGTTAAAAATTGAATCACAAAAAGTCCCGCCAAAACGATACTTTCTGTTGTGTGACGTCACCGGTTAGTGATGTCAAGATGTCAAGATGATGTGATGTGAAGATGACAAATCGGCCCATATGGTCTGTCAGCATCGGCATCGTCGCCGTTTGGTAATTGTGTTGTATGATGTGTTGTTTTCACAATTTCTACATAAAAATTGGTTATAAATGGTGTATAAATCCACAATGCAGAGATACGTCAAGAAAAACTCCGGATAAACTATTTGTAGCTGTTCCGCAAGATTTGAAACTGCGAAGAAAGTGGTTGGCTCGTAGAAATCCAAATGAAATAAATAGCCGCGAATACAAGTATTTTCTGTTGTGAAGATTACTTCGACATAAGTAAAACTGACTAGAATAAGTTATCTATCGCATTTTCGAAAGGTATTATCTGATCTGACAGCTGAAGGTTAGGGCTATCCTAACCTACAAAGTTATGCTTACATGACGCTTTCGTGCTATTAAATTCAAACGGGAGAAGCATAAAAGTGCGTTCGGATAACCCGGTATTTTACGGTGAGAGTGACGCGCTGCATAATAGGCGGACTAACGTCATACGGCGTTTATCTGCATATAAGAGAGAGACAGCCGACTCAAGTTATCTGAGCAATGCTCTCCCCATACCCTACCCTGACAAACCGACCGCGCTCTAAGGCGGACTAACGAATGACATCACTGGAGACTGACCCAATTACAGAGCGTTTTCAATCACGTGATAGGACGTGAATAAAATTCAATTTTAATTTTGGTTTTTCATAGAAATAAAGCATTTTTTTTTTGAAAAGTAATAACAAATAGTTTTTTTAAACTGTAATCTATTAGGATGACTATAATACATGCCATATTTTTAATACAGTCAAATACCCTATTGTATTTCATCGAGATCGGTCGTACTGCATTAAAACTAGTAGCCATGATATGTCAGAAATTTTGATTCTAATGTCAGTTTGACAATCTAATGACAGTAGTATCAAACGCTAATGTTTTGACACAATGTAAGCTGCGTTCGGATATTGTACACAGTTACAGTTTTTACACCCAATTAACACGTAAGTTTCATTTGGACGGTGTACCCGGTGTCAACGGAGTACAATATCCGAACGCAGCTTTAATAGACATATTTGTCTAGTTCTACTAATTTTATTTTAATGCAGACATGGCCGATATGGATGAAACAGAATCTCATGCAGCTAAATTATTAATTTTATATATAGGATGATAAAGTCATGTGCCTGGCCACATCAGATTTTTACTTTATCATACGTAGTATGTAAAGTATTGTAATCGTACCAAAAAAAATTTTTGAGATTTTAGCGGAAATATGTCTTTTTCGCCCCCCTGAACATTTTTGACCAAGGTACAAAAAAATGTCTGTGTGTGTGGATGTGGGTGTGTGTGTGTGTGTACCCGTCTTTTGTGGCGACGATTCCGGAGAAACTACTAAAGGTATCGGGACGAAACTTCATATTTAGAAGTTTCATGGCCAAACTTAGAGCTGAAAAGCTTTCTGTTAAAAAGGGTCCAAAGGAACTGGAGGTTTAGTCTTAGCATTTTTGAAAGATTTTGTAAATAAGCCGCCATTTCTGGAATTTCGTCGAAATGGTTAAATAATAAATTAAAGATGAGGAAATTCTGAATAATTTATGACTATGACATTTTTTGGTACAATCAATAGTTTAGCTGCATGAGCAAATTGTATTTCATCGAGATCGGTCGTACTGCATTAAAACTAGTAGCCATGATATGTCAGAAATTTTGATTCTAATGTCAGTTTGACAATCTAATGACAGTAGTATCAAACGCTAATGTTTTGACACAATGTAAGCTGCGTTCGGATATTGTACACAGTTACAGTTTTTACACCCAATTAACACGTAAGTTTCATTTAGACGGTGTACCCGGTGTCAACGGAGTACAATATCCGAACGCAGCTTTAATAGACATATTTGTCTAGTTCTACTAATTTTATTTTAATGCAGACATGGCCGATATGGATGAAACAGAATCTCATGCAGCTAAATTATTAATTTTATATATAGGATGATAAAGTCATGTGCCTGGCCACATCAGATTTTTACTTTATCATACGTAGTATGTAAAGTATTGTAATCGTACCAAAAAAAATTTTTGAGATTTTAGCGGAAATATGTCTTTTTCGCCCCCCTGAACATTTTTGACCAAGGTACAAAAAAATGTCTGTGTGTGTGGATGTGGGTGTGTGTGTGTGTGTACCCGTCTTTTGTGGCGACGATTCCGGAGAAACTACTAAAGGTATCGGGACGAAACTTCATATTTAGAAGTTTCATGGCCAAACTTAGAGCTGAAAAGCTTTCTGTTAAAAAGGGTCCAAAGGAACTGGAGGTTTAGTCTTAGCATTTTTGAAAGATTTTGTAAATAAGCCGGCATTTCTGGAATTTCGTCGAAATAGTTAAATAATAAATTAAAATAGTGGAAATTCTGAATAATTTATTACTATAACATTTTTTGGTACAATCAATAGTTTAGCTGCATGAGCAAATTCTATTTCACCGAGATCGGTCGCACTGCATTAAAACTAGTAGTCAGGATATGTCAGATTAAATGTCAGATGTGATTTTAATGACGGTGTAGATAGTGTCAAACGCTAATGCTTTGACAATACTACTGTCAATACAAGCTGCGTTCGGATATTGCACACCGTTAACGTGCGTTTTCATTAGTACTAATGGCAGCGGTAGTAGACGCCATTATAGTATTTCGAATAGAAATTGCTAGTGACCCAAGTTTATGTACATGCAAACTAATATGTGTCACCATCACGACATGTGAGAAACACTATAATTTCGTCTGCTACCACCGACATTACCAACCATTGCCACCAATCGGAACGCACCTTCACACTTTCTACACCCAATAACACGTGTCATTTGGACGGTGTACCCGGTGTCAACGGAGTACAATATTCGAACGCAGCTTTAATCGACATATCTGTCTAGTTCTACTAGTTTTATTTTAATGCAGACATAGCCGACCTCGATCAAATAGAATCTCATGCAGCTAAACTATTAATTTTATATATAGTATGATAAAGTCATGTGCCTGGCCACATCAGATTTTGTTTGGAAAAAAAAGTGAATACATAATGCTCTTTATATTTAGACAATTTTTTGTGATTTGCAATTAATTTTAAAAACTAAAAAGTTAGTTTTAAATTTTATTTAGGCGGCTTTTGGAACAAAAATTTCGCCAAGGCGGCGCCGGCGTTTGGAACGAAAATTTCGTTAAGACGGGTTTTAGAACAAAACGGCGAGTTTTAGACAGTATATGGAACAAAAAAAAGCTTTATTTATCTACCTAGATAGTTAAGAAGGGAATAATATGAAAGGAATACTTTTATAATGTTCTTAAAATAACAGATCTATACGTGCCTATATTAGTGAGGCAGAGTGGAGCACTACTTGAGTAGAGAAATATGTGTATTGACTACGTAAGTACTGAGAAAAGTAATACTCTTGAGTACTCTACTCAAACCGATTTGAGTACTTACTCAGAGTAGGTACGCATCTACTCAAATCGATTTGAGTATTCTGCTCAGAGTACTACATCTACTCAAACTGTTGTGTGTACTGCGTACTGTGTTTCATATGTGAATAAATACTTTTGCGTCAGCATTAGAGAAGTTTTCTGACACGCATGTCCTTTACAGCGTTTTGACGCGTTTCCTAAAACGCGTGTTTTCTAAGTGCTCTTTTTCTGTCATAAAAACGTGCGCCATACGCTCTTAAAAAAACACGCGTCAGAAAACACACGCGTCAAAAAAACTAGCACTTCGCACGTATCAACTCGGCCGTACTCATATTGAGTACTCTACTCAGTACTCAAAATTTATATAATGTTCAATATGTACTCATACTCATGAGTAGAATTTGCCCCACTCTGTAGTGAGGTGTATTTATTTACTTCTTTATTTCATTACGTTAACGATCGTTTCCTTCCATTTTTCCGGGTAGGGTAGGGCCGGGTAGGACCTCGGTTATTTTAATATTTCTTATATATATTTCCGACATAATTAGCTGATTAAAAATTATTTTATTAGTTTTAAATCACATAAATGCCACTAGAACAAAATTGGATGACAGAATATGTCAGCGTACTGCATGAATCAAGGTTAGAATCATCAATCACCGCTCTTCACTAGCTGATTACAAAAGTCGCAATCAGGGTTGCCAACATTAAAATATCCTTTTTGAAACAAAAAAACAGGAAGTTAACAAAAGATTTGAATAAACTGTTTATTTATTATAATTAATAATTATATTAATAATTTATTTATTATTATAATTTTTGGAAAGAAAGAAAATTATGGTCTTCAGGTTACGATAGACATGGGGCGGGTTTAGACAAGAAATCATCGCTTAAATCAGGGCTGACGCTGGAACGAAATGAATGTTGCTTATGGTGGATTCTGAAAAGGAATGAACTTTTCAAAAATAAAAGGTTTTCAGGCGTTTAGAGAATTTTAGTAAAGAATGGAATGCACCAATGGATTCCTTGGGTGATAGTCCATGGAAATACATACTTATCTCAATTTCTCAAAAATGCGAGTAGGCGGTCTTTGGGAATAAACGACACATTTTTCTTCACCTCAATGTTCCACAAGAAAAACAGCTTTTGTTATAATACTGACTTGTGTAACACCCGATGTATATACATGCAATTCAATAGGATAAGTACGTTTACCTTACCTCACCATTTGACGATTTTTCGTGAACACCACCACACAGAGTATCGATATTGCATATTGACTAGCAGAATATCCATACGTGGATAACCTGGTTGTGAGGGGGTTAAGGTCGTAAAAGACTAGGCAAGAATTGCCTACATGTTTTTGGGTTTTTATGCATAAAATGCAATGGTCTATCGCCCCTAAAAATATTCGACACTCTGGTCAACACATATAATACTATACCGGGTGATTCAATTTCGAGCCTCACCATGGGGATCTCGCTTATTAGTGGAGATAGAGGCTATGTTTAAATTTGGCAAAGTTTCGTATTTTTGTGCTGATCAATTATCTGAAAAGAAATTTTAGCTATCATTTTCCATTTTAAAGATATCCGCAAAAAACTGAAATGTTGAGATATCGTTTTTAATTTTTTATGCAAAACCAAACGTAGCTAGACATTTGAAAGCTACTTTTTAACAAGGAAAGCAGTGTAATTTTTTAATTTGAAATAACTTCAAAGATGGCGGCGTAACCATGGCCAACTTTTGTTTTTCTTATGGGCGCCATGTTGAATTTTGGCATTTTCCGATAGTCGTGTTTTTTCTCATTTCCGCAATGTATAACATGTTAACATTATTTTTTAAAATAATGGTGTAATAATAAAAAAAAACCTTCCGGTACCCAACTGGAGCTTGGTTACAGACCGCCGGACTCGTTGCCAAGCAACGTCAACAAAATGCACTTGGATCAAGCGGCGCGCTCAGCGTTGGGTTTGCAATTTAACCAAATAAACCTTAATTGTGGTTAATTGTGGATGTAAAATGCCGTTTGCCAATAACGAAAAGCGTGATATAAGAGTTTATTATTGTTCTCATAGAAATGCCCAATCGTTCAAAATTCCTAGCATTGGACAGAAATTTAGCGGACCATGGATCGTTTAGTTAACCCCTCAATTCTTATAATCCTCATGGAAATATTGAAAACGATCAAAGAGACATTCTGGAAATGGTAAACGTTAGATCACCATAATTTGCAATGCTTCAACTACTGGTTTTTAGATAAACGACGATTCTCGGATTTCTACGCGGAAAGTAGCCTCTAATTTGCAATTGCCGCAAACACGTGTTTGCAGAGCACTACGAACAAAGAAATTGAAACCGTACAAACCCCACATAAGTCAAACTTTGCAGTTGTACGAAATTATTTGAATCATACATACATATGGCTATTCATTCCTGTTGGAATGGTGGCCGCTTGGGTAAGCTCTATAGATTCACTTTCTTACAGGGAATCACTCTGTTAAAAACATTTTATATTTTCTTTTGTTTTTTTTTCTTCTTTCCTATTTTTTCTTTCTTACTATTCATATATAGGTACATATTATTTTTTTTTTTTTTCTTTTCTTTTTCTTTTTTTTTTATTTTATTCTTATTTCTTTGCAAATTATTTTTTTTTTTTTTTGTTTTTTTTTTTTTTCGTTTTTCTTTCTCTTTATTTTATTTCATTTTTTCTTTCCTCGCCGTCTCTATAGTCTGATGTGTGTTTTTGCTTGCTCTGTTATTCTTTGCCACTTCTTTCTGTCCCCGACGTCATTTCTCCATCCTGCTATTCCTAGGTTTCCCATATCTGCGTAGATCTGATCTTCCCACCTTGTCCTTGGTCTCCCTCTTGGTCTTCCTATAGTTGGTCTACAGCTGGTGATTCGTCTGATTTGAGTGTCCGGTTCCCTTCTTTGTATGTGTCCATACCACTTCAAACGCTGCGCCTTTATGCACCTCACAATATCTTCGTTCTCTGTTCTTTTACTGATTTCATGGTTCATCAGTTTCCTCAGTTCACCCTCCTCTGTCCTCACTGGTCCGAATATCTTCCTCAGCACTCTCCTCTCGTTGATTCTCAATGATTCTTCGTCTTTCCTTGACATAACCATTGTCTCTGCGGCATACATTATTGTAGGTCTTATCGCGGCTTTGTATATTCTCAATTTGGTATTTGTGCTGAGGTTTCCGTCTCTAAGTAGTTTGTGATATCTCCAGTAGGCCCTGTTTCCTGCTTTCGTTCTTTCCTCCATTTCTATTGACCTGTCATTTTTCTCGTTTATCACCACTCCGAGGTATTTGAAATTACTAACTTTTTCAAATTTGTAGCCCTGTATATCTATGTCTTTTATATTATCTGTGTTCCTTCTGCTAACCACCATATATTTTGTCTTTTTTTCGTTTATTTCTAAACCTCTGATCTTTGTCGCCGTTAACAGATCTGATAGAAGCTGGTCTAAACTTCGTCGGTCTCTTGCGATCAGTGCCAGGTCATCCGCATATCCCACAATCTCTGTCATGTTTCTTGTTATTGTTCTTCCCACTTTTATTTCCTTGACGGCTGCGTCGAGGGCCACATTAAACAGTACCGGCGATAGTGCGTCTCCCTGTCTCACTCCCTTGCTTACCGTAATTTCGTTGAAGTATCCTTCCGTTGTTATTACTTTGGCCCGAGATTTTTGTATAGTCATCTCTACCAGATTAATCAACTTGCGGGGTATTTCTATCTTTCTCATATCTTCTACCAATGTTCGTCGATTTATACTGTCAAAAGCCTGCCTGAAGTCAACAAATATTATGTGCAATTCGCTCCCATGTTCGTAATTTTTTTCTATTGTCTGTGTCATTATGTGTATGGCGTCAATCGTAGATTTCCCTTTTCTGAAACCAAATTGGTACTCTCCCAGCTTCTCTTCGGTGTACTTTGTTATTTTTTCCCGTATCAGTGTTGTTAGTATCTTGTATGCGGCATTCAGGAGCGTTATACCGCGGTAGTTTTTGACAATTTGTTTGAACCCCTTTCTTGAAGATCGGTACGATCAGGCCCGCATTCCATTCTTCTGGCATTTGTTCTTTTTTCCAAATTTTCGTAATAAGATTGTAAAATCTTGTTAGTAGTTTTTCTCCTGCATTTTTTTTATCAGTTCGTTCACTATTGTATCCTCTCCTGCCGCTTTATTATGTTTCAGATGTTTTATTAGTAGTTTGTACTCTTCATATGTAGGTGGTTCTTCTTCGTGTTGTCCGTTGCTTTCCGCTTCCTCATAGGTTTCGCTGATATTTTCTGTTTCCCTGAAGTAGTCTGTGTAATATTCTTCCCATTCTGCCTTGGTTATTGTTGCTGTTGTCTTGTTTTTCTTGTTCTGTCTTTTTATTTGCTCGAAAAATTTTCTATTATCCTTGCTGTTTTCCTCCATACATCTCATCAATTCGTTGATCCACTCTTCCTTCTTCCTTTGGCAGCATTTATCTGCTGTTTTCTTTTTCTCTCTGTAGACATTTCTCTCTCTATCTCTTCCCGTCGCTATCCATCTACTTCTTGCTTGATTTTTTTCCTTGGTGTTGTTTGCACATTCGTTGTCGTACCAGCATTTACTTCTAGTTTTTCTGGCCTGCCCTATTTTTTTGTTAGCTGCGTTCCAAATGATGTTCTTTATGTTCGTCCACTCCTGTTCTATATTGTCTGGGTTCCCTTCTAGTGTCCTCTGGGCTATTTTCTATGGGGAACTGTGAATGACGAAATTGATCACAAAACTCGCAGAAATATCGAGGATCTACGCTATTGAATAACAAATGCGGTCAATGCTATAACGGGAAGAACAGTTAGAAGAGCATAACTACATGTACAAAAGCTGGCTCGGTTTTATGCCTTCAAGAAAATGGCGACCAATTTGCTTAAACATTTACTTAAAAAATAAGCTTTTTGTTGTATAAACTTGCTTCTTTTACAATCTGAATGTTTTTAATCCAAAGCACTCTGGTCAGTCCGGCGCCGGCGGTCTGTAACCAAGCGCCAGTTGGGTACCTGATAAGTACGACAAACAACGAGAAAAAAAGAAACTTTTTTTTATTATTAAACCATGGTTTTAAAAAATAATACCAACATGTTATACATTGCGGAAATGAGAAAAAACACGGCTATCGGAAAGTGCCAAAATTCAACATGGCGCCCATAAGAGAAACAAAAGTTGGCCATGGTTACGCCGCCATCTTTGATGCTATTGCATATTAAAAAATAACACTGCATTCCTTGTTAAAAATAGCTGTAGAATGTTTTTGTTTAAAATGTCTAGCTACGTTTGGTTTTAACGATCCATGGTCCGCTAAATTTCTGTCCAATGCTAGAAATTTTATACGATTGGGCATTTCTATGAGAACAATAATAAACCCTTATATCACGGTTTTCGTTATTGGTAAACGGCATTTTACATCCACAATCAACCACAATTTTGGGTTATTTGGTTAAATTGCAAACCCAACGCTGAGCGCGCCGCTTGATCCAAGTGCATTTTGTTGACGTTGCTTGGTAACGAGTCCGGCGGTCTGTAACCAAGCTCCAGTTAGGTACCGGAAGGTTTTTTTATTATTACACCATTATTTTAAAAAATAATGTTAACATGCTATACATTGCGGAAATGAGAAAAAATACGACTATCAGAAAATGCCAAAATTCAACATGGCGCTCATAAGAAAAACAAAAGTTGGCCATGGTTACGCCGCCATCTTTGAAGTTATTTCAATTTAAAAAATTTCACTGCATTCCTTGTTAAAAAGTAGCTTTCAAATGTCTAGCTACGTTTGGTTTTGCATAAAAAATTAAAAACGATATCTTAACATTTCAGTTTTTTGCGGATATCTTTAAAATGAAAAATGATAGCTAAAATTTCTTTTCAGATAATTGATCAGCACAAAAATACGAAACTTTGCCAAATTTAAACATAGCCTCTATCTCCACTAATAAACGAGATCCCCATGGTGAGGCTCAAAATTGAATCACCCGGTATATGTAACACATACAACCCTATATAATACTTTTTCAGGTATGTTTGGACAATGGACAGTGCAATGAGCAAGCTCATGCTTTTCGAATTCTGCATCGCTTCCTTGCAGATGGCTACGCTTGGAATTCAAATAGTGGTAGTATGTATGTATTGTCACTGATGATGCTTCCAGCAACCTAGTTCAACATTTTCGTTGGTTTAATAGAGCACAATAAAAAAATCTTTTTTTAACATGTTGCCTTACATTTGTTTTTAGTCCCAATTTGGGGTGACGCAAATGTTCGCCATAGAATATCTCGGCGCTATGCTCATTCAACTACTTCTTGTCTACTGGAGTGCCAATGAACTCATGCTCGAGGTGAATTAAAAGTATTCCTGTGTACAAAATTAGTACCTATAGTCCGTGAGCCCGCGACAAACCTCCATTTTGATAACACATCACTATGAAAAATGTATTCGTGATGTAAGATAATGAGGAAACAAGAACGCTAGTGTTTATCTGAAGAAGTGTTTTATGGTTAAACAATCGTTGAACATTTGAACAACAAGGATAGTGTGTTCGGGTGAAGATGTTTTTTGCAATAGTTGTTGAAATTGTGAACACACAACTATATTTTCTAAACTTAGAATGAATTTTGACGCTGACTCTCTCTCTAGTACTATTTTCACAACAGCACCAGTAAATTCTTATTGTATTTCTTCGTTTAGAGTTTAGGAATAGCCCAAGCAATTTGGGAGAGTGACTGGGTGAACTACAGCCATAATATAAAGAAGACTTTGATGGTGATTATGATGAGATCACAGAAACCCATGACTATATCCGTTGGACCATTTTATAAAATGACAGCGCAAACAGCTTTATCGGTAAGATCACGGTCCACTACACCGCAGCGGTCAGCTCACTTTGTATCTCAAATTCGTTTATTTCTGCGCATGACGTCACTGTGAGAAGGATGTTGACACGGGCACCTAGGCAACCAAATACATCCTTAAGTTTTTGACTTTTGTAGGTGATTTAGGTTAACAAGTTGACAACCATGCCAAGGCTTTTCGTGTCAAAAATGTTTCAACGTCACAACATATTTGCTACCATGGCAACAATCGCTACTTCTCGCAATAACGTCACTTGTAGATGCGCGTGAGCAGACCGTGGTTGGCCGTGGGTAGGATTCGAAAACGTGAAAAACACTATATCATATCTCCATGTTTTAGGTTATAAGGGCTGCATGCTCATACGTGGCTCTTTTGAGGCAAGTATATATGCGACACGCACCTTCTGAAGTCTAAATAATAATAATATATTAGTTGGTATTAAGTTGTATGCATACTCCAGTCGTTAAAAGAGTAGCAACAACGGTAATATATTTGGACGCCGTTTGTCCTCCTGGTCTAAGCTAGGCTGTAAGACAGTTTTAATTTAATTGGGAAAAAGTGATAGTTTACTCTTGGTCAACATTGAACAATTTCTTGTTTTGCATCCAGCTTGAATGTTAAATCAATATTCTTACAATAGTTGTCGTCTTTTTTTGGACATCCCACACAGATCCAACAAAGAATATTTTTTGTATAATGCCGAGCTGTTCTTTTAACGAATGAATTCTTGGTATGAATTTCAAGAAATAACTACAAAAATAGCACTGTACACGTATGACGTATTTACTATATAATGGTGATGTCAATGGAATAAGCGACAAGCTCCACTAAATAAATTATTTGAAAGCAATATTGTACCATTCATAATGTAGGTAGTGTATAATATACAAAACTTTGTACCTATCTACAGGGTGTCCCAAGCTAGAAACAAACTACATTAATGGGCTTAAGAAATTGTAAAACACGTTTCTTTCATATAAAAAAAGTTGTAGATAAACAATCGCTCAACAGTCAGAAAAAAATTTCATGCTTACAGGGTGTTCCACAACAACGTTCCAACACAAACTTAAGTTTATTAAATGGAACACTACGTATATTATTGCAGCTTTAGATGAAGATTTTTATCTTAATTGTTTTGACATCAACTTGTATTAGGATATTATCAACTGTTTCTGAGATATTGTGAAATTCCTATCAAAAACGTGAATTTTTAAAAAGATCTGAGGTAACTAACAAGGGTAAACAAACAAAAGAACTCATTATGGATTGTAAAAGTAACGCTCTTTTTACAGTTATTATTGACAGTTATTATTGTTGTGCGATGCTAATATGACTTATCCCGAATAACTGGAGATTTGCTAAATGTCAAGAAACTTAAGAATATTAAATGGAACACATATATTTTGACATAATTCGAAAGATCGATAAATCAGTTTCCTAAAATATCTAACTCTGTAGGTCTATTGTCACCTCGAGCCAGTGCTTCACAGATCTCCGTCATGTACGAGTGCCATGCTTCGTTGTTTTCGAAATCCGTGCTGACTTCCTGTAAAATATTCATGGTTGTCAAGAGATTTGGTAATTCTTGAAAGCAAAATTTTTTCCAAAATTTTTGAAACTATTGGCAGTACCGAGACTGGCCTGTAGCTATATCAGTCATCCCTAGCACGCTTTTTGTAAATTGGATGCACCACAGCAATCTTCAGTGAGTCCGGAAAGACACCTCTTCGCAGACAGCAGTTGAACATGTTGGTGATAAATGGCACCACTGATAATAGCATGATAATAGCCTATACAAGTCGATGTCAAAACAATTAGGCTAAAAGTCTTCATCAATAATATACCTAGTTTTCCATTAAAAAAAACATAAGTTTGCCTTGGTACGTTGTTGTGGGATACCTTGTAAGCATGAAAATATGTTCTAGCTATAGAGCGAATGACTATCAATCACTTTTATGTATGGAAGAAACCTGTATTTCGATTTCTTAAGGCCATTAATGTACTTGCGTGGGACACCCTGTATATCTTAAATTATTTTGTAGCATTTTTGTAATTAGTAGTTTTAGTGTTCATTTATTGTTGTTTTTAAGACCTAATAAAATAGTATAGTAGCTAGGCTGATGACGAACTGATTATTCGAAACCTGGTACCATATGATCAGTAAATAAAATTCATTGGAAATTCTTGGAGATTTTATTGAAACCTATCCTATACCAATGAAAATGGAGGAATACATTCTTAGATTACTAATAAAATAATTAAACAATTAAATTATACCATAACAATCTGTGAGAATAAGCAGTATATTTATAGCACTGGCAAACGATAATACGTAATAACTATCGTCAGCAATTAAAAAAATGTGTTGTTTTGCCTTTTCGAGTTATATCGAAACGACGAAGAATTATATTAGTGGTCTATTGTCACTAATGACCCAAAAAACCATTTTTTGCTATCACGTCTGGTTTAGAATATGTAAACATAAATACTAAAAAAATACCATTAAAATTGAATTTCTTACTTTCAACTTTGTACGACTTTATCATAATATTTTTTTGAAATTGTCTTAATTGTAGCATACAAAATGCAATATAAAAATGTTACATAAGAGAATTTTCGAACACAACAAGTGAAAATTAGGAAAATAATAACTAAGTAACATTTGGGAATTTGTGAATGAAAAGTGAACAGTTGTTTTTGGCCTTCAGCGCACTTCAACTAAATTCTTCTGTTGGGCTCCCCTATTACCCGCATGCACTTCTAATACTATAGTTTATTTAAAAGCCATAAGAACAAAATCAGGAGCCAGGAGCACACGGAGAAATCACCAGATATTAGAGCGGCTAAATTTGAAATATTTTGAGGTTAAACGTCCGTGTTAACACTAATAAATGTTTCATGGTTAAAATTATCCGACTGTTTAGACCAGCGTTTCTCAACCGGGGTTCCGCGGAAAAATAGTAACAAATAGCGGTGGCGGTCGCCGGTTCATGGGCACATTATTCAGTGTTATTTATATGTATTATTTTAGCATGGGATTATTATTTGAAATATTGGATTAATAAAGAAGGCCAACCCATGAATAATTTTCATATGGAGCACTTCTAACCCAATAAACCACTGTTATTGCGATATTACATCCAACGGTCAACATTCTAGACTATTCATTAACTTCAATTGACAATATTACTTACAAGTATCTGTTACATAAAAACAAAATAAACTCTAGAAAACAACAATGTAGCAAAGTTATTGGCGAAACTCTAAGCCTACGTTTAGGCCGCCGGAAACTGCGCGGATTTCCGCACGGTTCATTTGTCGGCACCAGGCAGCGGTCGATGCCGACAAAGAAGATCCGCGCGGTTTCCGTCGACCTAAACGTAGGCTTATGATCTTACATTCCAGATAAGATAACTAACCTATCACCAGACAAGTTCTGAGCTTCTATGTCGGTCCCATTCATAGAAAATCAATAAATATACAGTGATTTGCAATTATAGACGAAAAATGATGCGGACAAGAAACTAAAGTGTAATTTCGTGACTGCATTTAATTAACCAAAAAATAAGTAAATTAAATTGAAGTAAGTACTAATTTTGACAACGAAACAAATTTAAAAATGCTTCACATATTTCTATTTATAATTTGGTATGATTTGCATTTAATTTTCACCTCGAGTTATAAACTACGTATCAGTTCAGTTTTCAACATTGTGTATATACTTGCTCATACGAGCAAGCTGTTTCTTATTTAACTAACTTTAAGAGAAAATATAGAGACCATTTGTTATAGATAAAATTAGTGTGTACAAATATCTTCTACTTGGGTGTTTATTCCCACACTTTTTCTTCTCAGAACGTAATTATTGTTCTGACTAAAATGTTTCATAAGGACTTATTTATTTTTTTAATAGCTCAAAATATTAATAAATCAGTATTTTGAATAGCTCTAATTTCTTAAGGAATATTATCTTGTTATCAATAGGTCCATATGAAACTTTTTACTCAGAATAAACGTTTCTTATTTTTTTTTGTATTTTGACCAATGTTTTATTTTAAATTCTTTAATGAATTTATTTATTTAATTCTTTGTAAAAGGTACTTTTTGTATTCTTCGTTTTCGCATTGTTTTATTTGTATTTTCTTCTTCGTTCTTTTGGTAATACTTGAAGGAACTAAAAAGAACAAATAGGTTTATACCTAGAAAGAAATATCTGCACTGAGAAAAATAATGCGAAAAAATAGCTATTTCAAATTAGATGCTGAAAAAGTAGATAAAATATACAATTCATTAGTTTTATTACAATTTGTAGGTAGGTGTTATAACATTTTTAGATTAGTTAAAATAATAGTTGTTAATGCATCCATTTCTTTAGATGAAAGACTTAAATTATTTGTTAATAAGATATTTTAACTACAGATTAGATGAAATAACTACTACAAAATACGTTGTTATTTCGTTTTAATAGCAAAAAACGCTAATCAATCTTTTCGTTAATATATCTACCTAATGAGAGATACAACAGCTACTTAGTTAGATAAAGACCTTACAAATTGTAGATATTTCAACTGTTTCAATGATCAGGATTAGCTAATTTGATTTAAGACATGTATGAATTAAGTAAAACAAGTCTTTAAAACATCTACAAAATTATTTGTTAAAATATCTACAACGGCACACAAAACTGCCAAAATTTGTAGGTAATTTTTATTGGCGCCGTCTTGTCGCTTACACAAAACGTCGCCACCAACAGCTCGTTTCGCCGGGTCTGAATCGTACTTGATTCGCACGAGTGAAGGGACGCGGAATGATGGAAGCTGCAGTGATCGAGAGTACCAACAAAGGCACCAACTATGTTGAACATTTGTTGGAGCAATGGGGGCTCCTACAGCTAACTAACAATTTTAACGGTAAGTGTACTATAATAGCGTTTTTCTTGGTAACATGTTTGTTAGTTTTTGCGAGTCCAAACTGGCTATTTTCTTATCATCGTAGCGAACGAGGACTACAAATTATGGTGGCGGTTGTAGATGCAACGTTTTTGGATCCTTGGCCACAACATTTCTCATCCCATCACAAACAACACAAATAACCCCTAGGGGTTGTATCCAACTACAGTGATGAGCACTCACAGTTCTTCATCTCACTGATTTAGGTGTACAATGGCATTAATTAATCCCCCCACACTTTCACTCTCGCTTTTAGCGTTCCTTTTAACTATACACTTACATTAAACTTATATTGTAATATAGTTTCTTCGTTGTGACTTTGTATTGATGTACACTTTGTCCATGTAATCTATAAACAATATTTTGCTGTATGAAGTTTTTGGTATTATATAATATTGTTTATTTTACATGATCTTAATATTTAAGTTATTACTCCTATTATGTATGAAAATATTTATGCAGAGTTATTTACTTTAATGGTTTATTGTAATATTGTTCATTTTATACTGAGAAAATATATATATTATGTTTATTTTACTAAATAAAGGCCTATTATTTATTTACCTATATACTATTTAGTTCTAGGTATTATCTATTTCATATATTGTTAATTTATGTAAAAATACCTAGATCTATAATTCAAAACATAGATGTAATATCAACAATTATACTTTAAATCAAGTATTAAATATTAAATATATTATCCAATTTGAAAGTAGATGAAACAATAATTTGTTTTCTATAAAATATTTATTACTACACATTAAAATGACTATTTTATTAGTCAATAGATTAGATAAAACGTCTAATGTTAAGAAAAAAATAGATATTATAATAACAATAATTCTTTAAATCAGTTGCAGATTTAGGTAATTAACTGAAGAAAGTAGATGAAAGAAATATTTATTATCCTTAAAATGTCTATTAAAATACATTAAAATGTCTATTTTCATAAATATAAATGGTTAATTTGCCGTTTGACATTCAACTAATTTAAATTAGCTATATTAGATATTTTATTTAGTTAGCTAATTTTTAACCCCGGATTTTAGTTTTTTTATATGAAATTTAGTTAATTTATATACATTATTTTTCTCAGTGTGCAATGTTACAGAAAATGAATGTAATAAACTACCAAAAAGGGTTTGTAAAAGAAGAATTAACTGTAACATCGCTGGTTATTGGATACCAGCTAAATTTCTGTATTGTTTTTACATCTTCTTATAATATTCCTGTGAAATTAGAACAGTATCACATTAATTTTTCAGGGCATTTTTAAATTTTACAGGATATATACTTTAATAAAAATAAATAGTTCACAGTAGTAAGTAATATTCAAACATTGAACTGCGTTTCTTTACACACTTGTATCTGGTTACTTGAAATACATATTTTTCTGTCCGCAAAAATAAATACTCGAAATGCCTTGTATATTTATTTTGTTGGGGTTTCGCCAGGTTCCAACCCTATTTTAAGCGTTCCGCAAGAGTAAAAAGGTTGGGAAACGCTGGTTTAGACTATAAAGTGAGTGTCAAATGTGTGAAAATTAATCTTGTAGAACATACATTAGTATACTTAGAAAATGCATTGCTACCGGATACACCAAAGGTGTCACACAAAGAAAACGGCAAGTCCCACAGAAACCCCAAAAGTCAAAGGGGGTCGCTTGTTTACCATAACTAAATGGGGTATCAGAAAGAATAGGTAGATTACTGATAAAATCGGGTACCACGCTAAAGTACTGAACACCAGTGTGATGGTGCGGACACCCTTCTCAATATTTACTATACTTTAATCTTACGGTAGCGTGAATTAATTATCTCTCTTACGGAGGCTACAACACTGAGTTCTTTCTCTGAGACTTTGTCAGAGACGTTTGAACTCACTAATTATTAATCACTATATGCACGGCTAAATACTTTACCATAAAAGGGACAGGTTTATATTATTCTAAAATGAATATGCCCAAGAAAACCACAATAAAATCTATTAACAAAAATATATACAACAATGCAGAACTGCTTACATGGAATTTGAATATGTTAATCCTAAACATGATATATTCTTATTTTGGCAGAGATGGACAAATCAGCAAGTACAGACAACAAATAAATACCTTATTATTTCGGTTGAGCACAAGAAACACGAGACAGCACAGTTTCTATAACTTGGCCCCCATTGGGGCCCTACGCTTGGGCGCGCGTTTTGACGCACGACCGTCTACCTTCAAAGCCCGATGCCAAAGAGGCTGTTTGCTTGTCCCTTTGCATCTTCCCAGACACTTCGCGCCAAAAGCTTGCGCGGTAATCCTGACGCGACTGCAGCGCCACTCCGAGCGTCTGTTAAATACCAACTTAAATCCTAATCTGACTTATTACATTCCTCCCACGTTAAGATAAATAATTATTTGACCAATTATTTATCCCTAAACAAAACTAAATAAACAAATTGCTGACTGTACCATCTCCCCTTACAAAACAATTCTCTTAATTGCTAATTACAATGTTTGACATGCAAGTTTTTCTTCTTGTACATTTTTTTTTTATTTCCTGAAATAAAAACACAGATATGACCCAATAAAACCCCAAAAGAATTCGGCCTTGGTCCAGGAGTCCGGCGGTGTTGGTTTGACTTCGGTTCTCCAAACCAAGCGAATGTCCTCATTCCCGGGCCATTGGTCATATGAAACAAAAGAAAAACAACATTGAAGCAGTATCATAGCAGTCCGATTACATCATAACTTACATTATCTTTTATCCATCTTCAAATGCAGCCGCAATCGTGAAATGACTCTCCTCCACATCTCGCCTCGTTTTTTCTCCGTCCATCTTCCCTCCTAGCGTCATCGGCGGTCCTTTAATCTCCAGCGACGTCCAACGTTCCTCGAAAGCTATCGTATACCTCGTAGATGACCTACACGACGTGTGGATGTTGTCCAGCGACACTTAGGCCCTGGTAAGACATCCCTTTGCGTTGTCCGCGTAGTCATTTTTCTTCTAACACCATCGACGTACAAAGTACAGGAATTCTGTCATCTGTCACTTTGTAGTTATTGACCCTACGTCTCACTTTGGACGTTTTTTACGGTCACACCATTTTTTGAAGCGCACTGGGCTTCGCTTGCTGTAGATTACAACCCTTTGTAAATCTACCGGCACTAACTTCGACGTACAAAGTGCAGTATATTTGCCTGCAAATTTGTAATTTTTTCTTGCCCCTTTTTGCGTCTCGCGCGGGCTGCTTTTTCCATCACTAGACGATTTTTCGACTTCTGGAACGGGACGACGGCACGCTGCTACCACACAAAGACGAAGCCGGATGACCTCGGGAATTCCTGGATGGGCCAAACTACCTGCGCTCGTGGGGGTCTTCAATACACGTCCGCTCGGCCGGATACTTGGAACCGTCTAATTCTTCGGAACAGCTGTTTTTACCTACTTTGTCGTTGAATTTCCCTTACAAAACAATACTCTGCAACTTCCCTTAATAACTGCTTTATTCTAACTTATAAATACAGTTGCAAGAGTATACCCATTAATTTTAATTAATTATTAATTAATTGCCGCGTGTGTGTGTTTCGTGCTTCTCCGCTCAGAGCCACCATTTTCAAAAATGCTTACATAAAAACTCAACTTGTTTCAATCTTTCAATTCAATTCAATTTCCTCAAAATGTAGCAAACGAACTACTCGGGCTTTGTTTCTATCCTAGCCTTACTTTACTTTCACTTAATCGACCACTGACGGTACGATTTTTTTCTGTTTATTGTTTACTGTTGCCATCTCTACCTGCCATCTTTCCTTTACTCAATAAAAAAAAATTGCTCAGAATTTAATTTCAAACTACCTGTTCTGCATTTCACCATAAATCATAACTCAAGCCCTGTCTAACACAATCTGGTTCAAACTTTCTCTAACGAACGGTCTCGAGAATTAAGACATTTCTTTCAAAAACAATTCCAACACTCAAAAGAAATTATACTGCAAATATTTAATTATTATGCTGCCACCAGCAGTACATTTCCTACTCAAATTCACGACTATATATCGACATTTATCACACAAAATGTCCACTTCTTAAGCGCAAACAAAATTCTTGGAATGCCAGGCGCAATATCCAGAAGGGCGCCTAAGCTAGCCCCTAAACACCTTTCTCTAAAGGGTCGTTTGCCTAACTTTGCTTTATTCATAGTCTACAATGCATTCTTTAAAATGCGTGACCCAATTTTCTTCTAAAATTCACAAACAAATCTAACTAGAGTGCTTTCTTCATAATCTACTCAAAATAATCACTTGAAATGTCTTAAATTATCCCAACCGCTAGCCAACAAAAATGTGATGGGGCGGACACCCTTCTCAATATTTACTATACTTTAATCTTACGGTAGCGTGAATTAATTATCTCTCTTACGGAGGCTACAACACTGAGTTCTTTCTCTGAGACTTTGTCAGAGACGTTTGAACTCACTAATTGTTAATCACTATATGCAGGGCTAAATACTTTACCATAAAAGGGACAGGTTTATATTATTCTAAAATGAATATGCCCAAGAAAACCACAATAAAATCTATTAACAAAAATATATACAACAATGCAGAACTGCTTACATGGAATTTGAATATGTTAATCCTAAACATGATATATTCTTATTTTGGCAGAGATGGACAAATCAGCAAGTACAGACAACAAATAAATACCTTATTATTTCGGTTGAGCACAAGAAACACGAGACAGCACAGTTTCTATAACTTGGCCCCATTGGGGCCCTACGCTTGGGCGCGCGTTTTGACGCACGACCGTCGACCTTCAAAGCCCGATGCCAAAGAGGCTGTTTGCTTGTCCCTTTGCATCTTCCCAGACACTTCGCGCCAAAAGCTTGCGCGGTAATCCTGACGCGACTGCAGCGCCACTCCGAGCGTCTGTTAAATACCAACTTAAATCCTAATCTGACTTATTACACCAGCTAAGGTAAAGGATCTTTTGCCTAACCCAAAGGATATCACACCACTCATGAAGAACAAAGGGGTATACAAGATAACATGTGAGTGTGGAACATGCTATGTAGGACAGACAGGACGAAGCATCGAATGTGGAGTCAAAGAGCACGGTAGAGACACCCGGATAAGCAAAATTCAACAGTCCGCTATTTCACAACACTGCCATGAGGCGGGACACACAATGGACTTCGATGACGCGAAGATGTTGGCAACGGTGACAAATTATCCTCGAAGGCTTATAGAGAAGCCATTGAAATTTACAAACATCCTAAAACATCACTCGTGAGGACGGCACTGACATTTGTAGGGTCTGGAAATCGATCCTAACGCTGTCAGGGGGAAAACACATGGGATCAGTAGCTCCAGATGAGTGCCGTGAGGTGTAAATTAGGTATATAAGGGAGATTTATTGGGTAGGTCTTCAGTAGTCAGTTAGCTCTGACGAAGCGGCAACATGGTTCACGAAACGTCAGTATTTATGAATTTTGGCACACGTCATAAGCCGGAGACAATTTATTTTCTAAATGATTTTGATATAAATTAGTTATCTACACTACGGGTTGGTGCATTTAGTATATCCTTGGAATTTTTTGTTTGTTTTTTGACAAAATAAGAAACACCGTATATAGTTGAATCAATTTAACTTTGCGTGTTGTTCAAAGTGACATGCGGTAGTTACGATATGATTAAATGCATTCCCACTCTTTCTACGGCATGCTAAACTATTGACACTAACGTTGGACGTATGTCTCGGCTGGCTAAGACACACGATCTCGGATGCTAAGTATACTAGTGCGCAGAAGAAAGACAGAACTACAATACGTCGGTCATTGGGTAGTTCGGATCTCCAGCGGCGCCGCTAACAGGAGATTCAGGGAAACTATCAGTTGTGCTGGTATCACTTTAAAATGCCAGGAAAATATTTAAATCCTCAAGCGAAACAGTTTGTGGCCAATCGACTATTTCACAGCGGAAAAGGAAAATATGGATCCCCTTATTTCCCTTAATGCAATTCAGCAGGTATTAATTATTGTCCATTCGTCCTATTGCGAACATTGTTACAGTATTTCTTAGAGAGTTGCGAATACATTAAAAATAAGTCTAAGGACACCCTCTAATATTAAAAATGTCAGGGCGGCATACGAGTCATTTTGTACCAGAAGAAAATCTCGAACTCGGAGAAAACCAAAAACTGAAGACGTTGATGAGGGTGCAAAAATGCAAGTTCGTAACACATTTATGTCCGTACGAATATATATATATATATATATATATATATATATATATAGTAGTAAGGGAAATAACGACCGTGACTCTGTAGAAAATTCAGACGAAGGTAACGTGGGAAATTCGGTCAAGTGGGCGAAGTGTATAAAACTCCTTTTATCTCAGTTCAAATTTTCGTTTTTAATTAAAAACTTCATCAGGAACAAGCTAATTAAATACAACAAAGGCTAAGTTAGCAAAACATCAAAATTACAGATAGAGAACACAACATTTTCTACTTACAATTAGAGTTATAAAAGTCTGCCTGGAGAGAACATTGTCGAACAAATCATGTCGCCTTACATCAATAAAACAATTGGACGAAACGCTTAACTAAACGGGCACAAATAACCACCAACAAATAAGCTATGAGGTCGACACATGTCTTCCTAACACAAGCATAAAAGCTGGCTCAATGGCAACGTCCGAACGGAATACAACGAACAAGAATAACATTTAACCATCAGAGCTACCAACACTACCACCAACCTAGTCGCGTGAAAATTTTAAATTATTATTGATTAAGAACGAATAAATATTACTAAGTTGACTAGTATCCGATTTAAAGTTTAAACTATTGCGTATGTTAACCTGAATATGATACATTTCCAAAAACAGTCTACATTTATAGTTACTTTCAACTGCAACAATTTTGGTGTCATCCCAAGTCTGTCTATCAAATTCTTAATAGAGACCCCACTATTACTGTTCAGAAAAAGAACAACGACTTTGTGAACGCACTAAAAAATAAAAAGCTAATTGATAATGATTTGGCAAGTACTCTGATTAAATATAATTCCATCCCAGCTAAATTCTATGGTCTGCCTAAAATCCATAAGCCCGATGTGCCTCTCCGGCTTATAGTCTCATCTATAGGATCTCCAACTTATGCTCTTTCAAAGTTTTTGGCTGATATCCTACAAACATCCCTTCAGGATGATGAAAAGTACAACATTAAAGACACTTTTACTTTTTGTAACTTGATGGAGAGAAAGAGGTTGCCTCCCGACTGTGTTCTTATATCTCTGGATGTCGTCTCACTTTTTACAAATATTCCACTGGATTTAATAATTGAAATTGTTGCTGATGCTTGGGAGAGTATCGAAGTATGTTGCACTGTTCCTCTTGACCTGTTTTTGGATTTAATTCGTTTTGTTTACACTAATTGTTATTTCACTTTTCAAAATAAATTTTATAAGCAAGTTTTTGGCACGCCTATGGGTTCCCCACTAAGTCCAATACTGGCACAACTTGTCATGGATTGTCTTGTTGAGAGTTGCATTGATAAGCTATCTTTCAGCCTCCCTTTCTTGTTCAAATATGTGGACGATATAATATGTGCGGTACCTAATAACAAGATAGATGAGGTTTTGAATACTTTTAACGGATTTAACCCTCATTTGCAGTTTACTGTTGAAAGAGAGTCTGATTATGGCGTCCCTTTCTTGGACACGAAAGTTATACGTGACCCAGCCACTAATAACATCATATTGGACTGGTATAGGAGACCCACGGCCTCTGGTAGATGTATAAATTTTCACTCGAGTCATTCCATTAATCAGAAGATTAACACCTTGGTGGCCATGAGGAATAGGGTAATGTGCATTAGTGATCTTTCTTTTGTTGATGGCAACTTGCGGGAATTAAGTGAGATGTTCATTAACAATGGATATCCTAGGACTCTCGTTCAGAGGTTGATTTTTAACAGCCCCTTCCGAGATCACGCAATGGATGACGGTTGTGTTGTTCCCTCTGTTAAATATAAGAAACTCTCTCGGATTGATAATCTTTCAATTAGGTTGGTTCATTTGCTCAGGAATGATGATTTCCGTATAGTGGTCAGTAATAAAAAGACTATTGGTGGTATTTTCTCGGATATCAAAGACAAAACCCCTCACTTTCTAAAGTCTAATGTTATTTATAGTATACCGTGTGGTAGCTGTCCGATGAAATACTATGGTCAAACTAGACAATGGCTCAAATCTCGGTTAGCTTTGCACAAAAGTGATTTGAGATTGGGCAAAAAGAACTGTGCGGTTGCTCAACACGCGTTTGATATGGACCATACTATGAAGTGGGATGACACCAAAATTGTTGCAGTTGAAAGGAACTATAAATGTAGACTGTTTTTGGAAATGTATCATATTCAGGTTAACATACGCAATAGTTTAAACTTTAAATCGGATACTAGTCAACTTAGTAATATTTATTCGTTCTTAATCAATAATAATTTAAAATTTTCACGCGACTAGGTTGGTGGTAGTGTTGGTAGCTCTGATGGTTAAATGTTATTCTTGTTCGTTGTATTCCGTTCGGACGTTGCCATTGAGCCAGTTTTTATTCTTGTGTTAGGAAGACATGTGTCGACCTCATAGCTTATTTGTTGGTGGTTATTTGTGCCCGTTTAGTTAAGCGTTTCGTCCAATTGTTTTATTGATGTAAGGCGACATGATTTGTTCGACAATGTTCTCTCCAGGCAGACTTTTATAACTCTAATTGTAAGTAGAAAATGTTGTGTTCTCTATCTGTAATTTTGATGTTTTGCTAACTTAGCCTTTGTTGTATTTAATTAGCTTGTTCCTGATGAAGTTTTTAATTAAAAACGAAAATTTGAACTGAGATAAAAGGAGTTTTATACACTTCGCCCACTTGACCGAATTTCCCACGTTACCTTCGTCTGTATATATATATATATATCTAGTTACATTTAAGTACGCTATTGCATTATCATATTCTTCCTGTAGACAACCTTTAGCAATATTTAATTCTAGAAAAGCATGTTACCATTACATCCTTAAAGGAAGAGCTGCGTGAAAAGTCGTTTTTGTATTTTAGTTATGGCTCCCTACGATGACCTTGTATACGTAAAAGCATACGTCTGCATGCTTTTCCTTTGGCAAAATTTTATCGACTACGCCACTAGCCGAATGACAATAGTCGATTGCACCAGACGATTGTCACTTTTGACAACACGCAAAGTTAAATTGATTCAACTATAGTATGTTAGACTTAATATTTAGTGTTCCCATTAATTTTTTCTTTTTTCAAGATTCCAAACTATTATATCCCTTAAAAGCATATGCCAATTTTGATCAATTTCTTGATTCACAATCCACTTGATTTAGTAGCTGGTACACACCACAGAATATTTACTAATTTTGATAATTTTTTCCAACAATACATTGCTGAATCTTAAAATATAAATTTCTACAGTAAAAACCCAAAAAAGTGGCCGGCATTACTTTATTTTTAATTACCAGGCATGGTAAAGAATGGATTTTTCTATTATATTAAATTATTAATCATAATAGTCTAGTGGTAACCAATGGACTGCATGGATAAGCAAATAATTGCGGCACAAGTCTTACAACACAAACATTCTTATAATTAAACGAAATTGTGCATAATCGGTCCACATTGGAGTTTATAATTACTACTTATAACAACGCATATCGATTCTGATAAATATTTCAACCAAAAAATCTGGTATAAAAGATGGTAAAATCTAGGCTGATGCTAGAATTTTCTAAGATGGACTCCGGCCACATCCATTTAAAGATAAACATGTACTGCATGCACATATATGGAGTGTTCAAGATAAATTTCAAAAACCCTATAGCGAGTTTCTTGTTTAACCACGTTTATTCAAAGTTCTTAATGTGTATCTTGATAACATTTGTAGCTGCACAATATGTTGAGATATACAACACGATAGACGAAGGATTTTTCAGCGTCGTGTCAATTCTTGGAGTGTCATTATTGTACACAGTTACCGTTTGGAAGATTAATGTCTGCAAATCGGAAAAGATAAGCAAGTTAGTGGAACAGATACGAAACACAGAAGTCAGTATGATGAATTACAACAACCAACACATCAAAGATATTTACTACAGATACGTTAGATGGAATTATGCAGCTGATAAGCTGTTTATTTGGGTTGGTGTCTTTACCATTCCACCATTTTTCATCAACCCGATACTCTTGCAAATGACTGAAGATTTCCAAATCGAAAAAGAGAGGATGTTGAATTTGACCGGACATTTTGTGAGACCGCTTCCGTTACGATCGTGGTTTCCATTAGACAGAGACAGGTTTTATTACCTTGTGTACGCTTATGATGTCTTGGTTAGTATGACTGGAGGCGGTTTAACAGTGGTCGTTGATATTTTTATCGTGGGTCTAATAACTTATGCGATCGGTCAGATAAAGATTCTTCAATATTCACTTAGGAATTCAAAGTTATTAGCTGCAAATCTGGCTAAAAATAATCCGGGAATGACTCAAGAGGACGCTGTACGAATTAGTATCCACCACTCTATACACATGCATAAAGTTGTTATACGGTAAGTGGGTGTATGCAGTTAAATAATATTAGGCGATTGATGCAGTGTTTATTTTTGTTCTGCCTCTATAATAAACTGGCAAAGGTGTGTGATTTCCATGGATTGAAGCACCAATAAATTTCAACAAAAAGACTTTCCTAATACGACTGTGAATAATACCAATGTTGTTGTCGGTGTTGTTGACTTTAGTCTTGCTGAAGTGTTTGGTGCGTTCGACCGCCTCCACGTGTCAACTGTTAGCGGTCCTGATCAGGTACCTTCCATAATTATTTCAAATTGTAAGTTTATTTTTGCCAATATTTTTTTCAAACTGTTCAATTTATCAATTCAAGAAGGGAAATTCCCTAGTTGCTGGAAAAGTTCATAGATTTCCCCCATTTTTAAAAAGGGTGATCGTTCAAACGTAACGAATTACCGCCCAGTTTCAAAATTGTCAGTTCTACCGAAGATACTTGAATCTTTAGTACTTGATAAGCTGCTACCTATATTTAAGAACACTGTCATGACGGAGCAACACGGTTTTGTGCAGGGTCGATCCACTACCAGTAATTTGGTTTCTTATGTTGATTTTGTGACGGACGCGTTGGAGAAAGGGTTTCAGGTTGACGCAGTTTATACGGACCTTTCCAAGGCGTTCGATAGGGTTGATCATGCCTTGCTGTTGAGCCGATTGGATGCTGCGGGTGTGCATGGGAAGATGTTGTCCTGGTTTGGGAGTTACCTTGTAGGAAGGAAGCAGTTTGTGAAGATCAATAATATTGTTTCAAGTGAGATCGACGTCGCATCTGGTGTTCCTCAAGGCGCACATTTATCACCATGGCTTTTTAATCTCTTTGTTAATAGTGTTGTTCACTGCTGTATGAATTCAGAGGTGGCATTGTTTGCAGATGATTTGAAACTCTATAAGATTATTTATTCTGTTATGGACTGTGCTGACCTTCAATGCGACTTGCAGCGGTTTGGAATATGGTGCAATGACAATAAAATGAATCTTAACATTAAGAAATGTGCCGTAATTAGTTTTTGTCGAAATAAGAACATCATTAACTTTGATTATTCGTTTAATGATCATGTACTTGATAGGGTTAATCATATAAATGATCTTGGAGTTGCGTTAAACAGTCAATTAGATTTTTCAGTCCATGTGGATAGTATTGTGAATAAGGGGTTTAGGATGCTGGGGTTTCTCACGAGGAGTCTAGCGGATTTCACAGATTTACAGTGCCTAAAGAATGGGTGCGTTCTGCCACTTTAAGCCGCTTAAGCGCTTGAACTCAGCAACCAATGGCCGTCGCGTTCATGTTGTTGCTGCCCAATTGCCGCCGTCCGCTGAGTTCAAGCGGTTAGCGCCTAAAGTGGCAGAACGCACGCAATGTTTACTGCGCATATGTTCATTCGCATCTTGAGTATGCCTTGGTGGTTTGGTCACCTTATTATAAAATATCTGTGGATAAGGTGGAGAGCGTGCAGAATAAATTTCTCAAATTTATTTCTTTCAAGATGGGACTGCCTTATCATAGGGATCAGCTGGGTCATCTGATGGAAATTATTAGAATTCAAAGTCTTAAGAATAGGAGAATGATTCAAGACTTGGCCTTTTTACATAAGATTTTGAACAATAAACTGAACTGCCCAGAATTGATAGGGAAAATTGGCTTCAATGTTCCTCAAAGAGGTCTCCGAAATAGTAATGTGTTCAATGAACCGTTTCATCGAACAAACTATGGGGTGAATACACCATTTACAAGAATGTGTCGGTTGGCAAACAAACTCAACCTTGAGCCTGATGATTTTGATTGCTCCATTAATAGCTTCAAACGATTAGTTAATGATAGAATTACTTTTGTGTTAGAATAATTTGCTGTTTCTTTTTCTTTTGCTTTTTTTTTATTATTTAGGTATTTTGTTTATGTAATAGATTGTATGTTTATATTCCTTGTAAATGACTGCGGTCGTAAATAAATATTATTATTATTATTATTATTATTATTATTATTAATAAAGTTCTGATAAATTGCTGTCACTTGGCATATGGGTGGATAGCAGACGTTGTTTGGAATTTTTCATGTCATTATGCGAAAATACTAATCCCAAAGTACTAATTTTCAGGAAATCAACCTATTTACCTATTATTTTTATTAGAAGGAAAACTAAGCAGTGGCGTACCTAGGTGGGGCCGGACCGCCCCGGGCGGCATATTTTGGGGCGGCATTTTGTATATTTCTGACTAATTTATTTAAAAATAAAAATACTATAATAATGTTGTTATCAACAGAATCAATGATTATAAACAAGTCAGCTGCTAATATTTTCTTTAGCGATTTTGTTGTTATTGCAAACAGCGACTCTATCGGTCAAGGAAGTTGCAATAAGAGAAAATTCTGCATGTGGATAAGCAAATCATTCTTTAAACTTGGCATGTGTACATGCATCTGCTACAGTAAATTCCACCAACATTTTATTGGGACTATCGAACACTTATTTTCGTTTTTTCGTCTTCCGCTCTTGGATGAGATATTTTACTTTCTGTCACTGTGGTCAAGGTGTTAAGCACAGTGTAGAAACTCGTTGGAACGCAAGAGTAGAAGTAACAACAATAATTGCACAAAAAACCATTTCTTAAACATTTTAAGTGCGTTGGACAAACTGACATTTGAGGGAAAAATATTAAAACACGATCAGACGCTGGAATATTACGCCACTCATTGGAATCTTTTTCTTTTCTGTGCTAGCTCAATTTAATGCGAATCCGTCCTGTTGAAGTTAACGACCCACAACAATACCTCCAAAGGGGTTAAATATCCATCAATGTGACTTTAAACAATTTTTTTACAAATGTATTTCAGTGGACAAAGGGACACGCTAATGCAAAACGCAGTTACAGCAGCAAAAAAAAATGTGTGAAGAGTTAGAGATTTCCACTGAGCGTCGAGTTAGAAGAAAAAATTTGTGGTGAACATTCGCGAGACGTGGGGATTTATTTTAGAAGAGGAGATACAACGGGAAATGCTTTTGTCACTGGATAGAGTTCTCCAAGAAATAACAGTTCGTTTGGAGCAACTACATGTCCTTGCAGAAAAGTATTCTTTCCTAATACCATGTAATCTTCTATACACAAATTTTGAATATCACGTGAATAACTTTCTTGTCATTGACTACGAGCAGTTGGAAAACCGGACAAAGGCCTCTTGAACTTTTAATATTCATTCAAAAATACAGGCTGGGGAACTGTTCCAAACATAGTAATATTGCTAAGATTTTTTTAACAATAGCCGTAAGTGACGTTAGTTGTGAAAGCATCTTTTCCAAACTAAAATTGATAAAAGAACTATCTTCGTTCAACAATGAGCGATTTAAGATGGCGAAATCTAGCAATACTTTCCATAGAGCAAAAGCTAACAGATAATACTAATAAGTTTTGATTACGTTCTTCAAGATTTTTTGAATAAAAAAGCAAGAAAGATAAATTTACAAACACGCTTAAATGTTATCTACATTATTATATGTATATTATATTTGTACAATCCATGGGTAATAATCTATACAAAAATAAAATTTGTGTTCATTAATTTGTGTTGATGTCCAGTAATGTTAACAACCACCACACACTAAATTTTGATTGACTCAGAAAGGGCGGCAAATTGGTGGCCGCCCCAGGCGGTAAAAGCTCTAGGTACGCTACTGAAACTAAGGCTTCATTTGTTTCCAGGGAATTCATTGGCAAAAAGATATTTTTTCAAAATATCTCTGAAACCAATAGATTGTCTTAACGTATTATTAGAGAGCCACAAATCCGCACTACTTTGTGCATTTAAAAAACTTTCTCTTATAATAACAAAAGTACCAATGCAATCCAACGTCCTGTGAGTTGTGACACACACTGTATATAGTACTTTTTAGGTATGTTTGGACACTGGACAGTGCGCTGAGCAAGCTTATGCTTTTCGACTTTGCCATCGCTTCGTTGCAGATGGCCATGCTTGGTATGCAAATAGTAATGGTATGTATAAACCAAGCATTTTGACCCTTATGTTGCAACACTCTGTATATTATAAAAATTTGTCGTACATCTTGGATATTAGATAATGTAGAGTGGATTCGGCAAAAAAAACAAAGAAATCATGCTAACCTGTTCGAGCAAGCAGCTAACCTGTTCGAGCAAGCAGCTAACGTTTCCCAACAAACAGTTGACCTGTTCCAACAAATAGCTAACCTGTTCCAACAAACAGCTAACCTATTCGAGCAAACAGTTAACGTGTTCCAACTAGTATTTACCGATTCTCTCATGTTAATATATAAAATTTGGTAGCTTTTTTGCAGCACCCCTGACGTATCGGTTGCCCTTTTCGAGGCATATTTTTTAATTATTTCTTTGTTAAAAATGAAAACTTGAAGAGTTATGGTTTACATTTGTTTGTAGTCGCGATTTGGATTGACTCAATTGTTTGCCCTGGAATATCTCGCCTCTATGCTGACTCAACTATTCCTTGTCTACTGGGGTGCCAACGAACTTATGTTGGAAGTGAGTGAGAGAATCCCTATGTACAAAATTAGTACTTATAGTCCGTGAGCCCGCGATAGTTCTACCTTGTTAAAACATCACTACCAAAAATATATACGCGATGTAAAATTGTTTGGACAAAAAGGAAGCGCTAGTGTTTGTCTGAAGATGCGTTCTCACGATTCAATTATATCGAGCAACTTATGGTCAACTACAGACTCTACAATTGATCAGCATCAGATCAGCATGACAAGTTCCACGTCGTCAATGAATTGCTGTGAGCGTACGTAACCTATTTTCAGCCAGAATGATCAGAATCTAATCACCGACAAATGCTCAGCTGTTAAGTATCGTTTACAACCACTTAACTTAACTTAACGTACGAAAAATTATACTTAACGTACGAAATTTAGATCGGTTCCATTTACATTCACTTACGGTAGAGTGCATGGTAGAGTGCTTGCCATACGTATTTGACAATGACTGATATTGACACAAGATGAAATCAGTCGCTTTTATCATACAAATATGTTTATATACACACAAATTGGGTCAAGGTTCCGCCAAGCATGATAAAAATCTGTGTATCGTGCTAAAAATATTGCAAAGCTACAGAAAGACAACAAAGTTAAAGACACATGAGTTAATTTTTAGGTTATGCTAATGTCACCGTCATCCGAATTGTCAAAATCAAGAGCCTGTCATGCCTGTCATTGGTGCACTTAGCGCACGGATTCTGCTAAGTTGAAGTTGAGTGAACAATTCCGTACGTTACGTTAAGTTTTTCTACGTTAAGTGAATGTAAACGAACACATATAATTCAGTGGAGTTCAACTTTCACTAATTTTTATGTTTTCGTACGTTAAGTTAAGTTAAGTGGATGTAAACGATGCTTAAGTCAGCAGCTCTCGCGGAACACAGATACAACACGGGGCATGACATCCTGTTTACACATACCAAAATCCTTGCCCGTGAATCCCATTACTACCCTAGAAGGATCCGTGAATCAATAGAAATCCTAAAACACCCCTCCAATATCATTAGATACGATGGTTTTCACTTACATCATACCTGGATATCAGTCCTGTCCCAACCGGTTCTACGTGCTGGCCCCCTACCTGTTAACCCTACCCCTTCCACTTCGTTACCCCCACTCCAAACACCATCTGGTGACTCGACCATCTGGTGACTCGACCCCACTCATATATAAAGACCCGTCCCAACAGACGACAGTATCTTCTTAGCGCTTGGTTTGATAACTTAGTCCTGAAGATGCCTCTTGCAACAGAGCGCGAAACGTTGACTGCTTCAGTCCTCAACGCGGTTTCCACCCGGAAATCAATATATCACTGCAAAACCTGTAATTTTTAAGTAAAATATCTTTTTAGTAATAAGTAAGAAATTTCTGAATAAAACACCTACTTCATTAAAATAATAAATAGAAAATATGTCAAAACTGCAAGTTGATTGGTTAGCTTTTTAGGTCTTGGTAGGTTTTTTGGCGTTTTACTCAAAACTTGTATGTCAAAAGTCTGCGTTTGCTTTTATACGCTCCAAATGTCAGCAAAGAGAATAGTCAGGTTTAAAGTACGTCACAAAACGAAAAAAATGTGATATTTGTCAAAATGTGAAATGGGGTATATTGTCAACAACTGTAGTTGACTGCTCGATTTATTGGAATTAATGATCAAGAGGTATCAGTAATGGATCAACATTGAAGGCATGTGATGACGTCACACAGTAGCAAAAATGGAAATTTAGACGGACTAAATTTTCACTGAATTTTTACTCGGGCTCTCTGTCTAGTACTAATTTCACAACAACACTAGTAAGTTCTGATTGTATTTCTTTGTATAGAGTTTAGGAATATCCCAAGCAATTTGGGAGAGTGACTGGATGGACTACAGCCATGGAATCAAGAAGACTTTATTGGTGGTCATGATGAGATCACAGAGACCCATGGCTCTATCCGTTGGACCATTTTATGAAATGTCAATGCAAACAGCTTTAACGGTAATATTTGAAACATGATAAAAATAGAAAAAAAAACATTATTGTGTTTCTGTTTTAGATTTTAAGAGCTTCTTACTCTTACGTGGCTGTTCTAAGACAAATGTATATGATACATGGACATTCTGAAGAATAATAATATTTTGCGATTTTCTATTAGTATTCAGTCGTTGGAAGGATAGCCCTCCGTCAAGTTTCGACAAAGTTTAGAGTAGATTTGAAAAAGTTTTGAGTAGATTTTAAGAAGTTTGACGTGCAGTCATTGGATATAAAACTGTAATTCTAGCATACACAATAATACGCAAATGATGAAAGTCAAGGAGTGTTATTACCATGTAGATGCATGCACTTATTGCACATTTATAGATAAGGTTGCCAGATCTCATGTTATTTAATAAAATCTCATATCTCATGTTGAGTTACCAAAATCACAGATATTTTAACGATATCTTTTTAAGGTATTCTGAAAATGCCTCAACGTATGTTGCTCTTCAAAATATGAGACTACTTTGTTACTTTTCTTTCGTTGAGATTAATTTATTTGCTTAATTTAACCACAATAATTTATTTGTTTTCTGCTGTATTTTATTACTTATTTACTAATTTTATGTTGCACAAACATCATGGAATTCAGGCAACGAAGTTCGCCTCTAAATGTTTGTGAATACTTTTTGATTAACTACAGTCGGATGAATAATTCTATAAACAATTATTATCAAACAATAAATTCATTCATCATTTAATTCATTTCACATGTATTACCTATTATATTTTTTCTACTTTGCGTTCGTTATAAACTCATAACGAAACCGCTTACAGTGTCGTTATGAAAACACTAGATCACAAACTTTTAGTAACTTTTAGTTTTCCAAGATTGATGATATTGACGTCGTGTGAAATAAGGCTGACATCTCAATCGCTATTGGCTCGCGTCAATCATATTTGTGAATTTTACCACAACTACAACTGTTGAATATGAAATTACTCTAGATTGTCAGATGTCAACCGCAATTTTCGAAATTTATGTACATTTAATGTCGCAAAGTAGAAAAAATAGTATATAACACTCGTTTTATAAGACGTATTGGCGCACTCGTTCCATTTGGGCACTCTTCGCTACGCTCGTCGTGCCCAAAACAACTCGTGCGCCAATTTTTGTCTTATAAAACTTGCATTATATAATACATTATAATGTATTATATACTATTGCAAGACATACTACATATTAGAAAATAATTTCTTGCATATCGAAAAAAGTATTTTTCTGCGGAGCATTGACGGCATCAATATATTTTCTTTTACGGCCATAAAGTAACACGTTTTTTTGTCCGGCAGGTGCAGTGTTTCGAGAACATGAAACACGTGTTTGGAAATCCACATGTGCGATGTCTCGAATTGATATAAAATGTTTATATTTTACGTATTTTCAAGATTAGTAATAAAAAAATCTGATGTGGCCAGGCACATGACTTTATCATACTATGTATAAAATTAATAGTTTAACTGCATGAGATTCTATTTGATCGAGATCGGCTATGTCTGCATTAAAATGAAACTAGTACAACTAGACAGATATGTCGTTTAAAGCTCCGTTCGGATATTGTACTCCGTTGACACCGGGTACACCGTCCAAACGACACTTACGTGTTATTGGGTGTAAAAAGTGTAACGGTGTACAATATCCGAACGCAGCTTATATTGACAGTAGGTATTGTCAAAACATTAGCGTTTGACACTACCTACTGTCATTAGAATCAAAATATCTGACATATCCTGGCTACTAGTTTTAATGCAGTACACAAATTGGGATCTTTGCCTGGTTAATGCAGTACGACCGATCTCGATGAAATAGAATTTGCTCATGTAGCTGAACTATTGATTGTACCAAAAAATTTCATAGTCATAAATTATTCAGAATTTCCTCTACTTTAATTTATTATTTAACTATTTCGACGAAATTCCAGAAATGGCGGCTTATTTGGAAAATCTTTCAAAAATGCTAAGACTAAACAAACCTTTGGCCATGAAACTTCTAAATATGAAGTTTCGTCCCGATACCTTTAGTAGTTTCTCCGGAACGGTCGCCACAAAAAACGGGTACACACACACACACACACACACAGAAATTTTTTGTACCTTGGTCAAAAATGTCCAGGGGAGCCAAAAAGACATATTTCCGCTAAAATTTAAAATTTTTTTTGGCACGATTACAATACTTTACATACTACGTATGATAAAGTAAAAATATACTGGGTGTAATAAACCGATCCGAAAATTTTTGACGATTGCTTAAATAAAAAAAATTGTCGTTTTCAATAATTTTTTGTTTCATGTTATAATAATAAAAATAATAATAATATTTAATTAGTTGAACAAGTTATTACAAAATTACAATAAATTGAAAAATACCTATCCTAAGCAATTAAACTACCGTATTTTTGTTTAGATAATCACAATCATGTATGATCGTTTACAATATTGATATTGCAATATTACTGCGTTAATAATAATAATACAATTAATAATAAATTAATAATTGTAAAATAAGTAAATACAAAACTGAGCAATAGTTTATTATTTCTGGAAAAAAACTATATAATAACCCTTACCCATTAAAACGCCTTTATAAAATCATAGCACCACAAAATGTGGAACGGCAAATGTGTTTCTGTGCAACAATGAATACTGATCAAATATCTCATAAATTTTTTCATTGTCTCATATATTCTTAGATACTATAGTATCATATATTTTTATAAGTAAAATCTGGCAACCCTATTTATCGATCACTATCTGGTTACCCGGAAATTACATATGCAACCAAACCGACAAGAATGTATGATGCAACTAAAATGTATGTCCTAGAGCTATTCTTTAAACAAATGAAGTATATATCCCGAGAAATAACAACAAAAAGCGCACTGCACACATATCTCACTGCAGTAAATAATTGATTTGAAAACTACACCTTCAATATGTTGAGGATTCTCTAGTACTACTTTGTAATTAGTAGTTTGAGTGTCCATTTATTTTTGTTTGTAATACCTGATAAAATAAATTATGTCATAATCAACCTGTGGAAATACTTCTTAACTTACCTACCATTACTTGTCAAAAATCTGTCAGTAATTCGTTTTTAGCAACGGATAAATTTATTACGATAATGTTGTTGTCACACAACAATATCGTTGGTACAACTTTAACATTTTCATAATCAATTTTGTAATCTGAATATGAAATTCTACTTTTAAATAATTCCCAATGTATCCAACATACATCAAATCACAAACAAAACATGGAATAGAATAAACAACCCTCAAATTGAAATGCATTTTAACAACAGAAAAACAACCATTCATTTTATTGATGGACTTGCCAGGTCTCTCAATATACCCAAACGTTCATTACCTTATCGCCAACACTGATTCATTAAACTTCCAAAGGAGTAATAAAATGCATAAACGAGTTCTTCGTATATCTACCCCAAACCAGTATTCTGGTATCTTACAGATTCGCTAAAGTATTCCATCGTGCAGGTTCATCAGTGATGATTCATCAGTCATACAAAAGACTTGTTTTCCTTCATTCTCAACCATGCATTCCTCCCTTGCGTTAATATTTCTGTTGTTCACCTGTGATCGTTTTACAACTGGACAAAATTTGGTGTCGCCGTGTCCAAGGATATTTACTTATGAACCGCAGACGAAAAACGATAGATGGTATGGCGTTGTTACGTTAGTTACAGACTCGGAATTATCTGGTATTTGGTTAAGACTCCAATTGGATAGACCAGCAATACAGTTAGGGGTGAGTATTTCTTTACTGGAATAAGGTGGATAATAATAACAGAGAAAACAGAGAAGCAATTTAAGTAAAATAAATAGTCTATTTCTAAGGTTTAAGTTCCAAGAAAAAGGCCTGTCCTGGTGATTAGCAGATCGCGCATCACCTAGACGCGATTGCGATGTTACGTACGAACATTATCAATTAAACAGTTAGGATAATATAAGATTGGTACGTACCTAATCCAGAAATGTGATGTGGGTTACAAAAATTGTTATTGCAAAGTGATTCCAGTCGGAAAAAGGAAACAAAGCGACTTAACGTCGCAACTGCAAGCCTCGGTTGATCAAAGTTATTTCGCATACGAGCCATCCGTCGGTCTTTGATACTACACAAATCACTACACGAACACACACACACACACACACACACACACACACACACACACACACACACACATTAAGATACCATAATTACACATTATATTATACATTATATTAAGACATTATACTAGTTTCGTCCAAGTTTCAAAACTAGAGGCGTTTTATGAACTTGGATTATGTAATTCAGAAAAAAATCCATCAAAGTGTTCATACTAGAAGCTAGTTTACCAACTAGAACCGGACCTAGTTTTTCTCCAAGTCAAGTTATCCAAGTCTAATTCTGCGCGTCTAGTTTTGAAGCTTTGACAGAAACTTGGACGAAAATAGTATAATGTAATTCAAGCTTTATTGTGCATAAACCAACAAACAGCTGACTATTGATATGAACCGAATGTAGGGCGGAGGGCAAGGGGGGCGACTGCCCCCTTTCGTATTTTGGTATTACGTTTATTACATATGTAGTGTGTAACGCTACCCTAAAGAAAGTGTAACGACGGCCTGATCTAATAAAGGTGCTCTTACACGTAGCCACTTTTGTTGCGCGAGATTCTATTGCGACACTATGAAATGGCATGTTGTGTTCACACGTGAGATAAAATCAGTCAGAAGTTGCGCTACTTTCGACCAGCGCCAGCGCCAAGTGGCAGCCACACATTTGTAAGTTGCGAGGCTATTCACACAGTACACGCCACTTTTCATTGCTGCAACTTGTAAAAGTGGCACGTCGGATGTCAAGAATTGCTCACGGAACGACTGCGCTCCCTCGAACTTGTAGTGGTTGTGTTTATATTCTACCTCATTAAGTTTAAAGCGGCGATAGTGATACTGTGTTGTTGTTTATTCCATAAAAAATGGATTCTGATTCTGATGCAAATATCTCATAAATTTTTTCATTGTCTCATATATTCTTAGATACTATAGTATCATATATTTTTATAAGTAAAATCTGGCAACCCTATTTATCGATCACTATCTGGTTACCCGGAAATTACATATGCAACCAAACCGACAAGAATGTATGATGCAACTAAAATGTATGTCCTAGAGCTATTCTTTAAACAAATGAAGTATATATCCCGAGAAATAACAACAAAAAGCGCACTGCACACATATCTCACTGCAGTAAATAATTGATTTGAAAACTACACCTTCAATATGTTGAGGATTCTCTAGTACTACTTTGTAATTAGTAGTTTGAGTGTCCATTTATTTTTGTTTGTAATACCTGATAAAATAAATTATGTCATAATCAACCTGTGGAAATACTTCTTAACTTACCTACCATTACTTGTCAAAAATCTGTCAGTAATTCGTTTTTAGCAACGGATAAATTTATTACGATAATGTTGTTGTCACACAACAATATCGTTGGTACAACTTTAACATTTTCATAATCAATTTTGTAATCTGAATATGAAATTCTACTTTTAAATAATTCCCAATGTATCCAACATACATCAAATCACAAACAAAACATGGAATAGAATAAACAACCCTCAAATTGAAATGCATTTTAACAACAGAAAAACAACCATTCATTTTATTGATGGACTTGCCAGGTCTCTCAATATACCCAAACGTTCATTACCTTATCGCCAACACTGATTCATTAAACTTCCAAAGGAGTAATAAAATGCATAAACGAGTTCTTCGTATATCTACCCCAAACCAGTATTCTGGTATCTTACAGATTCGCTAAAGTATTCCATCGTGCAGGTTCATCAGTGATGATTCATCAGTCATACAAAAGACTTGTTTTCCTTCATTCTCAACCATGCATTCCTCCCTTGCGTTAATATTTCTGTTGTTCACCTGTGATCGTTTTACAACTGGACAAAATTTGGTGTCGCCGTGTCCAAGGATATTTACTTATGAACCGCAGACGAAAAACGATAGATGGTATGGCGTTGTTACGTTAGTTACAGACTCGGAATTATCTGGTATTTGGTTAAGACTCCAATTGGATAGACCAGCAATACAGTTAGGGGTGAGTATTTCTTTACTGGAATAAGGTGGATAATAATAACAGAGAAAACAGAGAAGCAATTTAAGTAAAATAAATAGTCTATTTCTAAGGTTTAAGTTCCAAGAAAAAGGCCTGTCCTGGTGATTAGCAGATCGCGCATCACCTAGACGCGATTGCGATGTTACGTACGAACATTATCAATTAAACAGTTAGGATAATATAAGATTGGTACGTACCTAATCCAGAAATGTGATGTGGGTTACAAAAATTGTTATTGCAAAGTGATTCCAGTCGGAAAAAGGAAACAAAGCGACTTAACGTCGCAACTGCAAGCCTCGGTTGATCAAAGTTATTTCGCATACGAGCCATCCGTCGGTCTTTGATACTACACAAATCACTACACGAACACACACACACACACACACACACACACACACACACACACACACACACACACACACATTAAGATACCATAATTACACATTATATTATACATTATATTAAGACATTATACTAGTTTCGTCCAAGTTTCAAAACTAGAGGCGTTTTATGAACTTGGATTATGTAATTCAGAAAAAAATCCATCAAAGTGTTCATACTAGAAGCTAGTTTACCAACTAGAACCGGACCTAGTTTTTCTCCAAGTCAAGTTATCCAAGTCTAATTCTGCGCGTCTAGTTTTGAAGCTTTGACAGAAACTTGGACGAAAATAGTATAATGTAATTCAAGCTTTATTGTGCATAAACCAACAAACAGCTGACTATTGATATGAACCGAATGTAGGGCGGAGGGCAAGGGGGGCGACTGCCCCCTTTCGTATTTTGGTATTACGTTTATTACATATGTAGTGTGTAACGCTACCCTAAAGAAAGTGTAACGACGGCCTGATCTAATAAAGGTGCTCTTACACGTAGCCACTTTTGTTGCGCGAGATTCTATTGCGACACTATGAAATGGCATGTTGTGTTCACACGTGAGATAAAATCAGTCAGAAGTTGCGCTACTTTCGACCAGCGCCAGCGCCAAGTGGCAGCCACACATTTGTAAGTTGCGAGGCTATTCACACAGTACACGCCACTTTTCATTGCTGCAACTTGTAAAAGTGGCACGTCGGATGTCAAGAATTGCTCACGGAACGACTGCGCTCCCTCGAACTTGTAGTGGTTGTGTTTATATTCTACCTCATTAAGTTTAAAGCGGCGATAGTGATACTGTGTTGTTGTTTATTCCATAAAAAATGGATTCTGATTCTGATGCCGATGAGAGGACTAGAGCAGCTGCGTGTTATGAGCTAATGTTCATGAGCTATGCAAGGCCGCTTTTGTAGGAAAAGGCTCAACTATAGCCTATCGCAGAACTTGAGGATAAAGTGAAGTAGACTTGTGGATTTTTCTACTTTACCAGCCCTACTGTACTTATTGAAATTTTAACGTTGCCGCGTATTATTGCATATTTTGTCGAACCTACAGGAAAAAGTGCCCAAGAATGATTAGAGAATCTAAATGTACAGAATTTTCATTTTAAGTTTAACCTAATATTTCCATCAATGTCAATTTTTACGATCGTAAAAAAATTATTCGAACAAAAAGTCTCGTCTTGAGTTGGGTTGGGAATTACTTTAACAAGTAGAATGAAAATTTTGCTAAATGTGCATTATGCGGAAAATATAAAATCAGTTGATTATTTACGAGGACTTTAGTTGGAATATTTATTGTAATATTTATTTATCTTTTTTTAGAATGACATATTTATTCGAAATTCTTTTCAGAGAAGAAGGATTTATTTTAACTGGTTTCTGTTGTTCATATTGTATGTTGAAATAATAAATATTTATTTATGTTCTTTTTGTTTAGAGAATTAGTATTTATCGGTTAGCATCCTTTACTTACAAAATATCAATTTGATAAGATTTTTTACTTTGTTGAAGTTCGATAGTTATCGATAGTATCGATAGTTTTAACGATACTATCGATAACTATCGGACACGCCAACTATCGATGTTTAGCCAACACTACCGTATATACATCTACTAAATGTTGCGCCACTAAAGTGGAAGTGGACCAACACGTCGGTCCATTTCTGTGTGGCGCTACTGCAGTGGCGGACTGGGTCCAAAAATATTGGTTGCCAGGAAGCCAGGAGGGGGCCCACATTTTTTTTTGTTCATGCTGCCGGTATATACATATACAGATGTCCCACTTTTTTCCCCGCAAAATTATTTTTAGAAAGCAAATGTCATTCTGAATAAATTTTTTATAAGGACTTATTTGTTTTCTCAATTTCTTGAAAAGTTTCAGCCGTTTGAACACACCCACTACACCTTACAACGATAGAAAGTAAATAAATTTAAATAAAAATATTTAAAAGAAAATTTTAAATAAAAATATTTAAAAGAAAATCGACATAAATTGAATAAAAATGAACCAAAAAATTCATATGAAGCTGTCTATTATTTTTTTTCTAGAAAACAAATGTCATTTTGAGTAAAAAGTATCATATGGACTTATTGGTTTTCTTATTGGTTTTGCTTAAGACGTTAGAGCCGGTTAAAATACGGTTTTGTTAATAACTCAAACGGTTGTAACTTTGTTATAAATTGAAAAAATAATAAGTCGATATGAAACGTTTTACACAGTATCTCATTTACTATACAGGAGAAAAAAGTGAAAAATGAAAGAGTTACAAAAAAAAACTTACAAAAATATTATGAAATAAAATGTTCGACTAAATATTATGGAGGTAAAGTAAAACTGTGTTTGGTGTACAATAGTTTTAATAATATAAAAAAAAAATAATATTCAAACAAAATAAATAGTATTCTTACAAATAAACAAACATAAAAATATTAAAAATATATCATAAATGTATATTTATCGATCTTATATATCTTTCAGGTTTCCTAAAATGTCTAACTCGGTGGTCTATCGTCAACAGCTAAAAATATATTAAGCATCTAATGTTACATTTGTAACTTATGCACAATATTCCCAAATTACTATTAAATATCCGATTGTTCGATGAAATCCAACAATCTCTCAATTATAATAATTCTTCTTTTCATGCAGCAGCTTTTAGTAATAGCATTTTGCAAGTTTGATTTATACAAACATATAATTTTTGATATTTATTTTCTTCAAAGATTAAGAATTAGTAATTTATGTATCAATCTAAAATTGTTTAAATAATACTTATCAAACACATTAAATTGTTCATGGTGGTCCAACGCATTGGAAAACTAGACGCCTGATTTAATCGGGTTTGATTTGTGACTCTGAAGACATATTGAGGAAAACATTTATGGGAATATTACAACTACCTACGATAGCAAACATGAAGAATAGAAATAAGGAGGCGTCAAAATGTTTTTGTGGAAACCATGGAAAATGTAATATGGATTTCCACCAAGGATTTCCACCGAGAATTTGAAGCAAGACTGAAACGCATTGACCTGAGAGGGTTGATATGTGCACTATTGACAATCGTACTGAAATAATAATTATTTATTCAGTTTACAATTATCCATTTATTTAGTTATTTATTCTTATGAGAGTACAGAAATGTTTGGATGTCTGAAGAACACCACATTGCTACCAAAGCACTCCTTGCTTTTGTTATCAGTAGTAACTGGAACATCCCTATAAACTTATTCCTTAACATGTCCCGAAATAAATAAATTGAACAGGCGATTTAGCTGGCTAAGGCGTTAGACCACTACAACCAACCCAAGGATCCATTAAAATTCTTTAAATAATTTAGAATATTACGTAAATAAATAATAAAAATTTTAAATAAGTTTCGACTGGTACTAATAAAACTAATTCTTGGATGATCATAAATTGTTCGTTTGTGTAACTCATAGTAGCAGTTTTCAATGACTAAATGTTGCTGCAGAAGAATCTTTACATTTGTGCGATTGCTGAATTTCGTCGTGACAACTAGATATTTTATATTAATTTATGAAATATTTTGCATGCGTATAAATGTTATATTAGATGCTTAATAAGTTTTAGCTGTTGACGATAGACTTACCGAGTTAGACATTTTAGGAAAGTTGATTTATCGATCTTTCGATGTCAAGATATACAGGGCTGTTCCATTTAAAATTCTTAAGTTATTTGACATTTAGCAAATCTCCAGTTATTCAGGATAAGTCATATTTGAATCGCAAATGAATAATAACTGTAAAAAAATGCGATACTTTTACTATGCAAAATGAGTTCTTTTATTTCTTTATTCTTGTTAGTTACCTTAGAATAATTTTTTGAAAATGCTCATTTTTGACAAACATTTCTCAATATCTCAGAAACAGTTGATAATAGCCTAATACAAATTGATGTCATAACAATTAGGCTAAAAATGTTCATTAAAAATTGCAATAATATACCTAGTGTTCATTTAAACAAACATAAGTTTGTTGGTACGTTATTGTGGGACACCCTGTAAGCATGCCAATATTTTCTGGCTGTAGGGCGAATGATTATCTATAACTTTTATAACACCCTGTACATCAATTTTATGATATCTTCGAAAGTGAAAAAGATATATTACTTTTTATATCATTGATCAACACAAAAATGCGCAACTTTGTTTCTAATATTTTTATCTATATTCATGTTTGTTTTTTAATTTATTTTGTTTTAAATTACATATTGTATTTTATAAATAAATTTTATTTTATTTTTATTGCATGTATAAAAGAACATTCTGTACAAGTGATTCATTTTTATACCCAAGTAAAATTTTATTTATTTGATTTACTTTTGGTCCCTTTCATATGTTCAGCCAATATTCCATAATGTTTTCCTATATCAATTATCCGATTAAGTTTTAATTTTGTTCATCATAGCTTTTCTATTTTTAATGTTTCTTGGTAAAAACTACCACATCATGCCATAATAATTCTGTACTCTGTGACGTATTGGTATTTCAATTTCGGATGAATAATATTTTTGCCAGAAACTGGTCAATAAAATTTTAAAAAAAAACTTGTGTTTTTATGAAATTTAAACGTCTATTAAAAAATATCAAGTTCGATTAGTAATAGATTTTAAGTTCTCTTAACAAGGGCCTTTTGGAGAATTTTCATTGTTTCCCAAAGTGGGTTTCTTAAAACTCACCATGCAGTTTTCTTATGGGGTTCATATTTATTGCCAAACATAAATATAAATTCTTACCGAATTTATTGCAAATAGGTGGGGCCCTCTTATTGCCTGATATCTTTTCGTGCGGCGGTCCAGTGATAATTTCAGTATAAATAAATGTATTATTAATATTATCAACATATTGTCTTAAGGGGGGCCCACTTAAGGGGGGGCCCACTTGCCATCGGGCAACCTGGCATTATGGCCAGTCCGCCACTGGGCGCTAGTACCGTTTTTGTACCTGTTTACACGCAAAATTGCGCCCTATACTGAAAGTGTCGCAATATTTATAGTTGCAGCGTTGTTCACACATTGCAATATAAGAATTGCGCCATTTTTTAACTTGCGCAATACGAAAAGTGGCGTCGTGTGAGAGCACCTTAACGGGGATGTGTGAATCACGGAGAGCGACCGGTCTCGGCAAAGGGAGACACTGAATGAGTACCAATAGAGTTGTGTATCATAATAACGTTATATCTATCAATATAGATTATTACTAACCGTAATTACTGTGTTAGTGCGTACCCGACTACATCAGAAGTGGTGGTTCTCTTGTGCAAGATGCCGAAAGATAACCGAAGAAGAAAATCACGAAGACCGTCAGATTGTCGATGATCTCGATGTCCTGATAATAATTTACATCATCCACAAGTTTATCGGCTATTTCTAGCGGTAATAAACATAGGAAAAACGAGAAAAAAGTATAGAAAAAGATGCCAAAGTAAGTCACTTTAAAGATGTTATAAAATGTAGCGATCATATGGAGCTTGCTATGGCACCAATTATACGGGAATTTGGCCAGAAAACTGCAGCTATTGATAAATGGGTAGAAATAATAGAATACAATAGTTAAATATATGTTTGGTCGAATAACACAAAAGTTTATCGCGCACTAAATAAACTAAAAGAGTAGACGTAATAGTTACAATCTATTTATCTCTGTGCGAATTTGAATTTCAACACTTAGCAAAAATCAATAAGCTACATCTAAATATTCCGAAGAAGATAAAGTATCGCTAATAATGGGGAAATAAACAATCATACTATAACATCCGCGATGGAGGTATCATGTGTCAAGGACACATGATACCTCCATCGCCTAACTAACGAAGAACAAACGAAGTACGACAACAAAAACTTATTAAATAAGTTTGATAACACTCATACCAAATAGCTCAACCTCTGCAAGACCTAGCAAATAATATAAATATAACCCGGACGCAATTTATTTTCTAAATAAATATAATAACGTGGTATCCATATCATGTCACAAACCAGGTCATGAAGGAAATGCATGTAGGCATAGAGATCAAACATGGGTTTGTTTTTATAAAAAAAAGACAAGTCACATCAAAAGAAATTGTATAAGGATGACCGAACGAGAAGGGAGACTAGTGTAAACCCGATTCGATACTAGTTACCTCTGGAAAAAACATAAAATTAAATAATTTGGATACAAATATTGTCAAGATCCAATAAAGCATCAATTGCACGAAACACCGAATCACAACAGCACGCCCGTTAAACTATTTTTGTTTTGTATTACGAATGGACAACAATGTGAATAACGAATGAAGAAGATCACACACGGAAAAGTAATCTCTCGAACGAAGAAATAATCACTTGGATGAAATAGTTGATTTAAGGAAGTTCTTACTCTATTGAACATCTTTAATGGAGTAAGTTACTTTTTGCTTGGGAAGTTATCTAACTTGCTGCAAGTATTTTATAAATTTAAAACAAAAGCGTTTTCTATTGAAGCAAGTAAGTACTATACTATTATTGTGAACACTGTAAATGGTGTTGCAAGCGCATTCTGTAACGTGAAATTTTTGGTTGAATTACCGCTATATATGATTTTTACCAAAATCAGAAATAAAAGCTGTACATTCCGACTTCATATTAGCTACTCTTGTGGCCGGAAAACAGGTTATTTGATTGTTATAGGTTTAACATATCTGCATTTGCTTTAACCAGAACAACGTCCAGTAGGCCTTGTTTTCAAGAAACAAAATGTTCATGAATGATAGGTATAGTTTTTCTCTTGGTCCATGTTACTTCTAGTATTGTTGCATTGGCTCCTGGAATACTACTTTTTCAACTACCCTAATGGGCATTATTCTCCCATACAGGAAGTTAAATTTAGAGAACTGCCCCCCCCCCGCCTTCCGATTTGAGCTGGATACGCCCATGTGTTTTCTAAATAATAGTAAACTTTATTGATGCGATAGAGAATACAGAAAAATATTTCCGCAAACATCAGTACAAAGGATACAAATCACTTAAACACCAAAGTTAAACATAAAAGACATTTTTAATTAAACGATGAAAATCGATAGTATACTCTTGCAAAATTGTAAAGATAAAATTTTATCTGTTAGAATGGTGTGAACAATATTAAAAGAATATATAAAACTTATAACTTCTCCAAATTTCATTCGATCGAAGAATTGGTTTTTAATATAGCGTAAATAGTGCATCCAATCCCGGTATTCCCGGACAATTCTGGTACCGTAATCCCGGTGCTGAGATTAGTCTGACTACCGGGATTACGGTGCCGATAGATTTTTAATAGAAAATTAAAATATTATTTTTACAAACAAATTAAGAGAAAGGAATACCAAATTAATGATTAATGCCATTAAATAGGGCATAAACTATCCAGTGTCTCTAAGAAATTCAATAAATTTCTTTAAAATGCATTGAAAAATAATGAAAACCGGTCATCATTACAAAAGTTTAGCAAAATAAGCGTTCCTTTAATTGTGCCGGTCAGCGTATTTTTCTCAAAACTGTACCTGAAACTTGACATATCTTGTTGTGCTGTACAGGGTCGTCAGATTAGAACATATGTTTGTTATTTTTTTACCTTAAGATTTATTTATTAACCATAAGAAGATAATTCATCTTTCCTAGTCTTCTCACTATATTTAGTAGTTAATAAAAATGTTTTTAAAAAATATAAAAATTTATTTCGTGCAAAGGGCATATATTGGAAGAATTTATGTAAGAAAGAGTTAATATATACAACTTTAATCCCTATAATAAACGATAATGACATAAACTTTTTCTTGTATCAAACGATATTTATTTATTTAAAATAAAAATGGCAAAACAATTAATCACTATGCAAATAATGTCGAATTTTCAATGAAGTATGTTTTGTTTAAACAAATATGATTTGATCACAAGCACAACAATTTTTGGAGTATGTGATGATGTTGCTTAAAATAAAAAGGAATCTGTGGAACCAACCAAACTAAAAAAACATAAGTACTAAGAATAAGTTTTGTGTTTATCAAAATCCTAGAATTTGTCTATTTTCGAGTACGATCTTTGGAAAAGACGTTTGGTTTAATTACTACCCCCCGCCCCAGCACCGCAATCCTGGTTCTGAAAAAGCAATCCCGGATTGGAAGCACTAAGCGTAAAGGTTGGAGAATACGTCGCATCAAATATACAGGCTGTCCCGAACCTCAACGTCATGCCGTGGAGGGCTGCTGGCCAATTCATAACTGACCAGAATACTTAAATATGACCTTAGTAAAATGTCGCGACCTTAGTAAAATGTCGTTAGTTTTCGAGATATTCACGGTTTACAATATCTCAAAACTAACGACTTTTTACTAAGGTCAGATTTAGATATTCTAAAGTCAGTCATGAGTTGGCCTATCAGCCTTCCACGGCGTGACGTTGAGTTTTGGGACAGTCTGTATTATCGACAGATATTTATGTAACGCAGTAATATCAATGCAAATGGCAGAGTCGAATATGCAGCACAATCATAATGACACAAAAATAGTTTGTTGGCCGCCGACACAAACTATTATGATTTTAGGAAAAAAGTAAAAAGCAAATCATGTCCGGAGTATTTTAAGGAAAATGTAGTTTTTAATTATTTTTAAATACGTACATATTCTTATAAACTGTGACAGCCCATAAATACCAACCCCTTAAGAAGACTTGTTTGTTTTTTCAGAATTGGTTTGGCGAAGTAAAAACCGAAGATAACATGAGTTTCTTGATAAAGAACCGTAACCACAAGTTGCCAGTAAATTCGCCATATCCACTGAGATTCTACATACAGTATGACCCGTCTGCACCACCACCACAGGTGGAATATTTCCGACTTAACGCAAAGACATTTTGCCCAGAAGGAGGAGGTACAACAGCACCACCAACGACATCCGCACAACTCATGACTAGCCGCGATATATCATCAACCGTTAGTATGCCCTTGGATGAAAGGACTACTCTAACTACTACAACAATCACAACTACGTTCAGACCAATTGTCGAACAAAGTATTATCGAAGCAGTCAACACCGAAAATCAGAGTGAACGGCCATTCTTCATTCGACCACAAATTTTTATTGGGTAATTCTTTTAATTGATTAGTTTTTTTTTAAATAGGTTATTTCCACTTCATACACAGCAAGCTCTTATAGACAGGTGTCCCGTAAAGTGATGGACATGGCAGATTATTGCGATGAATATAAGATTATTTAACGCAATTTATCTATATGCATTCGTGTTCATTTCGTTGTTATACTGCTTCCAAGTTCACTTTTCAAAAATGATTTCACTATTGTTTACAGTTTTCCAAAGACAATACTAAAGCCGGGGCTACATATTCGTATACTTGCCAAATATCAAATATTTTCCACATGTTAAATATTTGGCAAATATATTTGCCACGCAAATCGAAAATTTTTGTTATTGGTTGGTAGTGTCAAACGCTAATGTTTTGACAATACCTACTGTCAATATAAGCTGCGTTCGGATATTGTACACCGTTACACTTTTTACACCCTATAACCACCTATAACACGTAAGTGTCATTTGGGCGGTGTACCCGGTGTCAACGGAGTACAATGTCCGAACGCAGCTTTAATCGATATATCTGTCTAGTTCTACAAGTTTTATTTTAATGCATACATAGCCTACCTCGATCAAATAAAATCTCATGCAGCTAAACTATTAGTTTTATATATAGTATGATAAAGTTATGTGCCTGGCCACATCAGATTTTCTTATTTAACAAAAAGGTTATATTTTGAAAGCTCATAAATGAGTATCGTCTATATTGTTCGTATAAAAGCATCAACTTAGGATACACTCTGTATATGGTGTACGTTTTTCTGAAAGAAATAACATTGCGTTTATGTGGACAGGTGAAAACAACAATATTTCTTTAATTTCTGTTTGACGGTTTCACAAAATTACAATTTTATGCGGTTTTCACCCTTTAGAAAAATCAAAAATCTTACTAATCATTACAAATCTATTGTCAATCTTCGTATACGACCTACTACACACAAAATGAAATTAAAAAATGGAAAAATTAAACAGCGTCGTAAAATGTTCATCGAGTACAAATAAATACACCAATATTTATCGCCTTCGTATTTGCTATACCCACTTCATCTGGGTATTGCAAATACCAAGTATATGGCGTAAAAAGCTCGTCCACACAGCCCAACGTCGAATATATAAATTTATTTTAGAGGTGGACTCGCTACGAATTGAATAGAGCAGGTTTGTTTTCTTGACAAATATTCATATACTTGGCAAATATTTGATATTTCGCTAGTATACGAATGAGTAGCCCCGGCTTTCGGCGTGTGGACAAATGCATATGGAATTACATTTTTCTACTCCTATTGATGAATGGATTCATTATCATGGCAATTTATGATAAGTAATACTAACCATTCCCCCACACACATGGCAAATATTTCTTTCCTGGCTCCTCATACCTCGCAAGTCGAGAAATATAGTATAGTATTCCATACGTTTTGCAGCACTCGTCTAAGGCTCGTACTGCAAACTTCGTTCTCGTGAGAAATTGCTTACATTACTTGGTCATAGAATAATATACTATTAATGCAAACAAAAATAGAAATAGGTTTTATTGGGTCGTACAATAAAGACATTTTTACATCAGGACAGTATTCCTCATAGCGTAATAAATTATTCTTAATTGTAGGAATAAACCCACATCTGAACAATTTTATGAGAATGCTGGAGAAGATGAAGAGTGTGGAGTTTTACCGGTACGTTTACACTTATGAGCTATCATGGTCCCTATGTCAGGTAGTATGATGAGACTGTTGGTCAGGTTTTCATAAATTCATTTTCATCATTTTCATCAAGTACTAACTGAGTTGTTTAACAATAATTTCCAGTATCTGTTCTAGTTTTTTGGTAACATGTTCATGTACAAAATAGAATAGTAAATTTAAGCTTTGTTCGCTGAGCCAGTTCGGAACGTATTCGGGACGTTATTTATATTGGACCAGATATGTCAGTGTGATGATGGTAGGAGAGACACTGCAAGACATTCCATTGGTCCAATATAAAACAGTACCTGAACTATTTCGGGAATCGCTCAGCGAACAAAGCTATATTACAAAATATACAGAGTGTCCCACAGGACGTCGTATTCTATGGGAACTTTTGTAATTATTAGAAATAGAATGTCAGTTAAATGGACAAAGTATTAGTTGATAATACCAACGTAAATTAAAAACGTATTATTAGACTGAATTAGTACATTTTAGGCAGTTGCTGAACCAGTGATAAGCCATGGCATAAAGGCAAGGGTGGGTGAAATCCCTTGGCATGTGGCAGTATACCATACCAACGCCGCAGGACTGATTTATGCTTGCGGAGGGACCTTAATTTCCAGAAAACATGTCGTAACGGCAGCACATTGCGTTTGCAATTTGAACACGGAGAACGGAGATACTCTACCATCAGATCAAATAGTTGTATACTTAGGTAATGGTTTCCACAGAACATATAATATATTATAATACAAGTTTTATAAGACAAAAATTGACGCACGAGTTGTTTTGAAACGAGATGAAACGAGTGCGCCAATACGTCCTATAAAACGAGTGTAAAGGGTATTTTACACTATACTACTTTCGTCTTTTTCTAAACTTCGTTTTAGTCACTAGAAAAAAGTTCTAAATAATAGTATAGTTGGAAATGCCATGCTATTATATTTCTAAACTTTTTCTTAGTATAGACGCATGCGCAGTGTAGGCCACAGTGTAGGCATTTGTAAGGTTTGCCAACAGTGCGACCGTGAATCATTTTGTTTTGTTTTGACATACCGCAGAAAAGTATACGTTTAACGTCACAGTGACGCGCTACGCTTTGTACAGTTCGGTTTAATTTATGTAATTTAATTTGTACTAACATGTTTACAGTAAAATATTGCACAAATAAACCTGTATAAAGTAAACAAACAACATAACCTTTAATGCACCAGGTTGGTTATTCTGGAATAGATAAAGAAGTGTGTCTAATATACCCATTTCTTGATACTTTAAAACTTTTTTCTAGTTACTACAAAGAAGTTTAGAAAAAGACGAAAGTAGTGCAGTGTAAAATAGCCTTTATATACTATTGTTTCTACTTTGCGCCATTTATATTATTTAAATGTCGAAAATTGCTACTCTCCTCTTACAATCTAGAGTAGTTTTATCTTCAACAGTTGGTAGTTGTGGTAAAACTCTCAAATACTAGTGTTAGTGGTAACGGTGGTAACTGGCAATGGCAATGGTAATGGTAGAAGTTTGACATATGGGAGCGCTGTGTTTTCTAGTTTTTCACAATGACACCGAAAGCGGTTTCATTATAAGTTTATAACGAACGGGCAATAGAAAAAACAGTTTTATGAAATCGTTCTTATAGGCAAGGACAATTTGAAGGATTGGAGTAGTTCGAGGTACCAATTGAGGGAGGTAGAACGAACGGTGAGACATCCAAAGTACAACACAAAAACATACGAGAATGATATTGCCCTTATAAAAATGACCAGTGCTGCCAAGCTTACAACCACTGTTAGACCAATCTGTTTATGGGAAAAGGATGAAGATATCGACTTGTTGGCCGGAGAAATAGGTAAACATGTAGTTAGATATGCAGTTACTATACCGTCGAGTAAATGTGCTGAATCTGTCATTGTATATTCAAATATTTCCAATATTTGAAATAACACTGAAACAAAACTGGTATTATTTGCAATAACACCAGGACGTTTCACCAATTTTCAATTGGTTTTGCATAGAGCAATTTGGAGGTGAAATCAATGTTTCGTGAGTATAACATATCACTTCAAACCAACTCTTATCATTTTTTTTATGTAAAATTGACAGAATAGACATATTTTATCGTATTGCGGTACCTACACAAAATTGTACAAAAATGACAGGCGTGCGATGCAATGGATCACTGTTTTCCTCAATACGACATATGTATGTAGAAATTATTTTTTCTACTCCTATTGATGAATGCATTTATTATCATGCCAATTTATGATAAGTAATACTAACCATTCCCCACCCACATGGCAAATATTTCATTACTGGTTCCTCATGCCTCGCGAGTCGTGAGAAATATTTCATTTCTCACGGCTCTAGAACCATTCACAGTTTTGGAGCACTCTGGAGTATGCTCTGGAGTTTTCATTTCCATCGTGTTTTGATACACTGCTTAGCGACATTTTCAAGCTATTGACTGCTATTGACAACGTCGCTAAGTGACAAGCGCACCAAACAATTTTAATCTGTCAAAATCCTGTAAACCGTCATAGTGACATACAGCTGTGATAAGTCGAGGTTTTGCGCGCGGGTTTGGATGGATGTTTGAATTCAAACATCCATGTTTTGTGTTGAGTTGGTATTTAATAGACGCTCGGAGTGGCGCTGCAGTCGCGTCAGGGTTACCACGCAAGCTTTTGGCGCGAAAAGCTTGAGGAACTGGTAAAGAGACAAGCAAACAGCCTCTTTAGCATCGGGCTTTGAAGGTAGACGGTCGTGCGTCAAAACGCGCGCCCAAGCGTAGGGCCCCAATGGGGGCCAAGTTATAGAAACTGTGCTGTCTCGTGTTTCTTGTGCTCAACCCAAAATAATAAGGTATTTATTTGTTGTCTGTACTTGCTGACTTGTCCATCTCTGCCAAAGAATATTTTTGTTTAGGATTAACGTATTCAAATTCCATGTAAGCAGTTCTGCATTGTTGTATATATTTTTGTTAATAGATTTTATTGTGGTTTTCTTGGGCATATTCATTTTAGAATAATATAAACCTGTCCCTTTTATAGTAAAGTATTTAGCCCTGCATATGGTGATTAATAATTAGTGAGTTCAAACGTCTCTGACAAAGTCTCAGAGAAAGAACTTTTTGATGCCTCCGTAAGAGAGATAATTAATTCACGCTACCGTAAGATTAGTTTGTTTAAATCAGTTAGTACCTGTGATTAAAAATGGCGGACCAAGCGTCGCTTGAGGCGAGTTACCCCCCTTCAGTTTAGAGTTGATTAAAGTATAATAGTAAATATTGAGAAGGGTGTCCGCCCCATCACATTTTTGTTGGCTAGCGGTTGGGATAATTTAAGACATTTCAAGTGATTATTCGAGTAGATTATGAAGAAAGCACTCTAGTTAGATTTGGTTGTGAATTTTAGGAGAAAATTGTGTGACGCATTTTAAGTATGCATTATTGTAGACTATGGTTAAAAGCAAAGTTAGGCAAACGACCCTTTAAAGAAAGTGGTGTAAGGGCTAGCTTAGGCGTCCTTGTGGATATTGCGCGTGGCTGTCCAAGAATTTTGTTTGCGCTTTAGAAGTGGACATTTTGTGTGATAAATGTCGATATATAGTCGTGAATTTGAGTAGGAAATGTACTGCTGGTGGCAGCATAATAATTAAATATTTGCAGTATAATTTCTTTTGAGTGTTGGAATTGTTTTTGAAAGAAATGTCTTAATTCTCGAGACCGTTCGTTGGAGAAAGTTTGAACCAGATTGTGTTAGATAGGGCTTGAGTTATGATTTATGGCGACATGCAGAACAGGTAGTTTGAAATTGAATTCTGAGGAATTTTTTTTTATTGAGTAAAGGAAAGATGGCAGGTAGAGATGGCAACAGTAAACAATAAACAGAAAAAAATCGTACCGTCAGCGGTCGATTAAGTGAAAGTAAAGTAAGACTAGGATAGAAACAAAGCCTGAGTACTTTGTTTGCTAAATTTTGAGGAAATTGAAGTGAATTAAAAGATTGAAACAAGTTAAGTTTTTATGTAAGCATTTTTGAAAATGGCGGCTCTGAGCAGAGAAGCACGAAACACACACGCGGTAATTAATTAATAATTAATTAAAATTAAGGGGTATACTCGCAACTGTATTTTTAAGTTAAAATAAAGCAGTTATTAAGGGAAGTTGCAGAGTATTGTTTTGTAAGGGAAATTCAACGACCAAGTAGGTATAAGCAGCTATTCCGAAGAGGCAGATGTTCCCTATATCCGGCCACGCGGACGTGTATTGAAGACCCCCACGAGCGCAGGTAGTTTGGCCCATCCAGGAATTCCCGAGGTCATGCGGTGAGGTCTACATGAGAAGCGTGCCGTCGTCCCGTTCCCGGAATCGAAAATCGTCTAGTGATGGAAAACCCAGCCCGCGCGTGTCGCAAAAGGGGCAAGGAAAAATTACAAATTTGCAGGCAAATATACTGCACTTTGTACGTCGAAATTAGTGCCGGTAGATTTACAAAGGGTTGTAATCTACAGCAAGCGAAGCCCAGTGCGCTTCAAAAAATGGTGTGACCGAAAAAAAGCGTCCAGAGAGACGTAGGGTCAAAAAAACTACAAAGTGACAGTTGACAGAATTCCTGTACTTTGTACGTCGATGGTGTTAGAAGAAAAATGACTACACGGACAACGCAAAGGGATGTTTTACCAGGGCCTAAGTGTCGCTGGACAACATCCACACGTCGTGTAGGTCATCTACGAGGTATACGATAGCTTTCGAGGAACGTTGGACGTCGCTGGAGATTAAAGGACCGCCGATGACGCTAGGAGGGAAGATGGACGGAGAAAAACCGAGGCGAGGGTGGAGGCGAGTCATTTCACGATTGCGGCTGTATTTGAAGATGGATAAAAGATAATGTAAGTTATGATGTAATCGGACTGCTATGATACTGCTTCAATGTTGTTTTTCTTTTGTTTCATATGACCAATGGCCCGGGAATGAGGACATTCGCTTGGTTTGGAGAACCGAAGTCAAATCAACACCGCCGGACTCCTGGACCAAGGCCGAATTCTTTTGGGTTTTTATTGGGTCATATCTGTGTTTTATTTCAGGAAATAAAAAAATGTACAAGAAGAAAAACTTGCATGTCAAACATTGTAATTAGCAATTAAGAGAATTGTTTTGTAAGGGGAGATGGTACAGTCAGCAATTTGTTTATTTAGTTTTGTTTAGGGATAAATAATTGGTCAAATAATTATTTATCTTAACGTGGAAGGCATGTGATAAGTCGAGGTTTTGCGCGCGGGTTTGGATGGATGTTTGAATTCAAACATCCATGTTTTGTGTTGAGTTGGTATTTAATAGACGCTCGGAGTGGCGCTGCAGTCGCGTCAGGGTTACCACGCAAGCTTTTGGCGCGAAAAGCTTGAGGAACTGGTAAAGAGACAAGCAAACAGCCTCTTTAGCATCGGGCTTTGAAGGTAGACGGTCGTGCGTCAAAACGCGCGCCCAAGCGTAGGGCCCCAATGGGGGCCAAGTTATAGAAACTGTGCTGTCTCGTGTTTCTTGTGCTCAACCCAAAATAATAAGGTATTTATTTGTTGTCTGTACTTGCTGACTTGTCCATCTCTGCCAAAGAATATTTTTGTTTAGGATTAACGTATTCAAATTCCATGTAAGCAGTTCTGCATTGTTGTATATATTTTTGTTAATAGATTTTATTGTGGTTTTCTTGGGCATATTCATTTTAGAATAATATAAACCTGTCCCTTTTATAGTAAAGTATTTAGCCCTGCATATGGTGATTAATAATTAGTGAGTTCAAACGTCTCTGACAAAGTCTCAGAGAAAGAACTTTTTGATGCCTCCGTAAGAGAGATAATTAATTCACGCTACCGTAAGATTAGTTTGTTTAAATCAGTTAGTACCTGTGATTAAAAATGGCGGACCAAGCGTCGCTTGAGGCGAGTTACCCCCCTTCAGTTTAGAGTTGATTAAAGTATAATAGTAAATATTGAGAAGGGTGTCCGCCCCATCACACAGCTGTCCCTATATTCAATAATAGTATATTATTTGACGAGCACATAACCAACGACATATGTAACTAAGGATATAAATCGCGTGCATGAAGTTTATACGCGAGCCGTAGGCGAGCGTGTACACATGCGAACGATTGATATCCGTTGTGTGCGAGTCGAATACGACGGTTTATCTACGACTCATAAATTCCATTTTATATCAAATATTTTAAAGGAATTTGTCAATGACGGCGAGGCGAACTGTCACATAGCTGTCATCTACGTAGGTTTCGACAGACTTTGACACTAGCGTCATATAATAATGACAGTCGTTCAAATAATGCTGTCATTATTTGAACGAATTGTCATTATTATACAACGCTGGTGTGTGGCATTATAATCATTGGCGTGTAATAATGATGGGGATTATATAGTCATAGATTTGTATGCAATGAACTTATTATATGTGAGTCGTAGATAAATTAATTTATAAAATTTCATTGCATGGTCGTAGAAAAAGTATCGTATTCTATTCGCAAGTAATGGCAATTTCTCACTCAAACGTTTTGCAGCACTCGCCTGCGGCTCGTGCTGCAAACTTCGTTCTCGTGAGAAATTGCTTACATTACTTGCTCATAGAATAATATACTATTACCTACGAGTGTATGAATAACTAGCAATAGATAAAATACATTTTTGTTGAACTGTCAAATATACTAACCTAACCTAATACATCTACTACTGTCGCAATATTTCTCCTTTATTGAAAGTAAGGGATTGGATCTGTAATTGTCGGTCGTAGGAAAAATTATGTACAATACTCTAGCTGTAATGCATATTACGTGCTCGTGAAAAATAACAAAACTCTTCACTTCGCGTCTCGTACGTTAACTTTCCACTCGTACGTAATATGCTAGTTACAGCTCTTGTAATGTAATATACTATTGATAAATCCCATCTTATGCCAGTGAAGTTTATCGTTATAACCCTCTCAATTCCTATTATATTAGCTATTGGTATGAAAAGTCTTTATGTAAAGTTAACCGTGAAGGGGAGAATTTATTTAATATGTACCGTATTATTATGTCGGTTAATCATTTTTTCGTGTCGTTATAGAGTAATTCCAGCAAAAACATCTGGATAAAGACGATTGAAACAAATTGTTTACAGTGAACCATTGCAAGAAGATGCAGAACTGTTAAAACTAAGAATAATGTTGCGACCTTTTGGTATATACCGGAAATCAAAACTGAACAACATGACCTAACCATACCTCTTTATGTTCTTAAACACAATGCAATAAATTCATAATAATTTATAGGTAATAAATTCAATAAACACACTTCATGCTAACACAATTTTTGTTTGCTAACACAAACCACAGAATATGTTTTTTATTCAAATCTGTTTTATGTTGTAGGTATAATCGCTGGATTTGGTTATGACGAATCTGGGAAAGTGGCCAACGCTTTGATCAAAACCAAGATGCCTGTGATTAAGCAAACTATCTGCGTGTTCTCATTTCCGGAATTCTATAGCCGTTACGCAAGCCAGACAACATTTTGCGCTGGTATAATTAACGGTTTGTAAATTTGTTCATAAAATTGACAATGTTCCAATTTTAAAGAATTGTTGTGTAATTATTCAGGTACCACAGTATGCAATGGAGACTCCGGTGGAGGATTAATATTTTCTAAGAAAAGGGGAAACAAGAGGGTCCACTATCTAAGAGGCATAGCATCCATAATTTTGCGAACTTTAGATGTGGGAGATGATAGAAAATGTAACCCTGAACACTACCCCATTTTCACGGACGTTGCCAAATTTCTGATTTTCATCAAAACTACCATGAAATCAGTTTAATAATTATGTTCTGAAGATGCATGATAGCGTAGCACGTTGTATGATTAATAGTTATGAATATAGTGATAACGCCAATAAATAATTTTTTGTATTCTCGAGTAAGTAGGTAGGTATGTACTTATCGAATAAATAACTGCAAATGATGGTTTATTTGATGTTATTGCATGATCTCTGACAATTGTTCATGTTTGATTAGTGTGGGTGTGTGTGTGTGGGGGGGTTTGTATGTGGGTTTGTGGGTGCGCGCGCCAGTTTTTTTATGACAATTCCGGAGAAACTACTAAAGGTATCTGGACCAAACTTCATATTTAGAAGTTTCATGACTAACTTAGAGGTGAACGATGTTTTGTTCAAAAGGGGTCCAAAGGAACACGAGGTTTACTTTAGCATTTTTCAACGATTTTGCAATGAGCCGCTACTTAATATGGTAAATTAATATTATTTGAGACAAATCTAAAATATTCTACTAAAAATTAAATAAATAAACAAATAATTAAGAGAAAACAACTAATAACATTTATTAAACCCTTTTTTTAATTTTGTAACATTAACTTTAAACTGTAGCTATTAAAGAAACCCCAACAATTGTTAATTCATTTGCAAGGTATTCAAAATGCCATTCATTTTATCTTCTAGCAACATTTATCCGATTGGTAAAAGATCTCGACCTATTTCTTTAGTCGTACTTTTTCATACATTTCTAATGCTAACCTTCATAGCTTCTTGTATGGTAACAAAAAACATCCAAAATATTTAGATCAGGAGATCTTGGCAGCCATAACGTAGGAACTCCTCTCCCTATCCATTTGTTGAGATATTGATTGTCCAAATATTGTCTTACATGTAGACTAAAGCGGGCTGGAGCTCCGTCATGATGTTAAATTTGTAACGCACGTTCTTCTCTGGTGCGGTGAAGAAGTGTTACACAATAAATATAACAATATTAAACCCTGTTGTAGGTAGCTCGTAGGTCCTGGGTTCGTCGGAATAAAATACAATGATTTGATAAAGTAATAAATGTATTAGTCAGCATTATTCTTCTACATGCATAGAGAAGAAATACTATAAATAGGAAATATCGGGTACGGGTATATTATTTCTTCAGCGACGGGGTTCAGCTATTAGTTAAACTAATTAGTATAGGAAATAGATTAACTGGACTGGAAACTATTCCCGTTTCGGTGACTGCGGAGTTCGATAATACTTAGTAACATATATCTGGGAAAATTAACATATCTGGAAAAATCTACCTCGCAAACTACGGCCAGCAGAGGTAAGCAGTTCGATATATGATCAACAGCATGCAAGTAGCCATCAGATAATACCTTGAGTTCTAACACCAGCATGCAAGGGGCCAGTAGGGAGGACTCTGAGCTATTTTACCAGCATTTAAGGGGCCAGCTAAAATAGACTGAGCTGTGAGTTCTCCCGCCAGCTACAAGGGGCCAGCAGGGAGACTCTGATCTCTAGAGGGAAATACTCGGGCTTATATACCGTTAAAACAACCCCCACCATTGACGAAACAAGTCTGCTGGGTGGCCGGTCGACGTGGTTAAAAACATGATACGAGATTCACATACCAAACAAGTCTCGGAACTAGTTTACGTATCGGACGTTCAGACGAGTTCAAAAATATACAAAAACAGGATTCTCCAAAATAAATGCACACAAGTAAAAGTTATACAATCAATAAAAACTTATCACTTACAAAATACACGCATTTATTTATAACAAACGGAGTCTCGTTACAAATTAAGTTTGGCGGATATTCAGTGGCAAAACATCCAAATATTCGTGGTAATAGTCGCTAAAAAGATTTCACATTTATGGAACCCGACAAAAAACTGTGCAATTTAAATGCATATTTTCAGCGCCGCAGTGAGGGGGGGGCGAAGGGGGCAACGGCCCCAGGCGCTTCAGCGTAGGGGCGCCGTTCCATATGACTTACTTACTCCCAGGTTACGCCCAAAATGACCATGATTATTGTTTGAGCTTTCATTTAATCGTACGTATTAGGTTCCATTTACTTCTAATGTAGTATAACAACTGTTGATAGCGTCCAGAAACACACAAATTAGAAACTGCAGGGAGCTGGAATATGGTACCAACTGCAGAAACTGCATTAGAAATGTAGGTTGTGTAGGTTATCATAGAATAGCTAGCTATTTTTAAACCAAATAATTTGTATGTGAAACTTAATTTATTTAATTCTAAAACACTTGGGTTCTCATACATTCATGTGAAAGACGTTGAATAATTAAAAAATTCAGAGAAATGTTATTTGGTTTTAAGGGGGGATTCCGGTTTTTTCCTCTAAAATTACCGCCTTTTTTAGAATTTTTTATTGGCGAGACTATGCAATAAATTGATTCCAAATTTGGCACAAATATTTATTAGCTTTTCAAGTATTTACAAAAAAAAAATAATACAGAAATATGATGAATCACGCTCACTAGCCACCCGCGACCATGACACTGCGCGAAGATCCGCGGTCACTGGTTGGCATGATTGGGCCACTCCAGGTGATCTGAAATAAAAATCTCGAATAGCGGCCTACTTAATACATAAGTAGTTATCGTTTGATGAACCAGAAAATAAAAATATTTATATTTGAGGAAATGGTGGCTTCTTAAACTCAAAATATCGATTTTTCTCAAAAAAATTGACAATGTTTTCTCTATAAAAGGAAAAGTACATAACTTATTGCATTTCTTGTTCATCAAACGATAAAGGCATGTTTACTGAACATCCAGTTAAAATTTGAAGTCAATCGGTCCAATAGGTTTCGAAATATCATGCCAACCGTTTGCGAAAAAACTGTTCCGAGAAAAACACGTTTAAACATTCAAGTACAGTTTATTACGGGACATCGAGTACTTACAGTGTTTTTCTGCTAATATGCTATACCAGAGCCATACTTTATTCCTTCCTCCACTTCGTAGAATTTAATTTTAGACTTGCTCATTTCTACGCCTTGTTTGAGCTTATTTTGCAGCCTCTAGTGCACGTCTCGACGACATCAACAAACGAAGTTTCTCGCGAACATTTGCAAACATTTTCGTTTTCTTGCCAATAACGATTCCTATAGTTGTCATAGTTTAGAGGATGGCAGAAAAGCCTTTATTATAAATGCCTGCTGCTGCATAAGCCGCAATTTTGACCGACGGTGAAGATGTTTGGGTGCGAGGCGGCAGACAGTAGAATTGAAGCTTTAGTTGTTGTTTTGTGTGTCACCACTAGGGGTGGGCGATCTCGGAAATTTGTGAACGATCTTTGATCACAATTTGAGATCGATATGATCGATCGATCGAGCATGATCGATCAGATCGATCAGATCGAAAAGATCGATCAGATCAAAAAGATCGATTTGATCGAAAAGATGGATCAGATCGAAAAGATTGATCAGATCGAAAAGGTCGATCAGATCGATCAGATCGAATCCGAAGCCGATCTTTTCGATCTGATCGATCTGATCGATAAGATCGATCACGATCGATCAATCGATCTTTCAGTTCTTTCATATACGTACGACACGTGTCCAACCATGTACGTTTCATCAAAAGATCGATCTGATCGATCTTTTCGATCTGATCGATCTGATTGATCTGATCGATCTTTCAAATAAGATGATCGAACGATCAATTTTTTTGCCCAGCCCTAGTCACCACCCAAACACTGTTCTAGCAACTCTCTCGACGACAAGTCGTTGTAAATCGGCTTGATGGCATTTTCGACATTATTAGCAAGTGTTATTGAATTCATCCAGAGTTTTCTCGGCTTCAGTTTTTCGCCATTTGCACCAACTCTGTGATCCCACAGGGCAGTACATATGCTCAACCACTTTGTTATATTTCTCCATAAATATAGAGATCCTATACAACGGAAATGTGACCTCACTTCTTCCATATCCCGTCTCCAAAACCCAGCACTATACTTTTTTCGTCTTCCGCTGTCGACAATTTATCGGCAGATGTACTAGCAAATGCTTTTCTTTCACGAGTGTGCATTCTCAGAACATTTTCTTTTTTTGTTGTCCATCCGCACGTGTAGGAGTTTTTCTTGAGTGTTTTTTTATCGATGATTGTTCACGAGAGAATTTCACAGAATAATAAACCACACACTGCAAAATTTTTTGGCTTGAAAAACTCGGGCGGAAAAATTGTTCAGCGCGCGATACGACCGATCCGCGCGCTGCATATTTTTGGCACCTGCACGCCGTTGGCTAATTGCTTACAACTTCGCTAATTTTGCAAATTTTACCTTAAAACTTCGTACATACATTCTTAAGACCTTAAATAATAACATAACGTACAGAAAAAAAAATCGATTTTTTTTTCATCAGAAAACCGGAATCCCCCCTTAAGAGCGCCATCTTATGATACATGACACTACTCTCCGTATGCTCTTTGTAAAATTGGTACCACTGCGACTCTCTTCAGCGTTCAAACAATACGTTTCCCGATGCGAGTTCCTTCATAAGTTGGTCTCCTATAGTCTGTATGATCTGTATACTCTCTAAACACTTTAGCGTGATTTTCTATACAGCTTATGCGTATAGTAGCAAGTATTTATTAGTTGATCTAATATTGACGCCTTTTAAATGTTATTATCATAGTAAATAATAATACATAATAACAATTTTGTATTTCGTCGTTGATCTTTATCACAGAAATTCAAATGTGAACGCCTTTTACTTTATCATACGTAGTACGACAAAGTATTGTAATCGTGTCGAAAAAAAGTTTTGAGATTTTAGCGGAAATATGTCCTTTTGGCTTCCCTGAAAAATGTGCGTGTGTGTGTGTGTTTCCGTTTTTTTTTTTTGTGGCGACGATTCTGGACAAACTACTAAAGGTATCAGGACGAAACTTCATATTTAGTTTTTTTTTTATATTTTTCAACAATTTTGCAAATGAACCGCCATTTCTGTAATTACGTCAAAATAGTTAAACAATAAATTAAAGTAGACGAAATTTGGAATAATTTATGTCTATAGCATTTTTTGGTAAAATTAATAGTTTAGCTGCATGAGCGATTTCTATTTCATCGAGATCGCACGTACTGTACTAAAACTAGTAAGCCAGGATTTGACAGATATTTTGATTCTATTAACAGTATTGTCAGCACATCAGGTTTTGACACTGCTGTATAGTATGGTAAAGTCATGTGCCTAGCCACATCAGATTTTTTCTATATTTGGCCATTGTTTCTCGCTAACGCGGTAAATTTTAAGATAATATTGTAACCTTTTTATTGTTTATAAATTTGTTATTAAGACTTTTTATCGGATGTTTGATTAATACGATTATAGAATTATCAATTTGGTCCATGTGGTGCCTGTATTTCCGGCAACAATCTAATCTCTCGACAACTGAGTGAATTATGTACTCGCATCGTTCATTAATTTGCTATAAGAATTGTTGGGTCGTGTAGAAGGGCGACAACATTAGTTAGCATTCACTCGTGTTATTGAGAGATAATGTTTAAAACCGATAATTCAGAGAAAATGGACAACATTGAAAAGTCTATATTCGTGTTTATTGAACGCTGACAATTGTTTATTATACATTGGGTCTTACTCGATGAATACGAGCTAGAAATTCGTATAGAAAATTAACACCAATTATTCCTAGCATATTAATAAGTAATCAAAAGGCTACAATATTGGTTGAAAATTAGACAAAATCTTAAATTCTAGGAAAAGAGGTCAATGATTCTTAAATAAAATGTAGTTACAAACAATTATTAATTACACAAACAATAGAAATGCGGCAAAATTACTTGAAATGCATTTTATAACGGCGTCCATATTTCCTGAAAGAAAGAATCACCTATTTGCTCAAAGGGGCGCAGGTTAGATATTTGGCCCCAGGCGCAAGATTTGCTTACTGCGGCGCTGCATATTTTTAACAACAAAATGAACCAAATAAAACAGGGTGTAATATTAAAGCCCGATATTGGTATACTTTATTACACATTTTCCTTAAATTCCAAAATCGCACGAAAACATGTAGAAATATGTATATGTCATAGAAAACATAAGTTAAAGACAACTTTATGGTAAATGCAACGAGAAAATAATATACAAGAAACTCGAGAAACAGCAGTTTAAAAAATATCAAAATTGACTACGTGCTAGGAACAGCCATTATAGCGTATCAAATTTTTTTGGGCACTATCACCTCTCTATTAGTTCGGTTAGTTTCTGACAAAGTTGTAATAAAATATATAGAAAAATGTCGTTTATACGTAGTTTTTTTAAAACGCACTACAACGGTCATTTTTTTAAGAAAAAAATAATATTGCAGAAACTATTAGCTGTAAGTCAATATCACCTAATACAATTGGTAGGTAACACAATTTTCTTTGCCATCATAATATGTTATAATAGGTACACAGGGCATTCCATTAAAAAAAAAAAGTACATTTCTTTTCTGCCACGCCTAAATGCACCACCTAGTATAAATTAAAATAATTCTACGTTGTAGAAAATGAAAGGCCAAACAACTTTTGTATTAAATATTTGTTTTCCTTCTATAAAGATAAATGCTATATCTACCACCGCGACTCTAGTGACTCACCCTGTAGTGTTTAATTAATTACCAGGTTAGGAAATTGCGATTGGGCTGAATGTATCGTAATTATTAACGTTTAGACCAAAACGTTTTACGTCCTTTTTAAATATTTTTTAAAGCATTTTTATCGTCGCCTTTTTTTCATATTTTATCCGCCAAGGTGTTTGCATTTTAGGCATACATAACGTGAAATAAAGTGTTTGATAGGTATACATTCTCAATAATACTTTTCACAATAAATCGTAAACTAAATTGGTGGCAAAATCGTAAACGTTTTTGTTGAAATTTTATTTATAACTTCGGAAAGCGAGACACCGTGTATTTATTTTTGAAAATGTGTTAGTTCTAATTTTGTATTTTGCAAATTAATAAATATTTGATAATGGTTTAATGGATAATGGGCAAAGCTGGGCAAAATTAATCAGAAAGTTAACTTCGTTAATCATTAATCCGTTAACGAAAACGTTAAGTTCGTTAACCGATAGTCCGTTAATTTGTTACAAATGTAACGGAAGTTAACGTTAACCGTTAATCGTTAACTTTTTATAAAAAATGTATAAGTTATGTTGAGTGCCGATCTACCGGTGAGTATGCAACCCAAATAACTGCCCTAGAAACTTTTCAAACTGGGTACAGTCGTTGACTGATAAATCACTCAACGGTACAGTGTACCGTGGGTACAATGGTAACTAATAGAACTACATTGCGAGATACAAAGATGAAAAGATCAACTAAAGCTACTTTTATATCTATACAGTTCAAACCTGCACTTTCAACAATGCAGTTTAGAAAAATCGTACACCATTTACATCTGTGCAACATCAGTGATTTTTATTTTTAGACAACCATAGTTGCTTTGGGTTGGTAGCAAACATAACCTCCATGCTTTGCTATTAAATTATTGATTACGCTTTTCTTCCACACACAGTTTTTAAATCACAGATGAATCAAAGCAAACAATAACAAATATAGGCAAAACCGGGAGAGGTGAAGATTACTCATAGATTTCAGCTGTTATTTTCGACATACGCTAATTCCAACCGCACAAATAGGTGCACTAGGTGGGCTAGTTGGTATGTTTTCACTTTGGTTCTGTTAAACATGGTAATGATTGATATATAAATTAGATAGGATATCACAATTAAATGACCAATGATAGTATTTTTAGTAATTAAATATTAATCTTTAACGAACTACCTAGTAGGCAGCCAAATATACACAGCAATAGAACCAATCCACGCGGTACGTCCATATCTTGGTTCGTACGAATTTAAGCGATGAGTCAACTTCACCTCTCCCGGTTTTGCCTAGGCAAAACCGGGAGAGGTGAAGATTACTCATAGATTTCAGCTGTTATTTTCGACATACGTTACAGATTATTTCTAAATATTGACGTGTGTTAAAACGAAATAGCACCATTTTCATACGTCTGCTGTATAATTTAAATGGGCAAGACAAAAAAGTACGTCTGTTCTTAGAACAGAATACAGATGACAGCGGTACTTGCAACCTAACCTCCAATTATTATAACAGCGCGAACGTGTGAATTATATGTGAGCAAAATGTTTTCGTTGAAAGGATAGGCCCTAAATACGAAATCGATGGTTATGGTCATGAACGTATTAAATTATTTTCGTCGCACGTCTGAATCCATTATCAAAACACGTATTAAAAACATAACCTCACATTTACAATAAACTTTACCACCGTCTTGTGAAATACTTATCGTGAAATATTCAGAAATGAATTTCAAAACATATTTAATAATGTCTACACAAACAGAAAAGAAACTCCAAGTTTAAGCACTCAGTCACAAAATGATTATTTCTGAGCTAATTCCAACCGCACAAGTACACTGTCTTAAATGGGATAGTTGGTATGTTTTCACTTTGCTTCTGTTAAACATGGTAATGATGGATATATAAATTAGATAGGATATCACAATTAAATGACCAACGACAGTATTTTTAGTAATTAAATATTAATCTTTAACGAACTACCTAGTAGGCAACCAAATATACACAGCAATATAACCAATCCACGCGGTACGTCCATATCTTGGTTCGTACGATTTTAAGCGATGAGTCAACTTCACCTCTCCCGGTTTTGCCTATATCACGATCCACTACTACGGTTTGGTCACGCGCATCGGCCAAGCCTACAAGTGACGCCAGTGCGAGAAAGAAGCGGAAGTAGCGTTTATATGGCGTTAATTTCCATGGCTGCCTTAGTAGCCAATTGTTGTTGTCACGGTTGTAATGACATTTATGCGCTGACGTCAATGCGAGAAGTAGCGTTTGTTGCCATGGTAGCCAATGTTGTTGTGACATTCAAGCCTTTTTAACAATTAAAGCGTTGGCATAGTTGTCAACTTGTTAACCAATCACCTAACAAAAATAAAAAACTAATGATGTATTTGGTTGCCTAGGTGCCCGTGTCAACATCCTTCTCGCAGTGACGTCATGCGCAGAAATGAACGAATTTGAGACACAAAGTGAGCAGCCCGGTGTAGTGGATCATGGCTCCTATGTAGTTGTAAAACAATATGTAGTTGTAAAACAACAGCTATTTATGACTTTGCAAGTAAGAGGTTTAGTAAGGATTTCTTTACAAAAACACAAGGAAAGCTGTTGTACTTATAGATTAAACTATTTATTACATATTAGTAGCAGTATTACTATAACGGGTGATCTAAAATGACTGAGGACAGGTTGAATTTCCCGCCACAGTTTTGAACTTATTTAGTGTTACTAAGATGGTATGCGTGCATGATACAGGTTATGATCACTGTCGGATACCATAGTGAACTCGTCAGTAAGGGTTACGTCCCTCTGCAACGATATTTCATCTTTTTTCTCAATTAATTTGTTATTGGGTTCTTGAAGAGTCTTTCTAAAAATACATAATATTAAGGATTTTTTATTATTCTGGTAAGTTCATCCAGTTTTCTTAAATTAAATTAACCTAATTATAATCAGATAATGAATCCCTTTACAAGAAGGAACACCTACGCCACTGGACCAAAATAACAGCTGTCATTTGCAACCATTGCCAACATCACAATTATTCAAATTGGCGGGAAATTCAACCTGTCCTCAGTCATTTTAGATCACTGTATAAAAAAAGAGCTATTTCACAGAGTTGGTTGCTAAATTAATGACATATTTGTAATTTATTACTGACACCTGTTCACTTTCTATTATAAATCAGAGGTCACATTCCCCATACACACCAACGATTGTTGGTAATATATAAGTATATCCAATAAAAATACACGGTCCAACACTTTCACAAAGGAATCATAATTTTGCTTGTTGCATGCAGTTGTTGTTTTTAATGGTAAATATGTGTATATTTTTTTGTATTAACCCTGTTTTGGTTTATATAGTGAAACCAGTTTTTACAAAGCTTCACTAATCTTGGGCAAAATTTTCTTGCAGACCGGAGGTTGAGAAATCCTGGTATAGGCAAATAAAAAGTTGAAATGAAATAAAACAGTATAATAAAATGAAGGGTTCTTTATTGAAGAAATACAGTAATAAAGGATATATTATAAAATACTAAAGCTTTTTACTAATTATTTACAATATAAGATGTTCAGTGTATGAGTGGGAACAGGAAGGGAACACAGTTAACAGTATTTACGATATTTACAAATCCAATTATTTACATAATAAAATAAAAAATATATAATTTAAAAATCGGAGAGGTCATCGGCAGGTCGTCGCTAATAAATTAAATTCAATCGTATCTATACATCGGCACTACTACGTCACCGTCCGCACGCGCGCACACACTTATAGGAGCAAGCGTTTTTTTCCCGATACCAGCGGACACTAGTAACGGACTAGAATGTCCCGACAACATCAATTAAAAACTCCCAATTACAAATGGACACCGACAGCAATGCGTTGACTTGTTATTCATTGCATGACAAAATCAAACCCAGAGAAATTCCTCGCACACAAAAATTATTTACCCTTGAGATTTCGGACTTACGATTAAAAAAAAAAAAAACAAAAATAGGAAAAAAAAAATGTAACGCAACCATTTCTCGATTAGTTCAACGTCCCTCGGCAAGTGGCCGCACCGCACAGGCACGGTATCTTCTCGTCCTCGATGGGGAATTTGTAGTCGTACGTGATTTCTTCGTTTATTCCGATGCTCTGCTTCGAATATATTACGATCTTCTTTTGTGATTCTATCGTTATCACTTTCGCGTAGCAGTTTGGCTAAAAAAGAATCCAAAATGAGAATAAATTAATAAATCACACTACAAGTATACAGAGTAATTTTTTAATATCCTTGCGGGTGTTGAGTTTTCGAAGTTAGTAAAAGAATTACTAAAATAATAGCTTAGTTAATATGTAATTTAATAATATTTAGAAAATAATAAGAAAACTGTTTTATTTGGCTTACTACAAAAAATTTACATACTACAGTCGGTAACTTAATAGAAAAAAAATAATGAATTAACTTTTGAGTCTTGATATCAGAACATTTCACATATTTTCAAGTCACTAGCCCGACAAACAATGAGGAAAATCTAGAATGAAGTGAAAACTGTTTCTGATATGCTTTTTTCCATAGAATCTCAATTTGAAGGTGAAGGTAGAAATTTTGACATGAGCCTAGTTTTCGATAAAAGCAGTGCCGAAAAAAGTGCAAGTTGTTTTTAATGGGTAATCAAAAAACAGTACACTCTCGCTAATCCGAATCCGTTTTTGCATACCCCCATTCGGACTAATGAGTTGTTCGGAGTACAAGGTTGCCCATTGATAGCAAGGGCATACGTCGAATTCTCTGTTCGGACCAGGGTTAAAAAGTAAGTGGGGCGTTCGGATTACGAGGTAGTACAGAGTTGTAGGCCTTTCTGACTACGGGATAGTATGTATTAGACCGTAGTCGAATTAGCGAGAGTGTACTGAACTACATTAAGATTCAGATTGTACGAAAAAAAGCATACCAGAAATAGATTTAACTTGTCTGATTTTGTTCTTTGTTGACGAGGATTTGTCCTTATATAGTTTACGTTATTGTGTAATTAACAAATTACGTCTTGGAAGTTAATAGTTCAAAAGTTAATAGATTATTTTTTATTTTAAGCTAATAACTGTGGTATGTAAGTCTATTGTAATAAGAAAAACCAATCTTTTTTATTTTTTTTAATATTATTAAATAGAACTTGTTCTCATTTCTGAGCTCTTTCGAGCATGGGTTAATATGTTTTGTCGATCCCGAACTTCACAGGAATTAAATATTGGTATAAACGAAAAAAAAATGAGAGATATAGATATATATTTTTTTCATATAAATAAAGAGACCACACTCATCATATAGCATAAGTATAGCATTTTTGTTATTTATTTTTTATTTACTTTCATTTATTTGCTATGTATTCTGTTTGTGTATTCTGTTTGTTGGTACTGGTAGCAAGTGCCAGTAGAGTAACCTAACAAAACTTTGAATAGTTTGGAGCAGTTGATCTTGACCTTGCTAAATAACAGGAGTACGTTCAAGAATCAAGATAATATTTGACTGCTTTGTCCAGATTCGTATTTTGAGTTCTGTTCGCTTTGAGAGTGTCCAAGCGAATCCAGACATTTGCCATAGAGGAAACATTAAGCTGTCATCACCCTGTCATTAACCTTAAGAGCGATAGATATTCAATGATTGCGTTCAGGTAACTTAGGGATCCCACAGTGGCTGGAATTTAGCGCGAACGGCTTTTTGCTAGCCTGCTGTGCTAACCTGAACGCCTATAACACTGAACAGCTGAGTTTTTGTCAGGTTTTGTCAATTTCGGGATGACGTCTATCAATTTATAAAAGAAATACATGTATTTGGTTGGATCTTTAGTTTTTTGTAAATATTTATTTATTTTTTTATGTACTTTCTGCGTGTCTTTGTATTATGCATAGGGTTGCCATCCGTCCCGATATATCGGGACTGTCACCGTTATTGGCCTAGTTGTCCCGACGTCCCGATAAAGTCGTGTAAAGTCCCGACTCGTTTGGTAGTTATTTTATTTGCATCCTATATTTTTTCGTAATTCTAATCGACATCTGGGAAAACTTTTATCATGTCATAGCGGTCAAACCTTATTTTTTGACAAACCAGGAATTATATGGATACTTACTTAATAATAATTATTATTTTCTTCACATCTCACTGCAACAGTGTGTACCAACACTGTTATAACATTTTAAGTTTTTTAATATATTTTTGTTCAGAAATGTGTCAGAAATTAAACACATACCTAATGGCTACCAATGCCTCTGGGATATTAAAATAAATGAAGAAAAATGAAAAAGAAATACCTAAATTAATTTAGGTATACACAGGTTTAAACCTTACATACAAAGTTTCACAAAAAAAAACTTTTGAATTTTTACAACACAGAAATGCTACAAAACCATTTACAAACTGTGCGGTTTACATCTAATTTTAGACCAGGCAATAGAGATTTTTGCGTGACAAAAATAGTATCAGCAAGCCGACGGTCCCAGGTCACGTGGAACAGTCCGTAGATGTATTGTGGGGAAGCGCGTATCTATAGTAATACCAACGCGCTGCGCGATTCCCCGAGTCAGCCGCTTACCCCACTACTCGACAGCTTTGAAGCGCGCGGCAGATTTCGGTCAAGTTTGCAAGCATTTTTCGCCTATTTCGCTACATTTTAACGCAAAATCAGAATAGACGTTTTGTAGCACAATACTTCTACATTCGAAATACGTTAAAAAAATTAAAATCGGACCATCTCCGACGCATCCAGGCCCGCCGAACCATATTGCATAAAAAAAATTCAAATCGCAATTGTGCAAAAACTAATCATCGGACAACGCTTGGGTTGTGCACACTTAAAGTACCCATCAATCGCTACTTTCTCGCGAAAATCCTGCGTTACAACTTTGAAAATGGCGGAGTTATGAATTTTTGAAAAAAACGCAGATTTCTCCGGTTCTTCCAAATTTCCTCCGTTAATATTAATCCGATCGGGTCCGTGTAGGGTTCATTTTTTTCGTCTTTTCATTCTCTACAATTCGACTGTTGGAAGCATCAAGATTGCTCTATCAGTTCAGTTTTTACAAACGAAAAACGAAAAAATGCACCATGTTTTTGTTTTTTGTTTACAACAAATTAAGTAATGATATTTGCGAGTCGAAAACACATCACAATACATCTACGGACTGTTCCACGTGACCTGGGACCGTCGGCTTGCTGATACTATTTTGTCACAGAAAAATCTCTATTGCCTGGTCTATTTGAGGAATTGCCACATTTCTTGGAAATCTCATTGTGTTAATCTGATAAAAAAATATTTAAACGGTTTTAACAATTCTGAACATCGATGAATAGTTAAGCAATAAAAAATGCCTAATATTAATTCTAATTTTTTCCCATTCATTTTGTTATTGCAGGTTGCTTTGCATTTAAAGAGGGCTTTTTGTACTGACGGTTGTGTGTTCCATTTAGGAAAATAATGGATTTTGAAATTGAAGAAAGACACTCTTACGTGGGTGTAAACCATGTGTCAACAAACTGTAGATTAGGCTGAGCCTTTTTTGGCCCAAACATGTTTTTGACCTTTTTAAAATGTTATATGACCTCAGTAACAATTACAGCATTTATTTCACAATTTAAAATAATATTTAGGGGTTACTAGCGGTTGTCAAACTTATTATGTATTTTAATGTGTATTCATTTTAATAAGTTTGCATACCATATTAATAAAAAAATATCGAACAAATTACAACCGGTTCTGGTATTTTTTTGTCATAGAAACTGGATCTGGTCAGAAAATGTAAATTGTGAATTGACTCCAGCTATTGGGAAAACCAAATCCCAAAGAAATCTCTTTTGTACATTTTGGCACTGAATTTCTCAAAAACTGGACATAACTTAGAATATCGGCATTCGTACTAAAATTCTACGGAAAGACTCAGCCTGTATATTCTTATTTTATATCGTCTCTTTTTTTTATTTTTACTTTGTGACCAATGTTTTTATTTACATTAACTAAGGTTGCATAAGTAGGTATATTAATTCTAAAAACATTATTGTGAATTTAAACGCTAATTATCCCTACGATAACTAGCTATTTATTATATTAAAGAAATTTGCAAAGAATATTCCAAGACAGAACAAGAATGTTGTGTTACAAAAAACTTTTTTTGATGCGATTTTGATTAGGATTTATTGCGTGTATTATTGCTCCTTAAATTTGTCTTCTGTCTCTTATAATAAAGTTCATGTTAGCTTAGACAAGTAAAATCACACCATAAAATATGGCAACTCTAATTATGCATGACTATACAACTTGCTTCCTGAGGTATGGAAAAATCTCAGTTTTCGGTGGGTATAAACATCTTTTGGATATGGTCCCATACACGATCGAAGACTTTGTAAATCTAGTACCAGCTGTTAGTAGAAATGCGATGAATGTGGAAGTGATTTAATTTTTCTATTATTACTATTATTGCTTATGTTATGTCACTTATTGGTAGTTTTTTTGTCTAAAATTACTAGAACTGTAAAAACAACGTTAAGCAGCTAGGAAAAACTCTGCGTAATGTCATGAATGCCACAGGAGGAACAAAAAAACAGCAGTTTCCATCGACAAGAGTTGTTCCTTCCCACATACATAAGCTAAACATGGTAACAAAATCCTGGCAAAATGTATCAAAAAATAAAATAAAATACATGGAGAAAGAAAACCTAACTTCTTTTCAGTGGATGTTTGGTAAAACCGTTTCAAGGTCCGGACGCCACTACTAAAAAAAAGCACTTACGTTGCAACTGTGGTTGATAAACCTGGCCAGGTTTCCGCACTTGGTCGCATCGATGATGGTCTCAAGATCGATCCTGAAGAGGTAGGAGCTGCCTATGCCGGTTGCCTCGTATTTTGTTTCCCGGAGGTCGGCCACCGACGGCCGGACCATCTGGCCGACGTACTCTATGACCATCTCGTCGGCCGCAATTGGTTCCATTGCAAACAGACCCCAGTCGTGAATCGCCGACTTGGCAAACTTCAGATGCTTCTTCCTGAACTTTAACTGGTTGAACTTCAGCAGGTCCGAATCTGTGTCCGTTCCAAATGCCGTCAGAAGACGCCTCTGATTCGATCTTGCCTCTCTTGATAATCCTGTGGAATATTATTATTATGGATGTTTATAAATTTTCAGGTTACACACAAGAATTTTCTAATCACTCAATTATTGGAATCATGTTTTTGGAATATACGTAGAAGGTCACACTTTGACTTACTATTGCTGATTTTGATTAAGATTTTTATCCTAATTGTTTTGACAACAACTTGTATTAGGCTATTATCAACTGTTTCGGAGATATTGTGAAATTAATGTAAAAAAAAAGATTATTATTATTATTATTAAAAAGATGCATTTTTCAAAAATCATTCTTAGGTAACTAACAAGGATAAAGAAACAACAGAACTCAGTTTGGATAGTGAAAGTGTCGCACTTTTCGACAATTATTACTGATGTGCTATTCTAATATGAGTTATCCCAAATAACTAGAGATTTGAATATGTCAAATATTTAAAGTTATTAATTAAATAATTTAAATGGAACAGCTTGTATGTCTTGACATACTTCGAAAGATTGATAAATCAGTTTTCCTAAAATATCTAATAGATCTATTGTCAAAAGCTAAAAAGCTCTTAAGCATCTAATTTACATCTAATAAACATTTGTAACTTATGCTCAATAATTCATAAATTAATATTAAATATACAGATGGTTCGAAAATTCAACAATCTCACAAATATAATAAATAGGTCTTCTTTTCATGCAGTAGCTTTTAGTAATAGCAATTTGCATTTTTAATTACACAAGGTGTAATTTGTCATATTAATTTTCTCTATTGATTTTCTGATATTGAAGTCAAAGGTTCATACCCTAAGGTTCATACCCCATCAAAGACATTAAATTGTTCATGGTGGTCCAACGCATTGAAAACTAACCCTGTTTGATTTGTTACTTGGAGACATATTGAAGAAGAAATTTATGGGGATATTACAACTGCAATAGCAAACATGAAGAATAGAATAAGGTACCGTCCTTTGGGGTGAATTCGGACGATTTTTGCGGTTCTGTGTTGATAATTTGTTAACCCCTGACACAAGAGAATCCTAAAAAATAATGTACAATCTCTCATATTTCCTACATAAGACTTCATAATACAACTGTCAAACTGTTGACTTTGTCAAACATTTTTTTCGGTTATATAGTGTCAGGATTCGCCCCTATGTGTGGGGTAAATCCGGACATACATTTAGGCTGCGGAAATTGTTACCTGAACCGACCACTGTTTTATGCTGGATAGGCGCTTTTTATCGCTGAGTTGTTGGTTAGGTTATGTTTGACGTTTGTTTATCATGACATCGTAAAATCAAAACAAAATGTTGCAAATCGTCTACTTTAAAAGCGTATACGTACATAGACCCATTAAATAGATAGAGATTTTATTCGTCGATGTAGTTTGAGGTTATGGGTTATATGACCATTTACGTAATTTGACATTGACAGTTCTAAACTGCGTGCCTGTATAAGGGAATGTTTCGATTGGATGGTTTTATTTTACGTATGTTCGATTGGCTATAATGAAGTCGTTTGATTGGCTATAACAAATCACGCATTAACCCTTTCACTGCGCGACCAGTATTCAGTAGTACCGGCACAGTGCGGGTGCCGCAACGCCTTGCGGATGCGTCCGGTTCCCGCAGTGAACGCCTGACGTTTTGCGCGGAATATTCGTTCATTATTATTATTATTATTTTTTTTTTTTTATTATTATTATTATTATTAGACAAAATACAGTCGAACTCAGATATTACGTCAAGGAGGAAAGTTATTATAAACAATCTTTCGGTATAAGCGAACTAAAATACATCTATGTCAATCTGAAGGAATTTTGTGTTTCTTTCATTATAAGCGAGCGATTGTTATAAGCCACGGTCGTTATATCCGAGCTCGACTGTACTAGATAAAATAAAACAAAACATTGTTTTATATTTTTATTATATTCCGTAACTATTTGGACAAAGAAAAACAAAAATATAATTCTGGCGATCTTCTAGTAACAGTGACTTGGTAAGACAGTAAAATATATGGAATATATATATATATATATATATATATATATATATATATATATATATAATGTAATAATGTAATACAATATTATAGGGGAAAAAAATAATATGTAGCTAATATATATAAAAAATAATAAATATATGCTAATATGTAGCTATTATATATATATATATATATATATATAATAGCTACATATTAGTATTTTAGAATTTTACTACTGTATGGTATCTTTCAAAACACCCTACTACGCATAACGGAACATCGCACTTTTTACACGTGTAGCTTGTTTCCCGTCGTACTTTGTGTTTAGAACAAACCACACATCTCTTTGAAATAGGTTTCTTACCTTCCGCTCGAGGTGGGTATACAGATGGAAAATGTCTTTCTATGAGACGAAGTGGCGAATGTCCTTGATCGGGACGGAAACTAGTGGATGCCCGCGGCTTTATTTTACGATGCTTTTCTATTAGCTCTTTTACAAGTTGACGCTGAAATTCCAGCAAGGTACTGTGTTTTCCAGTGATTACCTTATGAACAATATGGGAGTTTATAACTGTCAAATCTAGAAGGTGGGAAAAACACCTTTTTATACCATTTCGTACTCTTTCTTATGGATTCGGTGCTACTTAGCATCATATCGGTTTTATCTACTCCTCCCATGTTGTTGTTGTAATCAACAATACATGTTGGCTTTTGTACTTCTACGCCTGATTTCTTTTTTACCAGTGTCATGCCGCTGCCATGAAGTGTTGTAAGCATTCTCACGTCTCGCTTGTCCTGCCACTTCAATGCCAGTAAACGATTTGTAGAAAAAAAATCGATTTCACCATTCTGCATTTTTGTTTTGAATATTGGCATATGTTTTCGATTTGCTTTCACTGTTCCGCAGCAGTTCACTTTTTTGGTATGCATTGCATTATATAACAAAGGACTGGTGTACCAGTTGTCGGTATACAAATTATGGCCTTTATTCATTTATGGTTCCATGAGTGTAGCGACAATATTTCCCGATTTTCCCAAATCCGCACTGAATTCTTTTATTTCCGTAGCTGCACCAGTGTACATTAGGAAATCTAGAATATAGCCAGTCTCACAGTCTACTATAACGAAAAATTTAATACCAAACCGATGGCGTTTTGACGGTATGTATTGACGGAATGAAATTCGTCCTTTGAAAAGCATTAGACTTTCGTCAATAACTAAATTCTCGAATGGATACATTGATTCCCTAAACACATTCCGGAAATGGTCCACAATAAGCCTGATTTTAAAAATTTTGTCCTCATTGTTCACATTGCTGTTGTCAGCGAAGTGTAATAATTTCAAAATGTTGAGAAACCTATCCCTCGTCATCAATTCATGAAATATCGGAGTCTCAATTAGACGATCTTTCGACCAATAATCATTGATCTTCTGTTTTTTTACTTGCGCCATCAGCAGATTCACCGCAAGAAACAGGTACATTTCGTCGATTTCAGTTGGTTTCCATAATCTCAATCGAGAACGAATTGCCGGGCTACATTGTTCAATAGAAAAACTGTAATACTTATTTGTTTCCACAACTATTTCTTGCATGATTTCGACAGAGAAAAACTTTTCAAAAACATCCAAACACGACGCTTCCCCAGGAAATTGTAACTTAGCGCCAGAATTACCATTGTCGAAACGATGAATTTTGGGGTCCAAGTCTTCAGCACGCCATTCGAAGGAATCTGAAACTGCATCAACTTTTCGCTTTTTTCTGGTACCGACAGTTGATGGTAATTCTTCACTGGACGCTGACTGATTAGCGAGTTTTCGTTTTCTTCCGGTAACCGCAGTTGGCGGTACATCTGGTAGTTCTTCACCGTCTTCTGGTTGATTATCTGCGTCATTGTTCTCGTCGTCTTCAAACCCGGCCACATTTTCATCTTCGTCCTCTTCCTGTTCCTCGTCGTAGTCGTCTGGCTCGCTATCGCTCTCCATTAAAATTTCGTACATCTGCTCATCGGTCAAATACTTTCTTTGCGCCATGATAAATGCACTAACGTTCGGACACTGACCTCAAACTGTCTAAACAATGTCTACCATAAGAGATGCTAACCCCACCAAACTATTGGGCGTGGCAACCCACGCAAAATGACCAATGAATACCGTATTTGAGTGCGGATTCGGTCGGTTCCCGCATTTAAGTATGCCTCTCGGCTCGCGTAAATATCCGGCTCACGCATAGTGGGACCGATTTTTTTTTGCGGAAATGTACGGTTCGTGCAGTGAAAGGGTTAATAGAAATCGTGCATTAATAGAGCTTTTTAATAAACGATTTTCTATTCAGTAAGAATACTCATAAATAAACGAACGACGGAAAACTAAATTAATAATCTAAACTAATTTTATCATTATTAATTAAACAATAAAGAAAATTACCTTGCATTTTGGTGACAGGTACATTCGGAGACGTATTATTATGGGACTTTGTGTGGTGGTACTTATACCTAGCCTTCTGGACCGCCTCCAATTTATAATAGCCCTCGGTCCTGGCACACCCGGTGGCATGTACTCGTAAGTCGTCCTTTTTCCTCTTCTTCGGTGGGCCCGAGTACAGATCGGTGATGCAATGATCAACCCAATGCGTATCATTCAACCAATACCCAATAGCGTCATTCGCAAGCATTGTCTCGTACGCCATTTTCATGAACCCGATGTCCTCGCTATCAATACCTTAGAAAACAATAATAATTTTTAGCCGAGTCAATAAAGCCAAAAACATATTTAAACAATTTATATAAGGTATCTAAACCAAATATTCGGGGAATAGAAAAGAGACCGAATATTTGTTAAAAATTCAAAAATTTATGGCTTATATATGCTTTCATATGCATATCTGGGATCACAGAAAAATCTATATATAATTTCAATTCATAAAATCCATCCATGAAATGGAAACTGTTTGCTAAATGTACTCTAACATAATGAACAGATTATATTCAATTAATTATATGCAAACTAGCCGTCATGTTTTGAAAATTGATAATATGATTAGTGGCGCCAATTTATTGTTGCGCTTTTCAACTTGCCAGTTGAGTCCGTTGTTTTTGTACTTCCTGGTGCCAGATATTTGGTAAACCAGCTGTCAACAATGACAACCTTACAGAAGTTGTGCAAGAAATGGCCTACTGAACAAATAATAACGTTTTTAGACACCTACAACCGACAACAGCTGTGCCTTCGGAACCATAAATAATACCTTCATATAACGACCAAAACGCATGTGACAAGGTAAAAATTGTTAATGTTGTGTCGCTCAGTCGGTATGTGATTCCAATACAATAGCTGTAAAAGCAAAAATTATGACCATTCTAATGCATACACTTTGAAATTTCTCAAACTTATTAGCCGGCCAAAGTGGAGCATCAATTGACGATATTTATAAACCCACATGGTATTTTGTTGTTATATTGTGGTATTATGTTGTTAAGAAGAGACATTTTTAGTTAGATATTTGTATTTTAAACTTCAATAGAATGCAATCGTTTTACCCAGTAGAACAAAAACTAAGAAAAATCTAGATCTTCAAGATATAGCTCAAATTTCAGCAAGTTTAGCTCTCATGCCACGGTGCAACCGGTTAAGAATACGCCAATAGATTTGGCTTTGCTGCATTTTGTGAGCATGAAGCACATATGCCACATGATTTATACTCGTACAAATCACATCATATCTAGATTGTAGACTTCACGTCAGCTGACCAACATTTTTAATTGTCCACCAGTTGAAAACTGACAGACATGTGACACCAGAAATAAAAATAATAATAATAATTGTGTTTTTTGTCTTTCATTTTTAATATATCAATAAAAGCATTTATTATTATGATATTATTATTAAATGTGGGGCCATTTTATTGGCATACTCATGGGAACACTCATCATTGCAATGAGTTATTTATTATTCAAAGTCACTTCTTAGATGAATGAGTTGAGCTATTTAAAAATTATTTTTCGTCATAAATAAAATTTAATTCAGAAATAGTTCAAATAGTGTAGTCAAATAGTAGTTCCTAATAGATTACAGTTTAAGAAAACTATTTGTTATTATTTTTCAGAAAAATATGCTTTATTTCTATTAAAAACCACAATTAAAATTGAATTTTATTCACATCCTATCACGTGATTGGCTCAGTCTCCAGTGACGTCATTCGTTAGTACGCTTAGAGCGCGTTCGGTTTGTCAGGGTAGGGTATGGGGAGAGCAATGTTCAGATAACCTGGGTCGGCTGTCTAAACGCCGTGTGACGTTAGTCCGCCTATTATGCAGCGTGTCAGTCTCACCGTACAATACCAGATTATCCGAACGCGCTCTTATGCTTCTCCCATTTGAATTTAATAGCACTGAAGTGCCATGTAAGCATAACTTTGTAGGTTAGGATAGCCCTAACCTTAAGCTGTCAGATCAGATAATACCTGGTTCAAAATTACGATAGATAACTTATTCTAGTCAGTTTTACTTATGTCGAAGTAATCTTCACAACAAAAAACACTTGTATTGGCCGCTATTTATTTCATTTGGATTTCTACGAGCCAACCACTTTCTTCGCAGTTTCAAATCTTGCGGAACAGCTACAAATAGTTTATCCGGAGTTTTTCTTGACGTATCTCTGCATTGTGGATTTATACACCATTTATAACCCATTTTTATGTAGAAATTGTGAAAACAACACATCATACAACACAATTACCAAACGGCGACTACTATCGGGTGACATCACACAGCAGAAAGTATTGTTTTGGCGGGACTTTTTGTGATTCAATTTTTAACGCTGATTTTTATGAAATATTGAGGAAATAATTACAAAAAATAACGCATTTACAATGTAGAGTGAAGGAATAAACACACTAAGATGGTTTTCCAATAATAGTCAAATACCCTATTGATCGTTGGTAGATGAGAAGTTGCGTATGCGCAGAGCGTCAATACCTGTGCGCCATCCAACGGACATAACCAAAAGATAAATAATTGTAATAATATGATTTTTATTACAGCCGTTATACAACAAACCTAGTGATATTAAGATAACACTGTTCTTTGGCATCTAAATAACGTGTTTGTCAATGAACAGATTAAAAGGGTCCTAGTACGTAAAGAATTCTGAATTATCGGCTGAATGTGAAGAAATGTGAATAAATGTGTTCTTGCTATTATATTTTAGAATGTTGCATGCTTGCAGATCAAATTATTGCCTTTGACAAATAGTGGAGCTCGGACCACTAAATCTTAATCATTAAAATCAAAATGTCAGAAATATTGGGCAGTTGTCTGATTCCAGTTGATACATGGTTTGATCAGGTACACGCCACAGAGCTCTTCAAATTTCGATTAAAAATTCTTCATTCTTATACCCTGTATATGCAAAAAACTGAAATTTCAATAAAAAATACTACCCAGTGCTGTTGTTGAGGAAATATCCTTCAAATTCAGTGAAAAAATTATAAAATTGGACAATTGGTTCAATAGATATATAACTTTAAAATTGACATACATTTTAGGTGGGTTGATTTTTTTGCACGCAAGTGTAGATATTATTTGATTTTACCATCTCTTTTTACCATTTGCCTCTATCCCACTCTTCATATGAGCGGAGTGTAGGTAGTCATCAGACTAGATGTTATAATCAAGAATCTATCAGAAATGGATGATAAAATTCAAAAATTATTGATACCTTTCGTGAGGAACTCGTAGAGCATTGCCATTTCGGCAGCCATGTCCCGTTCCTTGAACGTCTTGTCGTGCACCATGGCCGTCGAGGACCTCTTGTAGTCTTGGAAGAGATCGACGGTCGATGGTTCTTCTGAGCTCTTGTGCTTGGGCTTACGCTGCCGCGGCGGCTTTTCCTTCTTCGGTTTCTCTGCGGGTAAACTTGGTTCGGGAGACGGAATCGGGGCCGGTTTTGATTCCGCAACCGCCTCCTCTCTTGTCGTGTAGCCATGGTCGTGGTCCAGGTCAAGCCGCGTTGGCGTATGGTCCGGTTGATGGTCCTTCTCGTCCTTTGTCGGCGGCATGCAATATGAATGTTCGATCGCAACCTGACAATTATGGGAAGTACACGTACAGAAATGTCAAAACAAAAAGACTAGGTAAATAAACGTAAGTGACTGGCAGGGATTTCATTGCAACAAAAATTGTCAAAAAAAGTATTACTTGTGCTTCTACAGGATGTATATTAAATGAGTTCAATAATTTCTAGGGGTTATAGATCTTCATAATTGGAGTAAAAAAATCAAATGTTTTTTTCTCTAAGTGACACCAGTATTGAGTAATTAATTATTGAAAATGCAGAATTTGACGCCGCACGTTTTTAGAAATGGTAGTAGCGACTTGACCTAGAGCCTGTGGCGAAACAGCTGACAGCTGAGCGAGGGGAAGTCCCGTGCGTGCTTTAGTTTACGCTCTGCAGTTGTTTCTGTTTATTGGGTTTCTTGGTAGTTATTTTGAGGTTTTGTGTTTCAAAATGGACAATTTTAGTAGTGGTGAGTACGTAGGGTGGTTCAAATTGGCTATTTTTATTTAGAAAGCAACGATCCCTTCAAATCGTTTCCAAATCCAAAAAAAGTGGACACGTATTTTTTCTTTCTTCGAAATTTTGATTCTTAATGGTGCCTGTCGAGGCCTCAAATTTACATAAGAAAATGCATGGGAAAAAGAAATTTTTTGGTATTTTTCGAATAATTGTTCGGGGTTTGGGAAAACTTAAGACTAAAGTTATAGGACTTGCAGAGGACTTTCCAAGGAAGAATTTGACCTATCATACATATGGATTTGATGCCCCCAACCCACACCCACAGTGGCCTGAAAACTACTCTTAAATGAAAAAATGTAGATTCTTCAGAAAATTGACCCTTCTAATTATTTCAATCTCTTTTTTCTCATAGAAATCATTATTATAAGTGTAGTGGGATGTTTATAAACATTTGTCAGTTAATTTCCATTTGTTTAAACAAATTTTATTTGTTTAAATAATTCGTTTTTCCCGAAAATCCCTCTGAATTCTGTTTTCTGAGTTCGAAATGGCAGTTTATTATCTTAGAGTGCCATTATTCATTAAAAAAATTCCTCCTATTGTTTAAACAATAAATTATTATTCATTTTCAACTTTTTTCTAATTATGATAGAAAATTCAGCTTTTTTGAGAAATTAACCTATAAATTTCATGTTCGAGATATCTTGCCTATATTATCTAATAAACCCACATTTGTTTAAACAAATCCCATTTGTTTAAACAATTATTTTTTTGCAATTCAACTAAAATTATTTTTTCTAGATCGGTCTGGCTAACTGTTATTCTCAAGTGACATCATTTATATTTTGGATGATTTCCATTGTTTAAATAATAAAATATTATTCGTTTTCAATATTTCATCAAATTAGAGTACAGGGAACAGTTTCCAGACAGCAACAAATCAACATTATCTTGCGACACACAGTGGTAGGAAATAAGAATAAAAAATGCAGAAGGAAATATGATTAATAAAATTGGTTAACTTAAGAAATTTAATACTTTTAAAAGAAATGTACTCCCCAATTCCCCGAAAAAAAGAATTTTAAATCAATTCAATTTTTTCGAATAACTGATATTGAAAACGAATAATATTTTACTTAATAATGATTTGAACCAGGTCCCAGGTCCTTGGTTCACATCCAGGTTGTGGCTGTAATTTTTAATTTATTTTACAATTTACATACCACCTGTATATCACCATTATGCATTTGAATAATATTTTACTAGTTAAACAATGGAAATTATCCCAAAATATAAATGATGTCACTTAACAATAACAGTTGACCAGACCGATCTTAAAAAATTAATGTTAGGAGAATTGCAAAAAAATTGTTTAAACAAATGGAATTAAGAATCAAAATTTCGAAAAAAGAAAAAATACTTGTCCATTTTTTTTGGATTTGGAAACGAATTGGGGGGATCGTTGCTTTCTATCGTCACTAAAATTTTTGTAATGCATTTTTGAACCACCCTAGTGGACATGTTACTTGTTTATGGTATTCACCATAAACAAGTAACATGTCAGAAAAAATGCAGCAGCCGCTCAAATACTTTATTCGCAAAGATTTAGAAACCGGCGCGTCCCTAATAATAGAACTTTTATTTCCGTGGTTCAACGGTCAAGGGATAGTCCTGCTCGGGTATTTTTGCCTAACCGTGGAGGAAGAGGACGTCCACGTGATCGTAATATGGTAAATACCAAAGAAAAAAATCTTGCACATAGTCCACGAAGATGATCGACGAAGCACTAGAACAATTGCTCGACAAGTCGGAGATTCCCATGGGATAGTGCACAGAACACTACGTGAAAACTTACTTCGGGTATATCGGGAAACGCGTGTACAAGATTTGCTCCCACAGGATTATTTACAGAGGGTCATCTTTTGTGAATGGTTTCGTGGTCAATGCCAAACCAATGAAAAGGATTATTGTATAAGACGGAAGTAAAAAATGAAAATGAACTCCGTGAGTGAATTTTCAATGGTGTTGAAATTGTGCGAGATGACATTGAACGCCGCTCTTTGTGTGAATTGGAGGCGCCGGGCAGAAGCATGTTTGGATGCAAATGGTGCACACTTTGAGCAGTTTCTTTAAAATTTTTGGTAAGTTTAGTGTTAAATAATTGAATATGATAATGATATGATAATGATGTATATTTATACGCATTTCGTGAGCTCCGCGTCCTGCAGATAGGTGCGGGCTAGTTTTCGACGGAGCACTACACATTATGAAAACATGTGGGTAGCGGCAATTGAATTTCCAACTGAAAAATTTTGAAGAATTTTATTAAGATTTTTTGTTACTCATATTGAGTTACCTCCAAATTATTGCACTAAATTAATATACACCCTGTATAAATAATAATATAGCTTCAATCATAATCTTGCAGATTGTGGCTCTGAACAGGTTCCATGAGATTGTAACAACCCAAATTTATTTTATTTTTGTTATATTTAGTATTATTTAATCATTATTTAACAAGCAACATATTTCTGTTAAATGGTGAAAAAGGACAGTTACATTGTAACTCTTTTTTTTCTACCATACTATTTATGTGTAAGCTATAAAATTTCATTTAACCACAAATATCCTGTAAAATTTCTATAATGTCACAAGAACGTCATCTCATTATGACTGTATTATACACAGGGATGTAAAAGCGTAATTTACCGTGTAAATTACCGAATTAATTACCGTAATTAATGGTAATTTACCGATTTTTAATTACCGTAATTTACGGCGTAAATTACCGATGGTAATTTACCGTTACATTAAATTACCGGTAATTTACCGACAATTTTAATTACCGTTGGTAATTTACCGAATTTATAAATTAATTTCAAAGACCTTCCATCAGTAGACGCATGAATTCGCCCCACCCCTCCTAAGCAGTCGACAAGTGCACTGTTGTTTGCGTTTGCCTGGGAAGTACCTAACAATCCGCGTGGTGCATGGTCGGACTTGTGCGTGACAATGTTATTCAAGGTGTCATTTAGCCAATGGAAATGGGTCTATGGGTAAAGTTAACACATCCTATGACAGTCCAATTGCCCGTAAACGTTATATTTTTACTATTCCAAATCATCCGACATTACTTGAGAAAATACAGAACTAATATTTTGTATTTAATGAATAGAGAACCGGAAATCCCATTCTCCAATGGCGACCAATCCAACAAATCTGATAATGCAGGTCTGAAATCAGAAGCTATTTATTATCAGAATTCACTTTTTAATAAATATGCCAGTGTTAGAAAAATGACAAATGACAAAAAACCCTCTGAACCGGAATTGTGAATGTGGATAGAATTAAATTGTTTATTTTCTACTTGTTTGATTTTCCTGTTTTTGTAGTAGTGTTATAAATAGTATTTCTATGTAGTCTTTGCTTTGGTTTTAGTACTATCAAATCAGGCAAAAGATCAGAGATAGCTAGTTATCCACAAAATAATGAGTTAAGGTTTTACCAAACATTTTTATTAACCTTAGTAGTAATCATAACTTACAGTGATCTGTTTAATTTAACATTTTGAATTTTGAATTACCCGGTAATATAAATCAGCGTAATTTAACATTTTGAATTTTTAATTACCCGGAAATTTAAACAGGCGTAATCTACCATTTTGAATTTTTAATTACCCAGTAATTTAAACCAGCATAATTTACCATTTTGACTATTTAACTACCCAGTAATTTAAACAGGCGTAATTTACCATTTTGAATTTTTATTACCCGGTAATTTAAACCAGCGTAATTTACCATTTTGAATTTTTAATTATCCGGTAATTTATGCCATCGTATTTACCATTTTTAATTTTTAATTACGTGGTAATTTAACATTTGAAATTAATAATTTTAATTTCAACGGTAATTTACGAAAAAAATTAATTACCGTAATTTAACATCTCTGATTATACATAATATGTACCTTAATGTGGTTGCTATCCACCAGCACATTGCTATAAATAAACTCAATTACATGTGAAAACCTATACATCGAAAATGTAAATGTACGTTTGACAGGTAAACAACTAAGAATTTCTTAATTACATTTAAGTTTGATATTTGTCAATGAAGTCAATTTTCTATTGATTTCATATTAAACTGTACACTCTCTTTGGATAATATATTTTAGAAATAAATGCCTTTTTGCCTAGATTTATAAAATTATTCGATGTTATAGTTTTTAGAAAAAGCAGAACAACTATTTTAGCTTCATCTACATCATTGTCTATTACATCACGTTCCATCATAAAATTATTGGCATATCCAATATTCGGATTTATTGTAATGCACAAGGTAATAGAACCAAAAAAATGTGTATAAACATAACCTTTTATTTTGATAAGTCGCTGTTAAACCGAACCCTAAGTACGGTTGAATATAAAGAAAGTTTAGCCATTTTATGCTTTGCTTTATTGACAGTGCAGCAAACTTAACCTTCAAAGCGGACCAAATCGTATGCTTAAAATATAAGTGTCAGCGGTGTAGTTGGTCCTCAATAACTAGAAGTACCATCCAAATTATTGCCCAAAAATAAAAAAAAAAATAGACCGGAACATGATCCATTAAAAAAAATACTTCAGGTGATTACAATGTTATGGAAACATCCTCTATAGGGAAAATAATAAGTTGATTGAAAAAATATTTCTTGCATTTCCAATGTTCAGCTTTAATCAATCAAGCCTACTACTAACAAAGGAAACAACCAACTACCATACACTAAAACATAACCTCAAATATAAAGCAAAACTAAACCAACCGATACCTGAGAAGATAAGCTGTCGTCTTCGGACGACTCCTCGAGTGGAGCCTCAATCTTAAGAGCGGCCCCATTCAGGACCTCAGCAAGACCCTCCTTCGCCGAGTCCTTCCTTTCCACGTTATTCTTCGCAGACTCAACTTCCTCCTTCTCTTGTTTAACGACCAACAAAGGCACGTCTACCTTGACGTGTGTCGGCTCCGATTTCTCAGTCTTCTTCGATTCGGCAACAACCTCCGTCTTTACCTTGATCCTAGTCTTCTTCGGCCTCTCCGCCCTTTCCGTCCTCGTCCTCTCCGGTCGCTTCTCCTCGACCTTCTTCTCGGCGAAAGCCTTCCCTGGTTCTTCCCTCTCCGAACGTTCCTTCTCTATCTGCTCCATCCATTCGGTGTTTTTCCTCCGCCTTTCCATGTACTCGCGTTCACCCTCGCTCATATCGCTATCACTATCCAGATAACGGCTGATCGACTTCCGTTTTGGATCCTCGCTCGTCACGCTCGTCTCGCTCTCCAATCGGACACGTTCCGTTGGAGCCTCAACCTCTACGTCTATGTCTACGTCAGGGTCGGGGTCGGCCTCCTCGGTTAGGTCCATTGGTTCGGCCACCAACTTCTCCTCCTCGTCATCCTCCTCCAGTTCGTCCTCCTTGATCTCGACGTCAGGCATCGGAGTCACGCTTCTCCGATTCCTGATTTTAACCTGCAAAAACGTCAGATAATAGTTTAGCCCGATGGTGTATTCTGTTGGAACAGATAATGTTATGTTACAACCTAGGACACAAGGTAGTGTCCTAGGCTCAATACCATCACTATACTGTTTGCATTTTTCTTAGCAAGAGTTTGACACTTTACGTTTTCAGTAAGTGCATTTGACACTTTACGTTTTCAGGAAGACTAGTAGTTGACCTACTCCGAGTAAACCTAACACTTTGTGTCAGGTTTCTTTCATGTTTTGTGTTTCTGTGATCAAAATGGACAACTATACAAGTATGTAGACATGAGACTCATTTATGGAGAATGTGGGCAGAATTCAGTTGCTCAAAGAAGATGACATTAGACGGCGCTATTTAAGTGCAAATTGGAGGCACCGTACAGAAGTTTGTTTGGAAGCCATAGGAGCAAATTTTTAATCTTTGTTGACTGTTAAGTTAGAGATAGGTGCAGGCCACTATTTGTCGTAGTAGCTCACATCATGAAAACATTTTAATTTTTATTAAAAACTTTAAGCTTTTTGCTGGAGATGTATTTTCTTTTCAAAGGGGCCTATTTTTTCGTAATATACATATGTAGGTCCATACCGAAAACTTTTTATCAACTTGAAATTTTGACATTCCAAAAAAGTTTTTTATGTTATTAATTCCTTGAAATATTATCAGACGTATATTTTAAAAGGCTCCAACTAGTTAAGGCACGCCACTTTTATCCGTAGTACTACACATTCTGAAAACATTTTAACCGTTAAGCAACAGTTAAAGTGCTTTTTTGAAAAACAAAGGAGAATATTAAATCTTATGCCTTTTGCTGTATTTTCTTTTCATTTAGCCCTATTTTTTGTGATACATGTGGGTCTGTACAGAAAAGTTTTTATCAACTTGAAACTTTAACTTTCTAAGAAGTGTTTTTTTTTGTTTATGCTCCTACTTTACAAGCAGATACTTAAACCTGTGTGGACCTATGGTATCCAACTGTGGGGCTGCACTAAGCCAAGCAATATCGCCATCATTCAACGCTTCCAAAATAAGGTGCTAAGACACATCGCGGGTGCACCTTGGTATATAAGAAACAGAAATCTCCACAGGGATCTTGAGATGGAATTAGTAGCCAACGAAATTAGAAAGTTTGCAGAGAATCATCATAACAGACTTCTCCAGCACACGAATGTTGAGGAAATCCAGCTTCTTGACAATTGTGACAGTGTGCGAAGACTCAAAAGAACTAAACCTTTTGAGTTGGTGAAGTGATGTTAAAAAAGCAGAGCAGTGTTATGTGAGTGATAGGTGAACAAAGCAGAGCAATGTGCTGTGTGTGAAGTTTAAAGCGTCAGCATCCAAACTAAATTTAAGTTACACCAATGGGGAACACTTAATATCAAACACTTTTTATACGTAGCAATTTAGGTTAGATTAATATAGCTAGATAGTCATCAGACTAGGTGTTATACACAAGTACCTATGAGGTGATGTTAATAAATAAAAAAACTTGAAAATTTAACTTTCTAAGAAGTGCTTTTTTTGTTTATGCTACTAATTTCTTGAAATATTATCAGAACTGTATTTTAAAAGGCTCCAACTACCAAACCTCTATCTAGAACAGGCTGGTTGCACACGTGGGAGCCAATGCCCTCCCAGCCAAGGCCTGTCTTTGTTTGCGAGGCACGATATCACGTGACACCTTCCAATAGAATTTTATCAAAACCGGTCAAAACTGGTTACAGGACTACTAGTTTAACATGCCTTCCAAAGCATGGCGGCGGAGTAAAAAAATACGTATGCCTACCTTGGGATTCGAACCCAACACCTGTGCAGTGCAAGGCAAACACTTTACTATTCGGCCACTCGGACAAAACTCCGACTCAAACAAATAGATCCCCATAAGTCCATATCCATATAAGGTTCTATTCAGAATTAAATTTACTTTCCAGAAAAAACTGCTTCATATTTCAAACTATTATAACTTTTAAGGATTTGAAAAAACAAATAGGTCTATATGAAAAGTTATACTCAGAATAACATTTACTTTCTAAAAACAAAAATGTTTCCAGTAAAAACAGTGGATCCAACAGAACCAAAAAGTTACCTCGTGCTCTGATTCCGATGAGCTTTCGTCGGAACTCGACGAGTCCGAATCTGAACTGAACGAACTCTCCGAACTCGAGCTACTGCTGGACGGTTTCCGGATACGCCGTGCCGGCTTCTCCGAATCAGAATCATCATGCACAATCTCCTCGTTATCCGATAATTTCCTCGAGTCCTCATCCTCGACGACCGGCGACGGCAACTTCTTCCGTCGGAAACTCGGCATCTTCGGCAGAGACGCCCGTAGCCCAAGTCCGAAACTTCCGATACTATCGAGATTTATATTACTGTAGATGTTATCGCGGTTCGCCTCGATTAGTATATTAATGTTGTCCTTATTCGCCTTTTCCGCGATGACTTCATCCCGCTTCTGATTCGATTTGTACTCCTTGGTGCTCTCCTCCTCCCACCACGCTTCAAATTTCTTGAAGGCTGTGAATTCGACCATCTTCTTGTTGAAGTCCTTCTTCAGGATCTGCTTGAGTTCCTGCGTGATCTGCTGGACGACGGCGTCTATCGTGGGGGTGTGCGGGTCGTTGCGGGGCGTTTCCGTCTTCTTCGGGGCGTACTGGTAAGGCATATAAGGGGTTTGCTGCATCGACGGGAATTGCGGATACTGCGGAAGGTACATGTGGTGTGCGGCGCCGTAGTACGCCTGCCGCCAGTCCGTCGTTGCGGTGTTGTAATTGCTCGGGTAGTAGTACGGGTGTCCTGGAATGGAATTATAAATATTAGATTTAAATTTGTTGATAATATGTCAAGATTGCTTGAAGCAGATGAAGACAAAGAGTATCAAAGAACAATTACAAAGTATAAAAAGTCCACAATGAGGACTAAACTTTATTGTTACAAAATACATTTGTAGCAGGGAAATGGTCTAAAGAACATAAAATATATAACAATTTAAGAATCAATAAAAATTTAGACTTTGTAGAAGATTTTGTTGATGTTTGCCTGCCTTTCTCCTTTTGAGCAAGCTGGTGGAAAAAATGGTTTTGAAGTATCTCCCCTGGCCAAAACTTTAATCTTGTAGCACATGTCAGTCCTTTATATTGAATGCGACTGAATCAGGAATATTCTTCTGGATGTTTCGATGACAACTGGGTACATACGGACCCAACCTATATGTCGTTAGGTTTTCTTCTGAAGTATCTGGGTGTAGTCTATAAACATACAGACACCCATAGCTTGGGACCGGTTTTAGTAAATAATAGTAAATATATTTAATAAATTTAAAAAAGCTTTGTGTAGCATTTCTTCACAAAACAACAGCATTCTTTAACATGGATGGATGGAAGTGTATATCTACCTTTGATTCTAAACACTACATGAGTCTCTGTTTGAGGTGGTATATACTTCGTAGATAGAATTTTTGTTGTTTGATATATTTCCAATACCTGTAGACGTTCTCCAGAAAATTTTTCCATAGTTTCTTCTGGAGTGTACTAGGCCATAATATGATGATAAATAAGATAAGAAGGTATGTACAATAGCTTAATGGGTTGACAACTTGTCAAGACCAAGAAAGTTTGAATTCTCACTCGATATAAGAGTGACTTGACTATTTAGTCAAGGCTAAAATGTCCTCTTCTTCTAACGCTAAACTTAATCATCTTGGTTTTCTCCGCATTTAACTTTAAGTTGCACATAAGAAAATATATTTCAAGTAGACCCATTGCACCAGAAATGTCCTTGATCACCCAGCCATGATCTGAACCTCTTACTACAATAAATGTGTCGTCAGTATACATTCCAATGAGAGCTTGAATCATCAAGGGAAGATCACAGGTGTACAATATATAAAATAATGGTCCCAAGATGGATCCTTGTATGACTCCCATTTTTGTTGATAGCCACTCAGAGGAAACTTCAGAATCTCCTAATTGTGTACGTCTCAAAATAATTCGCTGTTACCAATTGAAGAGGTAGCATTTCAGCAACAACTTCATCCTACCTCATAAACCCATTGCTTCCTTTCTTTCAGGAAGAGTTTATGATCAACACTATCAAAAGCCTTGGAGAGATTAATAAATACGCAACAACGATGTTTCTCAGACTCAGCTGTTTTAATACCTCCTGGACTGTTAAATCTATGGTTCTGATAGTTGAGTTTTCCCTGATAAAAGTAATCTCCGCCTCACTGACAATATTGAATTATCAATAAAAGATATCATTCTTGTCAGTAAATCCTTTTCAAGAATTGTTCCTATTACAGATATAAAAAATATGGCTCTATAGTTGAAAATCTGTGTCTAGTCACCTTTTTTAAATGTTGGTTTGACATTAACTTTCTTCGGGTCTTCGGGAAATATACCTCCATCAAAACTGCGATTAATAAATACCACCAAAGGGTTGCACAAGGCCTGCGCACAGTGTTTAACAACCGATGTAGACGCGTCACCATAACTATAGGCAAAGCTGGGCAAAGTTAATCAGAAAGTTAACTAGGTTAATCATTAATCCGTTAACGAAAAAGTTAACTTCGTTAACCGATAGTCCATTAATTTGTTACAAATGTAACAGAAGTTAACGTTAACCGTTAATCGTTAACTTTTTATAAAAAAAATATAGGTTATGTTGAGTGCCGATCTACCGGTGAGGATGCAACCCAAATAACTGCGGACCTTTCTTGCGGTTGCATATGTAAAAATTGCCTTAGAAGGTTTTCAAACTAGGTACAGTGGTAACTAAAAGAACTACATTGCGAGATGCAAAGATGAAAAGATCAACTAAAGCTACTCTTATATCTATGCAGTTCAAACCTGCACTTTCAACAAAGCAGTTTTGAAAAATCGCATGCAATTTTATGACAATTTGTTCACCATTTACATCTGTGCAACTTTAATAAATCGCATGGCTTGAACATCAGTGATTTTTATTTTTTGAGTACAATAGTTGCTTTGGGTTGGTAGGAAACATAACCTCCATGCTTTTCTCCCACACAGTTTTTAAATCACAGCAAACAATAACAAATAACGAAATGCGGAATATGTTATGTTTCGCGTCTATACACAGTGGTGTCATCAAATTTTCGTTTTAGACAAATATTCCTAGATTGCTGCTATAAACACACGCACTTACACATTTAGAACTGATCGAACTCATCCTAATTCCACGTAACTTGGTAATTTTAAAATGTTTCATAGAGTAAAACAAAAAATCACATTGGACTTGACGAATTTAATTGCGCGTTTGAATTGCACTGAATAACGTAAGCGGGCTTAAGGGGGTTGGAGTTGAAACAACTGAAAACAAAACAACTCGCGCGCATGCTTTATATACGGACGCCACGTCACACAAAGTAGTACGTCACACATGTAAACAAAACCAATTCCCGAACTTGGTTGTCTATACAACCATTTGAAAATTTATTGATGACATTTCCGATTTAATGGAACGGAAGTTAGTCAGTCCGTTAATGGTTTTGAAAGTTAACTTAAAAGTTAATTTGTTAACGAAAAATTTAACTTCGTTAATTAACGATTAACAAATTAACACTTTTGTGCCTAGCTTTGACTATAGGTCTATTACAATCTTAAAATGTTATCAAACGCGCTGGAAAAAATAATGGTACACAAATCAGTGGGGTCTTTAAAGCATTCAACTACTACAGTAAAGTTATTCAGCTTTTGGAATAAAAACCACATCATTCAGGCCATACATTCACTTTCGGATTGTTTGTTGAGGCGATTGAGAATCATAAAATATGTCAGTCTATATTTTCGACCTGTTACAAGGTTTTGACACAATTTCACACGAGACAAGAGACTAACAAACAGTTGATAAACTTTGCCATAAATGGTCTCACAATTCTCATCGGTACAATACCAGAGGAAGTCAAGCATATGCCAGCTGTTAGACTGAGTACCACTACCAATCCAAGTACAAGTGCGCTAAAAGTGATAACTGGCTAAATACTAAGATCCTACCTGAGTACTGTTGATAGGGGTAGCTGCCGCTGGGCTCAGGTGGTGGTGGAGGGGGTAATACATTCGTCTCTATCTTCGACTCCTCGATCTTTTGCTCATTATCGCTCAGCGATGACAAGCTCATCGCATCTTCACACTCATTCTTATCAAACTTTGTCGAATTACGATCGATAGGACTATAATTAATCTCCAATGCTTCTCCTGTGAGCAGCTCATCCTCACTCGATGATATATCACTACCAATCTTGTCGATATCAAGGTGGACTTTCTTTAGCATCGCTGTCGTCTCTAATGCTTCTCTTTGCCTAGCTACTACAGCCTAAAAATAAGGAAAAAATTAAAATATAATAAAAATAATCACATATCGTCGGTCAAGCCTTAATATGCGTGTTAGGCAAAGGATTACAAAACTATTGTTATTTTTTGACACAATTTTTTTTAAAATACGTTTTTTTGCATTTTTATTAGAAAATCTAGTACCCTTTTTGCCAGTGCAAGTTTTTAAGACGGGAGCTCGTGCTAATATTGTTATTGTACTGCGGTTATTATTTATTTTAAATATTAGAGTAGAAAAGCGTACATATATACGTGCATTAGGGTGCCACTTATTTTTCAAACTTTAAAATTTATTAAGTGAGTATAAAAAGTATAAAAAAGGACTTCTGAAAACTTTAGGGTAATCGGATAAAATTACCCCGTGCCGACTTTAGCGGGAAGTTATAAGCGTAGTTACATACATGTTCCCATATTGTGCCCGGTGGAAACTACGCCTTACAGTATGAACGTCGTAGACCTATGCATACAATGCCTACTGCACAGTTAACACATTTTTCAACGTAAAAATTTTTTAAACTTAGAACAGGGAACCCGCACTTTTACTCCTGCGCGGCTGGAACAGCTGACGTGAAATGCCCATAGAAGGCGTTGCAACCATAGCGGCTCCTTCCAGAGAGATTGTGGAAGATACAAAAAGAACAAAAATTTCGCTTATGTTTGATATTCTAAAGTTTAAACTATTGGAAATACTGCAAAATGACTAACTAAATTGAAGTTTATAAGTAAATATGGTTACAGTAAGAGACTGGAGGTATATATTTTTTTAAAATCTTTAATTTAAATTATTATGTTTACCTCCACTCCAACCATAGAGTTGCGTTCATGAATTTATTCATTTATTATTATTATTCATTATGATCAATTTAAAAACGATCTGTATATTTCAATACCTCATTGTTGGTACTAATCATTACTATACTCTATTCAAACTTGGAGTACATTTTATGAACGAGTCCTAATTCACAAATTAACGCAATACAAATTAATGTTTTCATAATTAATTGTTATTGCCAGTATTGGTTTGTGGCTCATTGGCCAGAAAAAGCCCCATTAGCAGATTTAAAATTGTTGAGGAGCTTATACCATTACCCAATAAAGAAGGTGGCGGATATAACAGTAAAGAAGTTCATAAATCATTTATATTATTTAAAAGATGAATGTGTAGCTCAGTATGACGATGACGTAAGTAAAGAGACGAAGACGAAAATTTGTAAGCAAATTATCACCGAGGAAAACCCTGATGATCAAAATGATGATTTTGATTATGATAATCAAGATGAAAATGACGTCGATGAAGATCAAGAGGATGACACTAATGAGGTGCCCAAGAAACGTATGTTAACCCGGCTGATAACCGAAAACTCCAGACATTTCTTTATCAGGTTTTTAAATTCCACCAAATTTTTAAATCAAACACACATTGAATGGAAAAGTTGTCCCGAGTTTGTTCATGGAGAACAGGTTGTAAAAAATTTGAAGGTTACCAATGATGCTGCCGAGAGAAGAGTGAAACTTCTGACAATTACAATGACAGCGTAACGAAACATATTGAGCAGCAAACATATTTAGTTTAGGTACCAATAAATCTACAAAATATTTTGAAAAATTTGACGCTTTTCCCCCTTTTTTAGGCTATTGCAGAGTATCGCAAAGAATATCCAGATGCAAAATTGCAAACATTGAGGAAAAATAATTTTGTACATTATTTTCTTTTGGAACCAGACCAAATTGTTTATTCATCATCTGTGGTAACACCCAAATCTTTGTAACACAAAAAATACTTGTTTATAAATAAAGTACGTGGTTGTAGGTAATGAGATAGAGTGTTTCTTTCAGTTTAATGTTTCAGTCAAACTTTACTTTGAAATTGGCACGGGTTAATATTTGGCTGAAATTTTCAGGAGTTCTTCATAATACCCAAAGGAATAAAGTTAGGGGGAGTCCAAGCAAAATAGTTAAATTATATTTTTTTACTTATAAATAAGTGGCACCCTTACGTGCATGCATATAACCTCCCTGCACATGAAACCTAACCATGGAAACTTGACTGAACGTCATATCATGGGCATCCGGCCAAAAGAACCACAGGCAGACATAACCTCAACATTCTATCGGCAAATGGTGACATTTATGAGTGCGTACTTGCTTTATATATTTCATATAATAAAACATAGTGTATCTATTCTACCTGTTCAATGGCATCCCGATGACACTGCAGGTAGATATCCTTCGATAGGAACGGGGAGGGAGGCTGCGATAATGGGATGCACTCGTCCACTTTGGCCGCCTTTGAATCCGAATCGGGCGGCGGAGGGTTTATAGGTAGATCGCTCAGCGATACACTCGACCGATCTAAAAAGTTAGCAACAGTCGTTTGTTAAGGTGACAAAATATCGCACGACAATTTGGTACTTGCCATCGTCACTGTCGACCGACATCGGTATCGGGACTGAATTGACGGACTTGTCTACATTCGTCTTCCCTTCCTCATCCGAGTCGACACCCAACGACATGAACGGTGGAGCCATTCCGCCAGGACCTTTCCCCTTCAATAGCATCGCAATTCTGGAAATAATGGGTATTTATCTGGGAGCTTCTCATTTCTTAAAAATAATTTTTTTAAGCAGCGTTTTCAAAATGCTCATTCACAAATGATCCGAAAAACAATTACAATTTTTTTTTAAATTTAACAAATATTTAAGGTTAGATATATTAGATTAGAAATATGAGTATGACATGTTAACTGTTTTACACTAGGACTGAAGATTACATGTAACATGTCAAAACACCTCAAATTAAAAGTGAAATAAAATAAGTATATAAAAAGAAGGAGTATCCTTTATTCAATCAACAAATATTTAAGTCACGAACATACACGATATGTTTGAAGTAGGATACGGATTTCATGTAATATTTTGTTAAACTTTGATGATGCAAAGCCATATAAATGTTTTTTTGATTTGTCACAATATTTGAACTTTTGTGAAGTTTCGCTCACTTAAAGAACAACATGGCAAATTTAGCTATTTAAAAAAATGTTGCTATTGTTAAGACACATTTTACACATTATACATTTAGACACATTTTAATTTGGAATAATAATTTATTAGATAAATTCATAGTTATCTACTAAAAAATCACATGATGACTAATTATTATTATTATTAAATAGAGAAAAAAGTGGTAATAGGCACATTAATAGCCAACTTGACAACTAGAATATTTTTTATATGTGAGGTCGGAATACCAATAAATTGTGTACTTATTACAAACAATAAAATAAAGTAACAAAGTATGTTGTAAATTTTGTTGGGTTAAATTACCGAGTAATTAAAAATTCGAAATGGTAAATTACGCTGGTTTAAATTCCGGTAATTTAAACCACCGTAATTTACCAGTTTGAATTTTTAATTACTCGGTAATTTAAGCCAACAAAATTTACCTTTCTTATTTTTTATTTGCGTGGTAATTTAATATTTGAAAATAATAATTTTAATTTCAACGGTAATTTACGAAAAAAATTATTTACCCGGTGTAATTAAAAATTCAAAATGGTAAATTAAACCAGCGTTAATACCGATCACTGTAGGTTATGAATGTTACTTATGTTAATAAAAATGATTGGTAAATAACTAGCAATCTGACTAAGGACGTTAAATTTCCGTAATTAATTTTTTCAATAAATTACCGCTGAAATTAAAATTATTACTTTCAAATTTAAATTACCACGTAATTAAAAATTGCAATTGGTAAATTATATTTTCCGGGTAATTCAAAATGATAATATACTGATGACAGTAAGCTGTGTAAAAAAAATTGGGTACAGCGTTATAAGTCATTATAATATTGTAGATAACGACCAATCGCAGATGCTTTTCCTGATTTAATAGTGGTAATTCATTATTAAAATGAAAGCAGGGACTACAATAAAAATACTTTTTATACCAGCAATTTATAAAATGGACAGTCTAACAGGATAATTACAGTATAAAATACTGTAATTTATTACCGACTCACAAAACGACAACGTCTGGTTTTACAAACAATGATCACTTTTTAGCCGGATCACCAGAACATTTGTTTATATCATGAATTTGATAGTAGGTAGATGGCTTCTGATTTAAAATGTGCATTATTGGCTCCGCTGAATTAATTAAAAAACCGGAAATTACCATTAATTACGGTAATTTATTTAGTAATTTACCCGACAAATTACGCTCTTACATCCCTAAGTACATCCCAGGCAAAGTACAAACAACAGTGCACTTGTCGACTGCTTGGGAGTGGTGGGGTGCATTCATGCAAGTGCTGATGGAAGATTTTTGAAATTAATGTATAAATTCCGGTAAATTACCAACTGTAATTAAAATTTTTGGTAAATTACCGGTAAATTACCATCGGTAATTTAAGCTGTAAATTACGGTAATTAAAAATAGGTAAATTACCATTAATTACGGTAGTTAATTTTGTAATTTACGCGGTAAATCACGCTTGTACATCCCATCAACTTTACAGGAAAACAAACATTACAGGAAAAAATGTTTCCTGTAGCTACAGTTTTCAATAAATTAATTATGATATTCGATAACAAACAATATGAATGAGGAATAACTTAAATCGCAGTTATGAGTAAAAAACTGTATTTTAAAATATAATGTACACTTTTTCACTTCTTTCCACTTTCTCCAGGCAAAATAATAAAAGTCACTTTTTTGTGCAACTTTTCTCAGATAGTAAATTTTATTGGACCATCATATGGACTTATTTGTTTTTGCAATTCCTTAAAAAGTTACCAGCGTATAAAGGTCCGTGTGATTTTTTACTCAGAATGACATTTACTTTATACAGAAATCAAAAAATAATGTTAAATATTGATTTAGTTGTTTATTCATGTTTACCTTTTTTTTAATAATTTTTTTTTTGTTATTTGATATGTATTTTATTATTTTGTATTTGTATTTATTTTGTATTTTACTTTGTTCATTGTTCATATTTCAAACGGCTGTAACTTTTTAAGTATTTGGAAAAACAAATAGATCCATATGAAAAGCTTTACTCAGAATGACATTTACTTTCTAAAAAAATGCAGGAAAAAAAAGTGAGATACCTCTATAGGGTATTTGTTACATAGGCTAGACTAATAATTGTTACGTAGGTTAGTGGCGTAGGCTAATACATATTTCCCTGGGAAAGCAACGCCTGTCAAATGTACACTAAATAATCTTTGAAAATTGCCATTAAAGTAATATTAATAGTTATTTAAGCAACAAGCATATAAAACAACTTGTTAATGGTTGAGATGGTAATGAACTTTATACTAATGGGTGACACTGACACCCCCGCAAGCGACACTACTGAAGTTATGAGCTACTCAGTGACCTACGTACTATAGTCCTGTCTTCGTTATACCTACTAATATCTATATTAGTACGCAAGATCATGTGCCTTTAGTCAGAAAAGACGTAGGGCCGACACTAACGACAATAATTTCACATATCGTAGAAAGAGTGAACGCATTACAATCGCGAGAAAATTCGATTTTTAAGTGATTTAATTTTGACAACAGGCAAAGAACTGTTGATGAAACTATACATATATTTCTGTACTTATTTAAGTTTACCTGGTGTCCAAATCTAAAGTCTTCTCCTCCTCCTCAACCTTCTCCTTCTCTTTCTTTTTGCTCTTGTTCTTCTTCTTCTCCCGGTCCCTGTCCCTCTCGCGGTCCTTCCATTCCTGCGTGTCATTCTTCTCCTTCTCGTTCTTGTACCTGTTGTCCACGTCCGTCCACTTTTGCACTGGTGGAGGAATGCTCGGGTTAGGTTTGTTCCATGTGTCGTGAGGCCATTGCTGCGGGGGCACATGCGTCGGCCACATCGGCGTGGCCCCCATATACGCTCCGTAGTGAGCGTACGGAGTTGCCATTGGCTGCATGTTGATGTAGTCGTAACTACTGTAAGAAAAAGATAAAATACAATTATACAGCTAGGTTGCAAATTAATATTAGTTATTCATTTCATATTGCAAGTGACTTGACCGCTCATTTGGGAGTGGTTTTTGGGTGCATTACTTTACTGATTACTAATAGAAAATCATTATCATACGTATATATTATTACATACATTTATTATTATTGCAAAACTTGTAGTTTATTAGTGTTTGATTATCTTGGAACATGTTCTTTTGCATATTCATTGCAATATATGTCCCAAATGTAAACAGCCATCCGTCAAACACACCAATTTTTTTTATTTATTTATTTTTTTTATTTGTTGTCCCAAAAAGACTACAAGTCCATAACAGGATAAGATAATACATAACAACGTAATGTAACTTTAACAATATAACTATACATGCCATACAATACACAGAGATCTCATTTGGATTAAATGGGTTTTCACAGCATTTTTGAAACTGGTAACATTTTTTATATATTTAATGCAGTTAGGAAGGTAGTTAAACAAATAAACAGCATAGGTGGTAATGCGCTTATTGCCTACATTAGAAGTATGTGGTAGAATATAGAACTTTTGATTGCTTCTAGTGTCATGAGTAAGAATATCACAGTTGATTATCAAGTTGACATCGGTCTCAATCAATTTATGTTTTATTTTATAGATTAACATTATACTGTCTAAGTTTATCATTTCTCGTATTGTCAGTAATTGCAGATCATTGTATAGTTCAGTTGTATGTGTTCTATGTGGTTTACAAAACAAAATCTTTAAAACACGGTTCTGAGTGACCTGAATTGAGTCTATGTCTATTTTCCGGGTTTGACCCCAGAAAGTGCACAAATAACTTAAAATAGAATAAAAATACGAATAGTACACCATATATCTAGTACGAGTATTGAAATATTGGGCATTACGTCGTAGGTGGTAACATACAATATTAATCCTACTGTGCAAACTTTCTACATGACGCTCAAAGTTCAGACGATTATCGATTATTAACCCTAAGTAACGCTTTGCTATGATTTGGAAGATACAGGTCAGCTAAGCATGCCCTTAATTTAGGTGGTAACATACAATATTAATCCTACTGAGCAAACTTTCTACATGACGCTCAAAGTTCAGACGATTATCGATTATTCACCCTAAGTAACGCTTTGCTATGATTTGGAAGATACAGGTCAGCTAAGCATGCCCTTAATTTAGATTTGTGAAAGAACAATTGTTGCATATTAACCAGGGCTGTGGAGTCGGTAAAAAAACTTTCGACTCCGACTCCGACTCCAGATAATTTTTGTAGTCCAACTCCGACTCCAACTCCGACTCCGGCAAAATTTTATTTGTTTCCAACGAATTTTTTGGCGAATAAAATTAAACTGCCATAACCTAATTGCAAATAACATCAAAAAGACTTGTTGATCGGACAACAAAGTTATGACCATGATTAAAAATGACGCTTTTTTATTTTTTCAAAATGTCTCTGAGATCATTAGAAATTCAACTGTTTTCTCATTAGAGAGCACATAATTCTGAACTAGTTTGTCAGTTTAATCGATTTTCTACCTTTAATAATAGCAAAAGTAAAGACAAACACTGTATAGTACAAAGAAAAATTCATTCCAATAAATACAAAATTAAGTGCAAAATAAGCTGAAAATAATCTCAACTCTTACTTCTGTTAGTGACAATGACGTCACAATACTGACTGCAACGAGTATGAGATGCATACATGGATATTCCTACATTCAACTTAAATAAACGGTACTATTTCACAATCTCAGTAACCATTTAAAATCTCTACATATTTTGTTAAATCCAAAGGGATTTGATACTTTCAATAAATTTCTGCATTTGTCGAAAAAAATAATCAATTTCAGTTAAAGGTTTAAAGTTATCAAACACTAAAGCTAAACATGCAAAGTCTTACTAGTAAAGCTGTACCTTTTACAAAGATTCAGATATAGGGGCGAACAAAAATTAAAAAAAAAAAAAATGAGAGTTGATATACGACTGTGATACCATCACGCTGTTTCTTCTGGTGCAAAAGCTGTAGTAAACTATTTTTTCTTTTTAAAATTTCAAGGGAAAATCATTGAAATACTTTTTGCAGTATTTAATGAATTGTTCAGCTGTTCTTGGTGGCCGAACGAATACGAGCAAATACTCTTAATTTTGATGAATAAGGAAAACTACACGTTGTCGCTTCACTTTGGAAAGTTCTAATTCGTCTAAGTATGCATCGAAGTCGGATTTTTTATTTGTAGATGGTCGAGCTATAATGATTAGCACATTGAAGTCGGAAATTGGAAATAAACTATATGTGCGACGCGGCAAGCGACTCACAATACTCTTTTGCTAATGATCACTGACCACTGACCTGTGTGTTTTGTAGTATAATTATATTTTTCCGTCAATCGTTTATTTATGAGTATGTTTACTGAATAGAAAATCATTTATTAAAAAGCTCTATAAATGCACGATTTCTATTAATGCATGATTTGTTATAGCTAATGAAACGATTTCATCATAGTCAATCGAACATACGTAAAATAAAACCATCCAATCAAAACATTCCGTTATCCAGGCACACAGTTCAAAACTGTCAGTGTCAAATTACATAAATGGTGATATGTCATATAACCTCCAACAGCATCGACGAATAAAATCTATGTAAACGCATCCAGAAGAATACGATCGCCGAAAATTTTTTATAACCAACATGAATATTAAACGGCGGTTAGTGATGTCGACAATTAACGCACGCTAATCGCTCGTGCGTTAAACAGTCGATCATTAATCTCTTTTCCACGCTCTTTTTAATATACTTGTTGGTTAAATAACTATTACATATGTAGGTAGGTACTTTGTAAAAGGCCTAATAATATGTTTACTTAATTGTTTACTATCTATTAAGGCAACAGCCATCTCGCATGTGTTTTTCTATACTATTTAAACATAGACTCGGAGTCGGTACATTTTTTCCGACTCCGACTCCTCTGAAATTTGTCTGACTCCAACTCCGACTCCACGACTCCGACTCCACAGCCCTGATATTAACAACAATATATCAAACTTGATAATAAAAACTACTCAAAATGTTACTTAATGGCGACGTTCCATTAAATGTCGTACAAAATATATACTCTGCCAACTCTGAAAAAAAATGTCTGGAATTGGCAGGTCATGTAACATAGAGTCTAGTGAGACTACATGTTGAATCGATAGAAAGAATGAGCAAAACCTATCATAATGACTTATTAGTTTTCTCAATTTATTAAAGGGTTACATCCGTTTAAAATATTAAGAAATCTGTATTTTAAACGTCTCCAACTTCTTGAGAGAGAACCAATTAGTCCATATGAAACTTATTAAAAAATAAATACCTAAAATATAATTTTCCGGGAAAAAGTCTGGATATACAAAAATAGCAATACGTAGTATAAAACAAAAAGCCCCTTGGGGAACAACCGAATACATAGTGTCATCAGGTTTTTCTATCACCCCCAAATTCCAAATGTAGTACAACAAATTTTTAAAAAATCCTACCTTATGGGTGTTGTATCACTTGATCCATAATTCGTGGAAAAATCACTCTGCGTCGTGCCGTAACCTAAATCTGAGCTGCTAGGAGTGGCAAAGTCATTCCTCGAGTACCCCCTACTGTATCTTTCCCCCCTGTCCACTCTATCTCTATCACGATCACGGTCCCTGTCTTTATGAAGTAATCTATCATCTCTCTCCTTTAAATCTTTCAAGTCCCTCTCGCGTTCCCACTCCATCCCATCTTTCACATCGTAGCTCTTCTCAACCTCCTTCTCGACTTTCTTCTCTACCTCAACGACAATCTTCGGCGGCTTTTCTTCGACAACCGCGGGCTTCTTTTCGACGGTAAATTCCTCGAACTTCTGCCTGCACTTATCGCCGAAAGGATCCAAGAAAACCTGCAGGATCTTGCCCATGACGCTCGTGTTGTTCAACTTCTCGACGCACAGTTTCGCGCACTTCACCGTCTCGTAGACAACCCTTCCGATGCCTAAGTGCTTGTTTGTGATGGGGTGGTAGTATATGAAGAGCTCCTCGATAACGCCGTACTTCTGGACCATGTCCCTCAAGAACTGTTTGTCGATATTATCGTTCAGCTGGAAGATCGTTACTTCTATGGATGGCGGCTCGCCTACATAGTTTCCATCGATTTTGAATCTACGGCAAAAAGCAGGTAAAAGTGAGAAGAAATTATTTTTAGAATTAATTACAAACACTAATTGACACATTTTAATAATTTTTTTCTTATACCATAAACAAAACTAATATTTGTAGGTTAAGAGGAATCAGTACTGCTGGTACGTCCATAGTCAGCTTAATGTTGTATCAATTCTCTCATGTTATACATCAATTATAGATAAAGGTGTATTACTTCCTGTGGTAATGTATATGTATTACTTGTTGTTGTTGTATCCACGCTACGTGGTAAAATATAAGTTATTCATGTACTCGAAGAAATAAAGTTTTGAATGAAAAAGGATGTAAGATATTGATGTTTTTACGTGAAATTTTGTACACTTATAGAGGAAGGTGTAACTTAGACCTATTATGTGGTACTTTTTTCAATTTTAACTTGAGTTCTTCGTAAAAAATGTGAAGAATCAGCCAATTTTATGTCATATTCAGAAATAGATTTGTCAAAAACGAACAGAACTATCAAAAATCTACCACTAGACGCAAAATTATATATCTTTTATCTTTAATTTGGTGTATTTCTTTTACGATTATGTGAACTAATTGCTGCGAAAAAGCCTCAACTTCTATTAACCTGGAATTGTGGTTGAAAAGTTGCTATCACTTCAAAATTCCTGGACTTTCATTTCTTTTTAATACATAATTATTCTTATTAGGCATACCTAATATGAACAAAAATATATCAAACAGATAAGATAGAAATTAACTAAATATACAGTGTGATCCATTTGAACGAATAAGGTGAAAATTTTGCAAGTACGCTGAAGCTAAAAAATATTTTATACGAAAGTTCCGGTTTTCTGGTTTCAATTAAAGTTGGTGTAACTGGTACCAACTTGAGAAATAGCATAGACATACACAACCAGCTTTGTGTTTTATATCATAGAAAAGCTCTTCTAAACCAAATAAAAGTTACATCTGTAACGTTAAATAAGAAAAAAAAATCAGACAAAACTTATTTTACTCAAAAAGATTCTACGGACATACCGTAATGAATAATTCAAATATAAAGAAAGGTGGTGACAAACGGGATGCTAATTTTAAATAATTTCAAATTAATATAACAAAAATTGCAGCCACAACCTAAAACTAAAGCTTATTTTGATTTAAAAGAGCTATCTTATGATATTTCTCATCTTTATTTTTCATATCCTCTTTTCTTTCTAAACTTTCTATGTTCTAATAACACCAACTTTCTTCAGTAATGTTACGTCAAAAAAAAAAATTCCGACAAAAGTATTTTGCTTTTAAAAAATATATCATATTACATAACCCAACCTATTTTCTTTAAGTTGTTTCTATAGTTTGTACCAATCTCACCCACATCCGGTTCAATCTAGAAGTTAATAATATTATCATTGATTCTCCCACTTTGAGACCGAATTTTTCAATACCAGTTTAAACCCTGAACTGCGTTTAGATATAGAAAATCCTTGAGGCCTAAACTCAGTTTATGGTTTAAACATGCATTGAAAACGCTGCCCTAAACCTTTCGACTATGATATAACATTGTTTCTTTTAATTATATTTGTTATACTTTCAATTATATTTGATATACTTTCAATTAGGTATATTTAAAAATTATTATTTCATCTTTAGGCATAATATAAAAACCAAGACGTTTACCTCGCAACCTATCACTTTTTTGGACAAGATGATACTTATTATCAAAATTGTAGTTCATGTTTTACCTACAAAAAGATTGTACGTCTTCTTTTATACAACTAACCGTTTCAGAGATATAACAGCCATAACTTATGTTTCTAACAATATCTCAAAAGTTCCAATCTTATCAATGTGAGAAAAATGGTTGAAAAATTGATGAAATAATGGTTCACAGATAAATTGGGTAATTAGTCCTGAAAATTACAACTCGTTTAAATAAGGCCCAGTGAGAATATACCCATCAGGAAAGTGGAGTAAAATCTAAAACTGCCCACTATTAACAATAAGTGTAAACTAAGATCTGAGGAATATGTGCTATTACGAATTTTGAGGTGAGGTTAAGAATAAACCTTTTGTTATCAACAAACACTAAACTGAGATTGTTGAATATTACTTTACGAAGAATGCGTGAGACTTGCTCTAACCCTTGTCAAAAATAAAACCAATTTGCCTCCTTTTCTTCTAATTATTATTTTGTTACGATTTTTGTTTGTAGATGTTCTTTTATTTTTATGCAGAGTTTTGTCATTAATTTATAATATACAGTTTATACATCATTTAACCCTTTAGATTCATCAATCATTACTTTGGTGGCCTTATTACCCCAACCTGCCTTTTATTTTTACTCTCCACCGATACCACTGTTGCAAATATTTTTAGACAGCGATTTTTCAAGAACTATAATTTCCACAGAAAAGTTGTGGTTATCATACTTATATTTGCCAAATTTGTGAGAAAATGTTCTTCAACTTTCTTATGTTATCAATAGCAAAATCAATAGATTTCTGTAAACCGGAATCAATTTATTTGTTTTATTGGTTTTCGGGGATTAGCAAATGTTCGGATTACTGGGGTTAGGATTATCGACGCTCTACTGTATATCTCTCTCTGATATATAGAGATATTTCTACTATTCTCAGTTCTCAACAAGTAGAATTCTTTGTACTTAAAAGAAAAACCACTGACACCACTATCGAGGTAGATAAATTCGGCAGTGTGTTTGTCATGTTTTCGGGTTTTCCCAACTTCCTCAGAATAGTCGAAGTATACAATTTAAAAACATAACATTATCTCTTTCCTGACCACAGGAAACTCTGTGGGTTTCATTTTTATTCAATTTAAAGGAACATATGCCTTAGTAGAGATGGCTAGAACTTCCACAGTACAGTAGAGCGTCGATAATACGAACTAATTGGGACCGAAGGTGGTTCGGTTTATCAAATTGTTCTTTATCAAATATTACAGCTAAATAGTAATAATAAAAAAGATGAATATTGGATACAAGATATAAAACAAAAGCAATATTTTTCTGTAAACAGGAATCGACAAAAATGGCCATTTTCTCAGTTACTCAGTGATTTATTTTATTATTATTTCGTTTTGGGCGTTCGGATTAGCGAACGTTCGGATTATGGACACTCAACTGTATACATATCTCTGTAAGACACAGAGTCTGAAATAGGTTGAAAAATTACGCAGTGGTTTTCTCAAAAAGATTACGGGGTACATAAATTACAAATACATTTTTATGTGGCGCATTGTGGCTCATTTCTATCATGTCTCAATGTTGTACATTTAAAACTGCCATTTATATGTAAAAAACTGACAATCAAGATCTCATCCGCGAACAATTACTAAAACTGTAAAAATTTGACTTCAAAGAAACAAAAATACTTGAAGAAACTTAAAGTAGGTAAACAAAAATTGGAAAATTTATTATTAAAAGAACATGTGTCTGTAATCAAAAACAAAAGCACATTAGAAAATGCCAACATCCAAATAGCGCCCATGAAGAGATATTTACGTGTTTGTTCTAAACATGATTTTTCCCGCAGAGAAAAATTTATGAGGAACAGTTTCGCTTACTCGGGTCAGCTGAAAATTATTGACATTCATAAATGGTTGTGGAAAAACTAATATATTCCTTAGAACAGATTCTTAACAATGTTTCAGTTACATGTAAAGTGCAAAAAAATCAAAGTTTCAGTTTTTTGTTAATGAACTTTTTATTATTGATTTTTCTGAAAATGATATTAATCTGGTCCTCTTTTAAAACGTGTGAAACCTTTTAACGTGTGAATTGCCTATTATGAAGAGTAAAAAATAAAACTCAGAAAGAATTTTTCTCAAGAAGCTATGATTTCAAAATTGAATGTAATTGAACACACTAGATGCAAAACCGCACAAGTCAAATGCATGCATATCCATTGGACATGTCATGTTTTACATCTGATGTCGCTAATAAAAACAATCTGATGTGGCCAGGCACATGACTTTATCATACTATATATAAAATTAATAGTTTAGCTGAATGAGATTCTATTTGATCGAGATCGGCCATGTCTGCATTAAAATAAAACTAGTAGAACTAGACAGATATGTCGATTAAAGCTGCGTTCGGATATTGTACTCCGTTGACACCGGGTACACCGTCCAAATGACACTTACGTGTGGGTGTAAAAAGTGTAATACAATATCCGAACGCAGCTTATATTGATAGACATTATTGTCAAAACATTAGCGTTGTCATTAGTGTCATTAGAATCAAAATTTCTGACATATCCTGGCTACTAGTTTTAATGTAGTACGACCGATCTCGATGAAATAGAATTTGCTCATGCAGTTAAACTATTGATTGTAACAAAAAATTTCGTATTCATAAATTATTCAGAATTTCCTCATCTTTAATTTATGATTTAACTATTTCGACGAAATTCCAGAAATGGCGGCTTATTTGCAAAATCTTTCAAAAATGCTAAGACTAAAGCTCCAGTTCCTTTGGACCCTTTTCAACAGAAAGCTTTTCAGCTCTAAGTTTGGTTATGATACTTCTAAATATGAAGTTTCGTCCGGATACCTTTAGTAGTTTCTCCGGAATCGTCGCCACAAAAAACGGGTACACACACACATACACACACACACACACACACACACACACACACACACACACACACACACATTTTTTTGTACCTTGGTCAAAAATGTTCAGGGGCCCAAAAAGACATATTTCCGCTAAAACCTCAAAAATTTTTTTTGGCATGATTACAATACTTTACATACTGTGATAAAGTAAAAATTAAAATAATAATACCAAATTCTATGGTTGCAGTAAAGTTTTAAGAGATTCAGCAAGTTTTATAAAAAAAATAATAACTTTGAGAAAGCAATAATAAATATTCCCCATTTGTTGCAACATTTCTGAGACAAAACTAAGAAAAGCTAATTTTTTTAATAATTGATCGAAATAAAAATATGCAATTTTGTAATTTTAAATACAACTTTTTTAATATAGCCAGTAATTTTTGAATTCTGGTGGAAAAAAAGGACACCCAGTATACTCTTGTTCAAGAGAGATAAATTATCAAATTTTAGATTTGATAGTGGGAAGAAACCTTTGTAATTAATATTTGAGGTGACATCTATTAGCAACAAATCAAACTAGCATTCGGCTATTGACCTGCAGATGACCCTGACAAAAATTAATAAATTTTAAAATTTATTATTTTCCTTTAATTTTTAATAAATATGTTGCAATATTACGACAGCAAATGTGTACTGATTAATGAATAAAAATTTCAAATTTGATTACATATGTAGTACATAGACGTCCGTTCTGTTTAGAATTCAAACAGAACGATGGAAATGATGTTACTAATGTACACATATAGAATAAATACGATTGGTCTGTGTTATTACTGATTTGAAAAACAAATAATCACTAAAATTCCCCGATGTAACGGTTGTTACATGCAAAAGTGAGGTTATGTTATCTAAATAGGTTAAAATTTCCGTATTTTTTTTTAAATGCAAGTTTGTATGAACAAACTGAGGTCACCTGTTTCCTGATTGGGATTGATGACGTCGTAGTTACGTAATAAGCAAAAAAAATCGCGCAAACTTTTTGACGATCATTGACTTTTTCAAAACATCGGTCAATCCTAATAATATTGAAATGCAGTTGATTCATGAAAGAAGATGTTGAATGCGCGGCTAAAGTTAAAAAACCTGGTAAATTGGGTAAAACCAATAACTTTTTTATGATTCTTCAAATGGAACGTTTGATGAGTTCAATTCCTAACCTGTTATCAATTGATCAAACGCGATTAGGTAAAGATTGCAAATTCAGTCCGTATATACGCGAGAATTTCCAAAATTACGATTATTTACGCGATATTTACAATACGCAGATTGAGGTTATGTTCGTCAATGTCAAATTCATTCTGCAAATTGGGACTGTGACAATTTCCTGAGAGGAGATTACTAAAAATCCAGATTGTACATTGTAAAGTGACAAAACAAAATTAGTCTTGCCGAAATTAACCAACTATATTTTTGTTGCACCTTATATTATGCAGTTATTATTATTGATATTCAGGAATTGTTTACATCGAATATATGTTTTATTTATGTCGAGAATGCAAGTGTAGCTCGTTTAAATAGAAATTTACCAGAATTAGGTTAATTTTAGTTGATTTTTGAACGGAACGCAAGGGAGATACGTAGCTTTACGATTAATGAATCGATACATACCTAGGAATTGGTAGGTCTAACGTGTCAAGTCGAGTCCATATTCTAGTCAGGTGTGATCGGGGGTCTCGGGGCACAACAGGAGCACACGGGCCGTCAGGTACGTTCCCGTCGTACCTATACAACTTTGTAGCACCTTTTACAAGGAACGGGTCCACTATAAGCTTGTAATTTTTAGGTAGCTTCGCTGGCGGGTGACTTTGGCTGGCCCTTGAATCCATACTGCCGTTCATGCTGAAAATCGGAAAAGAATTAGTACGATACATGGAGGGCTGCCGTCTGATGATTGCTCTCACCTTTCATTCAAATTCTTGCAACTGTTTGACAAATGTTACTTAACAAAAGTGTAAATATTCATAAACAATAACTCAACTTGGTTCAAATGTGAGGTAATGTGACATATTAACGTCGGCTGAAAATTATATGCCTGGACGCGGTAGAACCAATTCACACAGTTAGTGTCATTCAAACTTTTGCCGAAACGCGATAGAAATCGTGTTTACAAAATAATTTGCCCTCACAAGTAACACACACACACACAAGCGACCTAACCTCACGAATAATAAAGATGGCGCCACACTCCGCAGCGCTCATAACAACAACATAAATCGCATATGCAAAATTACCCCAAACGAGCAAATATAATTCAATTAAAATAAGGTAATTATATTACATTTAAATCTACAATTATGATATTCGAGTCCGCGCTATGTTTTCGCACAAGTTTAACCATGATAAAAACATTAAATTGTGCAAATACATCCCGGTTGGCTAGTTAGTGCTTTTTCATCTTCTCGTGATTGTCCTTCAAATGTCATAATCGTGTGACATTTTTGTAAAACAGAAAAAAAATGTTGCACAAAACCATTTTACGGCTGTCGAACAGACTAAACAAAGCAAACGTAAAATGTTACTCCCAATCACATATGGCCAAAGAGAAAGTTCAAAAGCCAGGTATTTCGAAATTTTTTCGAAAGTTCCCCGAAAATCTAATGTCGACCTGCGTTATTTTTTTAGTATTCAACCAGCCACCATATATTCGACTCAGCGACGCTTTCTACAAAGAAAATCCAGATTTGGGACACAATGTACTAAACAGCATGCGAGTTTACTACGACTTCTTATCTGTCGATGATGAGAAAAGCATTTTAGATGAAATCGAACCACATTTAAAGCGAATGCGGTACCAGTTTGACCATTGGGATGATGTAAAGAAATATTAATGGAAACGTGTAGTTTAGGGTTTTGCAAATCCGTTATATAGGTGTACTATCTATAAGGATGCCTAATCATACCGTAACGTGCATGTTTTTCTGGATATTGGCAGCCGCACTAAAAGAACTGGCTGTGCACCAAATGTTAACGTGAGCAAAATATAAATCAAGTGACCAAATAATTGAAAAATTATTTGATAATGTATGTAGTACTTTTTCAATATTGTGAATAGAGTTTATTTCACGACAAGTGGCAGTAAGCCGCTGACATAATGCGCAAACGTTCCTATGCATAGACATGTGTTAAAATGAAATAAAGAAGATTGCTATTTCATTCTAACACACGTCAATGCGTATAGGAACGTTTGCGCGTTATGTCAGCATCCTTACTGCCAATTGTCGTGAAAGAAACTAGTTGAAATTGGTGTGATTAGTTAAATTTTTTCAAACATCTTATTAAAATTGAAGTGTAAAAAATTTGTTTGCATAGAAAAATATATTTATTTTTATTAATAAACCCTTAACCTACACGTTTACCAATATAACGTACCATTTCATGTGGAAACTGTGACACCCAGAAAACGTGATAGGATGCAATAATGCAGGAATTAGAAGAACAAGTTTAGAATTATGAAGTTTGGTATTCTTAAAGTATACAATATCGGCCAAAATCAATTTAATTAATGTTTATGTGACAATATTCAACTATTTTCACCAATTCATAGCCACCTAGATTATTAACAAAAGTTTTTTTTTGTTGCCTTGGTGATAAAAATTGACGATCGGTTTGTTTTTGTGTTCAGAATGTTATCCTGATTGAAAATATCACAAAAGTAATAATGGGTGCCATTTAAAATTTCAAAGATGTTGTCATTTCTGGAAAAACCGGAATCATAGTAAAGTAAGAAATATTTCAAAGAATTGCATTTTTTATCTATTAGCACTCATACAAATTTTATTCATCTAGCAAATAAAAAATAAATGGGCGAACCTATGGCATGGGTCACCCAGTAGATATATAAATAGTAAAGTAGGTCAAAAATGTCCAAGAAACTAGCTTATTTCTTGAGCTAGCTTTATTTTAATATAATAATTTAAAAACTAACTAGTAATCCCCCCGTTTTCGGGTCAAAATATACAATGAGCGGCAAAAGTATGGAAAATAATTAAAAATTGAATTGAAAAAATAAAGTTTATTGACTATATATATACACTATATATATATATATATATATATACCAAATACGCATTTATATATCAAACTTAATATCTAAATATTTTTTTTAACTTTTGCGACAGCAAAAACCAGGCGCTAAAATTTGTTTCATGTTGCCATACTAAATCAGTAAATACTTTGAATTAGTGAGAATAAATATTTTTCTTCCAAAAATTAAAATTACTACGTTGGATTTGATAGAAATGTAGACTGACAGAAAGAAGAGATGTTGACAAAACAAGTACTAAAAAACAGTTGTACAGAACGTGGTATAAAGGTTAACAAAATCTTGTTAAAAGTACAAACTGTGTGAACTGTTTCCTGCGGGGTTATAGAAGTTCACGGAAACATTCAAATTATGTTCAGGAAAGCTGTACACTTGCAAAAAATAATTAGTTTAATGTTTAAACAAGTAAATAGAGTATAATAGTATTATTAATAATACTGTAACCCTACACCAAACTGGTATTAGGGGATATTGATTAAATAAATAGTTATTAACATAGGTATTTATAATCACCAATAGAAAAAGATTAAAAGTAAATCATTCCTTACATTAGTTATTGCATGATATTAATTATGTACAGGGTGAAATATCAACTTTGCATCAATAAATTTCATGGTCACACTTGATTTTAACGCATTAATTTGAACATTACACTTATTTAGGCATTAGACATTAGGAGTTAGCGTAGCCCGGGCATGAGAACAGAAACAATAAGTTTTTAAATTTTTTTTAAATAGCATTTTCAAGTAACATTTGTCGGCAATAATGAGAACAAATCGTCAAATGTAACAGTCACTAACTAACAAGTAACATCTGAAATTATGTATTATAAATTCAAATTTATAGTGTACTGGGTGTTGCAATTTCTGCGACAAGCACAGCTTTCCAAAAGATTAATAATCCAATTGTAGGCTATCCACGGTTACCGTGAGACTGAACGCTTGGCTTGGAACAACAGCAACGCAAAAATCATCGATCGTGTGAGAAGTGTAGCCTTTCCCCCAGAAGTAGAACAATTGAAACTAGTACACATACTAGATTTGGACAAGAAAGGATACATTAAACCTCATATTGACGCTGTCAGGGTTTGTATTTGTAAACCTTACTAACAAGGATCTCTCCGATATTAATTAATTTTCATTTTTAGTTTTGTGGTGACACAATTGCGGGATTAAGTTTGTTAACGGACAGTGTGATGCGTCTTGTTCACGATAAGAACGATCAATTGTATGCTGACATATTATTACGACAAAGGTCACTGTACATTATGAATGGTGCTGCTAGATATGAGTTCACCCATGAAATTCTATCTAATGAGAGGAGTATGTTTAACGGTATGGTTGTAAATAAGGATAGGAGGGTGTCTGTGATATGCAGGAACGAACCCAAACCAGAAGATAAAAAAGTTTAGGAACGGTTTTGGACTGTAGATAAATTTTTGTATATATTTGAAAAGGCTGTACTTAATAAATTAAATGATTTTGTGATATATCCTAAATAAATTAAATGATTTTGTGATATATCCTAGGGATGTTTTTTTTTATTAATTTTGATAAATTAAACAAAAAAATTAAATTTTGAACAAATTGAACATACATTCTGATACCGTTTAGCCATTTGCTAACTAGAAGTTTTTGTAGTAGCCAGGGCCTCGTCTAGGGTTTCACGGGACCTAGGCACACATGGAATTCCGGGCCCCTCAACCTATGTATCGTATATGATAAGAGGTCAGAAGTAAAAATTGCATTTTTTAAGGTGTTTTATATTTTATTAAAATATGAAATGAAAATACGTTATTTTACAAACTTAAAATGTTCTGATGATGATATCATAAAACAATTGGAAGGGAACTAGGAGAAAACACAAAAAAGCCAGGAACCCTGACCTGGTACACAGACGGGTCCAAAAGGGTAGATGGATCGGGCGCAGGGATATACAGTCTATCCCCCAGATGTGAGATAAGTCTCTCCTTGGGGGCGCTGGCAACAGCATACCAGACCGAGATCTTTGCGATAAACCAATGCGCATTGGAAAACTTACAAAGGAGGTACAAAAGGCAAAACATCCTAATATACTCCGACAGCCAAGCAGCCCTTACGGCGCTGAACAGCTACAAAATCCAATCCAGAATCACCTGGGAATGCCTCCAAAACCTAACAAGACTGGCAGAAGCAAACACTGTAACCCTACAGTGGATGCCAGGACATAAAGGGGAGAGAGGCAATGAAAAAGCCGACAAACTGGCTAAAAAGGGATCAAGTAGACCATGCATTGGACCGGAACCAATGATAGGCATATCAAAGTGTGTGATCAAATCAGACGTGCGAGAGTGGGCTATCAGGAAACACATCGAACGCTGGGAAAACTTGACAGGGCACAGACATAGTAAGATACTGTTGAAAAAACCCTCAAGACATATAGCCGCTGAAGTGATCAAACTCAGTAGGAATAACCTAAGGATGGTGACTGGACTTATAACCGGACACTGCAGCCTCAGGAAGCACCTGCACACCCTACAAATTCTGAAAGAAGAACCTGTGTGCAGACTCTGCAACGAAGAGGAGGAAGACGCCTCTCATGTTCTATTCGAATGCTTAGCATTGACCTCCTGGAGGGAAGCAAACCTTGGAAGAGGAAACCCCTCAACCAGTTTCCCAAAAGAAAATTTAATCGGAAGACTCCTCAGCCTTATTAACTGGACGAAGATCTTCGATTAACTACCTGGGCGGCGGCAGTACGACAAGCCACATGACTGCAGTGCTAGGGCACCCCAACCCTCAGCCAACGCCCACGGCAACAAAAAAAAAAAAAATGATATCATAATTTATGGTTTTTAGAAAATCCTTTTCTATGTATAGAATTGCAACGTCATTGAGTTTTTGCTCCGAATGTGTAGCGCACAAACAGGACGGCCGAGAGGGGGTGACACCTGTGACTGTTGTCACGGGCCCGGCAGCGAAAATGGCCCGACCATCGTTTCACACATTGCGTGTGTCAGGAAAACAAGTCTTATTCAATTTTGTCCTGCTTTTGAAAATTGTATTGTATAATGTTCGGATTTTCCAACACCACCCATTATCTAGAATACAATTTCGAAATTGTATTATAATAATTTTGTTAGATTAGGTGTTCATACCATAAAATGAGCCATATGTTTCAAGAAGCTACTGAAATATTTTCTATTTATTTCATACTGTTCTTATAAAACGTTGAGAAAAGTAGAAAACTTTAGCAGCATTTTGTGTTAATATGGTAACAGGATAGATATTTTATAAAGCATAAAAACTACTACACATGTCTGTAGTATATTTTAATAAACTTTTACTTGCGAAGAAAAAGAGGCTTTCATTCATTCTTCACCATATCTATTCTACTTCGCATTATGGACACCGACCAATTTTACTACACAATTGCCACTAATAGAAAATAAAATTAAGAAGATTGTAATTCTGATGTCTGATTTCGAGTTATTAGTATTAAAATAAAAACAATCTTTTGTTTGTTTCTGAAAATTATGGTTTAAAGTTAAACAAATGTTTAAACATTGTTATTGCAAATTAGATATAGAGAAATAGTAATGAAACAAAATTGTTTTTTGACTGTAATTTCAGAATACAAATTCTTTTCTTGATGGTCACTGGGTTAAATCACAAAAGATCAAAATAAAATAACCATGTGTCTTCTAAAAGGCACACACAACACCTCAACACTGCAATTTTTAGAAAACTGATAATATTCTGTATTGTTGAAAAAAATTAAAGAAATGAAATCATTTTACAGTGTAAACAAAGTTAATTTCTTAAAAGAAGTTAAAAAGTTGGCTCAGTTTGTAAATATTCAAAATATTTATTTGGGTAAATATTAATAGTTAGCCAGGATTTGACAGATATTTTCATTCTAATGACAGTAGGTCAACGCTGATGTTTTGACAATACCTACTGTCAATAGAATCAGAATATCTGTTAAATCCTGGCTAACTAGTTTATTTTAATATAGACACGACCGATTTCGTTCAAATAGAATCTCATGCAGCTAAACTATTAATTTAATATATAGTATGATAAAGTCTTGTGTCTGACCACATCAGATTTTTCACAAATAGTACGAGTGTGCGATCTTATGAGTTTCAGATCATGATCAGCAATGGTGTCCCTACGTTGTTTCTTTTTGTTGTTTAACCTATTTTAACCCCCTTTATTATGCATATCGATAAGTAGAGAAGTCACTTTTAAAACTACTGTTAAAAATTATAGCGAAACTCTTAGTTTTATAATGTTCTGTTATCTAACATGCTTTCTGTATTTTACGCTGGTCGCACTTTTTTTAACGATCTTTTCTTTTGTGAAAATTGAAACAATCTTTAGAATTTCTACAGGTTTATATGGCAATAGTTAAATTATTATGCGGCACTTTGTTTTACGGTAAATTTTTCAGGAGCTTATCATGTGTACTACTGTATTAAAACCAAAACCAAGTTCTTAGCAAAATTCTTTATTAAATAACTTATAACAAAATCGGTCCGATGTTATTCATTTTGACTGAAGCCCTTTGTTAAATGCTGCATCTGGAGCTGAGCCTGAGCGATGTCGCTAAGTGCTGCTTGTATTTGTTCGAGTAGGTCTTGACCTTTGGCAACGACGTCTTCCAAATTCTTAGCCGCCTCTTGGTTGTCCCTCTCCAAATCACGTAGGCTCTGCAACTGAATGCACAATATTTTCCAAAATAAACACTAGAAAATTTGTCTTACTTGTAGTTCTGTTGAATTCTCTTCGGACGGGAGCGATTCGATCAAGGTGTCAATGTCCTTCGAGCAGCGGGCAATCAATGTCGTAAACAACTGCACGTAGTCCTCTTGCGGTTGTTGCTGGGGTGTTTGCGAACCACTTCTGTCAAATCCGGGAAACTTGCTAGGCGCGGCGTATTGTTGTAAAATACCGATGCTGTTGCAGAAGTGCTCTGCTTGCTGCAAGTTACGTAGGTTTTTAGGTTAAGTTAAAATTTTAATATTTCGTCTTACCTGGTTTATGCAGTCTTGAAGTTGTGTTAGACGGTCTGCCATGGTTAAATGTGGTTAAATGGTTATCGAGGGGCAGTTATTCAATGTTTAGAACATCGCAATATGAGCGCTAAATTTTTGTTTTATTTTGGATGTGCAATTTGCGAGAATTAGGTTAGCTTGACCACAATAAACTTCAAAACATTGCGATAGTTTTGCACCACTATGAACGGTGCGCACTGGTGGTGTGTTGAAGAACTATAGTCTTTGTCCACTGCCTGATAGAGTCCACTTCGACGCAGCGGTTCGAAGTTTTGACTATTAACGTAGAGATGGCGCTCGGTGCCTCAGTTTACACGATACAATTATTATTCTGATTTTTTCTGAGAAATAATATTATTTTAACCTAGCAACACTGGTCGCCCCCCACTCAGCGTTTATAGCTTACAGTGTGACATTGACCTACATTCTGCTCATATCGTAGTCAGCTGTTCGATAGTTTATCAGTTATCTACAATAAGAATCCTATGGATTGTGGAATCTTAATGTGGGTGTGTTCGTGTAGTGATTTGTGTAGTACCGGAGACAGACGGATGCCAATCAAACTGGCATCCGCATTTATGGGAAGGATGAACTCGTATGGTAAATAACTTTGATCAACCGCGGCGCGCAGTTGCAGCGTTAAGTAGCTTCCCACTAAACAACGAAATATAACTGTAATATTTATACAACATCTTTTTGTAACCTTGTTACATGTAATGTTGTATAACAAGTAATAAGTGTTATATTTATACAACATTCCAATCGGTTACATGTTTGTAACAATTTTTGTAATATTTTTACAACGTCTATATTACAAGTTCGCAACATTTTTGGTAATATTTCAGCAACATTTAAATGATTTAAATGACAGATTAGCAACATTTGTTGTAATATTTTACCAACATTTAAATTACGGCGTAAGGGTCATAAAATCCGTTCCACAATATTGTAACGGAGGGAGGATATGTCTTTCTTATTGCCGGAATCAGGGTTACTACTGAGTAGTAGTAGTATTCAATTAGCTTTGAAGAAGCGAGCAACATGGTTCGCGAAACGTCAGCATTAACAAATCTTGACACACGGCATAACCCGGAAGCTGTTTATTCTCTAAATGATTCTGGCCGTGAAAGCCTACGTACTTATGTTTAATGTTTGATTTTTTCAATTCTAAGATTAATTCTAAGAATTTTTTGTATTAATTATTTTTTTTGTAAAATGTTTTATTTTTATTTATAAGCAATTACCCAAAATTAGTCAAAACTACCGGAACACCTAAATAATTTTATCCTCCAACGATAAAAAAAAATTTCAAACAAAAGTTTTTTGGGTTTAAACAATCTTTCGTTTCAATTTATTTTAAATATATTTTTTGATATTAATAAGGAAATTTGGTAACCTTTCCCTTTTCTAATAGAACTCCTTTTCATCATTCCTTTTTAACGCATCATTTTTGAGCAATTAATCAAAACTCCTGAACTGTAATTAATACATACACATACATACATACACACATTTATATATTTTTTAAATCCAGTTTGATTGAATTAAAAATGAAATTAAATTAAATAATTTAATTTCATTAATAGCTTATTGCTTTTTATTGATGTTTGTATTTTTTATCCGTTTGGTTAAAATAAAAGTTCATGAGTTTTGATCAATTGCTTATAACTAAAAAATAATTTATTTTGTCAAAAAATTATTCCTACAAAACATTCTTAGAAAATAGAATAAAAAATGTACAAATATACGGGTTATTCTATTAGAAAAAGGAAAAGTTACCAAATTTTCATAATAAAATATATTATGTTATATATATATAATATTAAAAATATATTGAAACGCTAGCTTGTTTAAAACAAAAAAAATTGTTTAAAAATTAGTTTGAATTTTTTAGTAGTTGGAGAATTCTTTAGATGTTCCGGTAATTTTGAGAAACCCTGTATAAAATCTTTAAGGTTAAGTGCATTTTCGTCTACGTCTACAAGTGCGATTCAGATTTTCAATCGGCTGTCTTGAACGTTTAAGTTTTTGCATTCAAACTAAATTGCTAATAATAAAAAGAACCGAGCGGAATTCAGTCGAGTGAAAGTATAAAAACAAACTGAAATATTAAAATCACAAATAAAAAAATATTTTTAATTATTAAATAATGAAATATGAAGTTTTTGTCCACTACTAAAATCTAGTAGAGCATTTTAGTAGAAGTAATGATAAAATCTAGTGGAATTCTAGTAGAAAAAGGTAGGCACAGGTAGGTGTTCTAGTGGATTCGGCAACACTGGCCGGGATGCACAGGAAACACCAGTGCGCAGTTGATTACTGTCAAAAATGACAGTAATTACGTGCGCAGAGCTCAATTGCTGCGCATTCCGACAACAACAAACGTATTCGTTGCGCGTATCGAAGATAGAACTGAAGCTATCATTAAACCGAGAACAACACTGGCAACAGTTATTTCAGCTTTAGTATTCACACCAAAAGGTGATGTGAATTGTAATTAGCATTTACCAGCGCCATCTAACAGTCGCTAGGCGTACTACCTAACTGATGCACTTTGTGGATAAACTGTTCTCAATGAAATGTGTTACTGATGTTGTAAAAGTATGTTGTATTAATGTATATAAAATGTTGTCAATAAAACATTGTGTTGCGCATGTTTCAACAATGTTGTAATAACGTAACAAAAATATGTTACAAAAGTTACTTTTATAAAATGTTACAGAATGTTGTCGCAATATAACATCTTTAGCGGGTTTGTTTTGTCCGACGGGAATTACTTTGCAATCACAATAATTTTTGTAAATCCGCATCGCATTTCTGGATTAGGTACGCACCAATATTTCTAATTTTTCAATTGACAAATGTTCGTGCCTAAGTTCGCAATCGTCTTTCGGTCTAAAATAATTGACATAAATATTTTACATGTAAATTAATGTAATTAACACACTACGTGTAACAAGTCGGATTTGTTACTTTAATTTGGATGAACATTTGAATTCAAACGTTGGCATGTTTTGTGTTAAGTTGGTATTTAACAGACGCTCGGAGTGGCGCTGCAGTCGCGTCAGGATTATCGCGCAAGCATATAATGCTTTTGGCGCGAAATTGTCGGGCAAGAAGTAAACGGACAAGAAAAGGGTCTCTTTGGCATCGGGCTTTGAAAGTAGACGGTCGTGCGTGACCGTGCGCCCAAGCGTAGGGCCCCAATGGGGGCCAGGTTATAGAAACTGTGCTGTCTCGTGTTTTTTGTGCTCAACCGAAATAATAAGGTATTTATTTGTTGTCTGTACTTGCTGATTTGTCCATCTCTGCCAAAATGTATATTATCATTGTTTTAGGATTTTAACATTCATTTTCATGTAAGCAGTTCTGCATTGTTGTATATATTTTTGTTAATAGATTTTATTGTGGTTTTCTTCGGCATATTCATTTTAGAATAATATAAACCTGTCCCTTTTATAGTAAAGTATTTAGCCTTGCATATAGTGATTAATAATTAGTGAGTTCAAAACTTCTCTGACAAAGTCTCAGAGAAAGTACTCACGATTTGCAGCCTCCGTAAGAGAGAGATAATTAATTCACGCTACCGTAAGATTAATTAAGATTGCGTTGTTTAAGTCAGTTAGGGTTGAAAAAATATTGAAAATGGCGGTGGTCAACATGTGGTTTTAAGGTTAGGTAGTTGAGCAAAGCCCTAACAGGGGCCCCTTCAGTTTAGAGTTGATTAAAGTATAGTAAATATTGAGAGGGGTGTCCGCCCCATCACATATGTAAGTAATAAATTATTATTTATTTGCAAGTGAACAAATTATCTATTTACACAAATCCGATTTCCGAATTTCCGCCAGTGATATCTATCATGTGATAGATATGTTCAGAATGTTCATTATTCTTTGCTTTAATAGTTCTGCATCGTCTTGTAATGGTTCACAATAAACAATTTGTTTCAATCGTTCCTAAACATAAAAATCCACAATTGTCAGATCAGGACTACGTTCTGGCATTTGAGCTGGGCAGCCGTCTTACCGAAAGAACAATAACATAACCGTATAAAATTTAAGGGTAATTCGTTAAGTTTTTCATTAAAATAATTTTGTAACATATCCAATCATTTCTGTTGATTAACATTTCCATCAAACAAATATGTCCCAATTACCCTGTGATAAGTTATAGCACACCACCTGTTTACTTTTTGTTAGTGATGGCTTCGTCGAGTGTAAAGTGTGGATTAACATCATTTTAGTAACGACAATGCTGTCGAAACACATTTGATGAAAAACTGCATACGAAAATACAAAGGTAGCGTTTTCGACTTATAGCACCGCTTCTGCACTGGCTTGCCCCGGGGTAGTTTTGCGTGTTCGACTTATAATTTTCAGGTGGCACTCGCCGTGTGCGGCGTGTTCGACTTACGACCAAAGTTGCCCTCAGTGCGCAGTGCACACCCAGGGCAATTTTCTCCGACTTCGGGAGTCGGTGCAGTACCAGTGCAATATGGCGGACTATCAACAAACGATGACAGGTTACGACAAAATGAAACTGTTTCGGCTTATGGAATTATTATCTTCATTATTATCTTCGGACGAAGAAGAGATATTAACTGCCATGCAGAAAAGAAGGAAAAACTGCCGCGAACATAAATTTTGACATTTTAATTGACGAGATTGATAAATCTGACGTTATTATAATACTTGTAGTCGGCTTACCAACTGCACGCAAAAAGTGCACTTTCCACTGGCACTGTGCCGGGTCGCACTGAGACCGTGCATCAAGCGAATAAGTCGAAAACGCCATAAATGTATTAGACCAGGCAATAGAGATTTTTCCGTGACAAAAATAGTATCAGCAAGCCGACGGTCCCAGGTCACGTGGAACAGTCCGTAGATCTATTGTGATGTGTTTTCGACTCGCAAATATCATTACTTAATTTGTTATAAACAAAAAACATAAAAAAATGGTGTTTTTTTTGTTTTTCGCTTGTAAAAACTGAACCGATAGAGCTATCAACAATCTTGATGCTATCAACAGACGAATTGTAGAGAATGAAAAGACGAAAAAAATTAACCCTACACGGACCCGATCGGATTAATATTAACGGAGGAAATTCGGAAGAACTGGAAAAACCTGCGTTTTTTTCAAAAATTCATAACTCCGCAATTTTCAAAGTTGTAACGCAGGCTTTTCGCGAGAAAGTTGCGATAGATGGGTACTTTAAGTGTGCACAACCCAGGCGTTGTCCGATGATTAGTTGTTGCACAATTGCGATTTCAATTTTTTTTATGCAATACGGTTCGGCGAGCCTGGATGCGTCGAAGGTGGTCCGATTTTAATTTTTTTAACGTATTTCAATAGTAGGAGTACTGTGCTACAAAACGTCTATTCTGATTTTGTGTTAAAATTTTGGGAAATAGGCGAAAAATGCTTGCAAACTTGACCGAAATCTGCGGCGCGCTCCAAACCGGTCTAGTAGTGGGGTAGGCGGCCGACGCGGGGAAGCGCGTCGGCCGTAGCATCAAGATTGCTCTATCGGTTCAGTTTTTACAAGCGAAAAACGAAAAAAAGCACAATTTTTTGATGTTTTTTGTTTATAACAAATTAAGTAATGATATTTGCGAGTGGAAAACACATCACAATACATCTACGGACTGCTCCACGTGACCTGGGACCGTCGGCTTGCTGCTACTATTTTTGTCACGGAAAAATCTCTATTGCCTGGTCTATATAAAAATTTCGGTTTGTCATCATCGCCGACATCCAAAGTCTAAATCATGGTCTAAATGGTTTAATTTTATTTTCTTTGTAAATTCTGGTCATATGCGATTTGCTAATTTCAATTTGCAACGCTCTCCTTCCAAAGAATACTTGTGGAATTTCTAGAATGGAATGTAATGATTTTAGAGAAATAGCGTCTTTCTCGTTCAGTATCTTCTGCTGCTTCTGTATGGTTCATACAGAACCAGTTTCCATTTTTTTTTTATAAGTTTGCGAGTTCCAACGTAAGATGTTCTTGTATCTGGATATTTTTGCTGGAATTTTTCTTTATTGAGACGAAAACATGCTTCGCCTGTACCATAACACTATACTAAATAAATTGCCTCCTTCACGGTTAACAGCGCATGAAGACTTCTCTAATCAATAGCTAATATAATAGGGTTATGACATTAAACATCACAGTATAAGATGTGACCAGATGTGACTTACTGATTACTAGGTTACTACTATATATTTTTATGAATAAAATTTGGTTTCTAGGGTTACATATCCTAATTTGAAATTGCGCATTTATTACGCATAATCAGTTTTGTGAAACTCAATGCAGGATTTTGATAAAAGAAAGTAACATAAAACAATATAGCCAACATCAATGTGTAACATTTATTAAAAAATATATTCACTAGCATACAATAACTCAATAGGCTCTCCGGTTCGTACTAGTAAAAAAATAAATTATAAAATCTGTATTCCTTGAGAACACATCACTAATTAACGGCGTAAGTACAAGTAGGTATATAAAACAGCGAAAAAATATATATCATCTGGTATCACAACGGGTCCGCTTCATTTATTTCTTCCTTACGTAAATTCTACGAATCTGTGGGGGTCCTAGCGTGTACCTGGGCGTACAGAACGGCATCGTGAATCGTGGGGTAAATATTGAATGTCGACTCCTTCTTTTCATATTTGTCGCATTTTTTCAACGTTTCATAAATTGGACCTACAAAAAAAACATAGTAAACGTCCATTTCATGAGAAAAAGACAAAACACTCCAGAATAGGGTATTACGGTCATGTGGAACTTTGCTAAAATCACTGAACAAATGATTCCACACCATGTAAAGATGTCATCCTGAGAAGTTTTTATATCTGTGCGTTGGTATGTTTATGATAAAATTGCAATGAAAAGTGGTGAATTTAAAAAATCGTCAACCACCGACGTATATACCCTCAGATAAATAAAGAGATATGAATGGCCAAAGGAAGGCCAAAGGAACGCCGTAATACCCTATTGTCATCATTTTTCTGATAGTCTTTGCCTTATACTATTAAAACGTAAAGTATAGTAAAGTAGTAAAGTATTAAAACTGCGTAGTTAAAACTCACCTGAGCAATTGGCTATGTAAAAGGATACGTTAACTTTCTCGTAAGTTTCTGTTAGTTGCCTGAGTAGATCCACTCCTGTCGGATCGACGTAGGTTATTGCCGAAAAATCGACTATGACGCATCTCGTTAACAGCCTGTAATTATTGGACGCATTGTCCGGCTTTTTGCTTGCTAAAACCTTAGTCGGGTCAAATCCCACCTTTTTGTTGAGCTGCTTCTTGAAGGCTGCCTTTGCAGCGAAATTTAATGCGCCGCAGTAATGAAATATTTTTATACCCTCTATTTCTTGAACCTAAAAACATTGAAAAAAATATAGCACAAAGGTCAAAGTAATCTTATTTTTTGGAAGTTCTGCAATAACTAGTTAAAAAAAATAAAGATAGTAGTGGAGTGGACCTGCGGGTCCAATAACTGAGAAGTTTCGTCATAAAAGAAGAACACAAACTTTTACCACTCAGTTCCTATCAAAAAAAAATATTTTGAGATAATTATACTATTTTCACAATTTTAAACTACGTATACCGGGCGTTTTCTTATTTGTTTAAATATACTTTGTATGTATACTTTTACAAAAACCATGTTAACGCTTTTGGTACCGGCGGGCGCCGTAATAAAAATGCGCTTAAGAGATCTCACAAATAGGTGATTGATAATTATTTATAGTAAGAATGAATAATGATGAATAGACAACAATGCTTTTCCCAAATGCTGAGTTGTTTTAGCTGTTAACATAATTGCGGATAAATATCCACTGCAAAGACAAGTAAAAAGACAAGTGGTCGCCTGGGCTCAGGTCGACAGAAACATTTATAAATTCAAAATAATTAACTTTTAGTTAGAACAACTTGGGTATAACATGCCCAAGTAATCTATCTGGGACAAATAATCTTCTCGTGGAATCGCAACTAAAAAGAAATTGCGAGTGGTAGAAGACTAGAGAGTTTAGAGTCGAGGTATTTAACGGCCAAATGACAATACAAAAGGACGTTTGAATCTCAATAATGCATTGTACCTGTTCTAGCTTACGCCAGCCAACCATGGGCCATCACCAACAAAGAAAAAAAAACAAACAAAAATGTAGTAAGTTGAGATTTGGCGCGTCAATTTGAAAAAGAATTGAATTTGAACTTTGGCGTGTTTTGTGTTAAGTTGGTATTTAACAGACGCTCGGAGTGGCGCTGCAGTCGCGTCAGGATTACCGCGCAAGCTTTTGGCGCCAAGGTGTCTGGGAAGATGTAAAGAGACAAGCAAACAGTCTCTTTGGCATCGGGCTTTGAAAGTAGACGGTCGTGCGTCAAAACGCGCGCCCAAGCGTAGGGCCCCAATGGGGGCCAAGTTATAGAAACTGTGCTGTCTCGTGTTTCTTGTGCTCAACCGAAATAATAAGGTATTTATTTGTTGTCTGTACTTGCTGATTTGTCCATCTCTGCCAAAGTATATCATCAGTGTTAATAGGGATTAAAAGTCATATTTCATGTAAGCAGTTCTGCATTGTTGTATATATTTTTGTTAATAGATTTTATTGTGGTTTTCCTGGGCATATTCATTTTAGAATAATAATATAAACCTGTCCCTTTTATGGTAAAGTATTTAGCCCTGCATATAGTGTTTAATAATTAGTGAGTTCAAACGTCTCTGACAAAGTCTCAGAGAAAGAACTCAGTGTTGTAGCCTCCGTAAGAGAGAGATAATTGATTCACGCTACCGTAAGATTAATTAGGATCACATTTTTAAGTGTTAGGGCCCCCTTCAGTTTAGAGTTGATTAAAGTATAATAATAAATATTGAGAAGGGTGTCCGCCCCATCACAAAAACATGTCAAATCAGAATGAAAAGAGTTATGTTAGAGATTTGACAAAGAATATGGATCAATACCATCAGAAGAAATATTGGCGCCACAGATGTTCTGATAACCTCAAAACGACTAAAGTGGGATTGGGCGGGGCATGCGAAAAATGATGCAAAAAGTTAATGGAGTGGACGCCTATAAACCCCAGACGAAGAAGAGATCCGCAGAGAAAATGATAGTGGGATGAGATCACATCATATACCGGGATTTTGTATAACAGCAACACATTTGGCAAACCTGAGATAAATGGGGGAGACTTTTGCCTATAAATGAGATATTATTGGATGTTATTATTTTATTAGAAGTCACTATCTACTACATCTGTCTGCTTACTTCGTGTCTCAAATTAGTTCATTTCTGCGCATGACGTCACTGCGAGAAGGATGTTGACACGGATACCTAGGCAACCAAATACATCCTTAAGTTTTGGACTTTTGTAGGTGATTTAGGTAGCAAGTTGACAACTGACGTCACTTGTAAGCGTGGCCGATGCGCGTAAGCAGACCGGTGATGTGGATCGTGTTACAAGTCATACCGGACCTGGTGCTCCGCGCCCCAGCCCCATGATCCCTATACCGTATGACTCCCCATCATGCGCGCAGTCATATCCAGCTAACTTGAATTGAATGGTTTGGGAATAATTTCAGTTGAAAGTGAGATTGCACAGTCAATTAACATTGACGAACTAATAGATAAAAAATAACACCTAATTTTGTGTGTACAAATTAGGATTTATTTAAATACATTTATTGCAATAAGTGTACTTAGGTAGGGTAAGGATAAAAGCCACTACTTGTGCCAACATTAATAATAATAATAGCAAAGTATGTACTAAAAATAAATGTCATAAAAACATTTGCTTAGTTACATGCCTGCATCAAAAACTGCCCACTAGACAATTTGGTCTTCTACGACGAGTTCGTTTAGTACGATACTTTCATCATTTTTGCTCTTTGACCTTTTCGTAATCTGTATCCATCACGTTCTGAGGTTTTTGTAAGATTTACATTTCATTTCCTCTCCGTTTTCTTAATCCTTTTAGCAATTTTCATGAATTGTCATTTATGATTATTTTCGATTTTCTTATTTATGTTGGTTTTGCCCTTTATGTCCTGCTAGTACTTTTTGGTTTTTTTTATCATCATGTTCGTAATTTTCTTCGTTTCTGTCATTTTTGTCCCTTTAGTCCTTTTGATCCTGTTAGTCCTTTGGACTTTTTTTTTAATTTTGTCCTGTTCTTATGCAAGTATTTTCGTTTGTGATTTGTTTCTTGGGGGCCATTTCGTCCTGTTAATTTTTCATTATTTATGCCTTTTTTTGTTGTGTTAGTCATTTCTGCTTTATTTGTAATTTCCATTATTTTTGTCTTTTTTTGTGCTTTACTAGTGAACAGTTAGTTTTGAGCTTTGAAAAGGCCCGAGATAGGTTTTACTTAATCATTTTTACTTAACTAATCATTTTTTTTACTAAATCATTTTTTATCAGTTTTGTTTATATTTTGTCTCTTATGTCCTTTTTCGTTTAGTCCTTTTTATCAATGGCCTTGTCGTATTTTTCGTTCTCGATTAAAAAAAAAACAATATTTACTCCTTATATAATATAGGTTCCAATGCGTTGACGTGTTCTTGTTAAAAGTATGGGGTATGTATACAAATTAATTAAATAATTAATTATTAACTTAATATGTAATAAAATAATAAAAAAAATCACTTACTCCCTTATATCTCTTGCAATCCAAATATAAATCGGTATTTGGAACGACTCCCATTAGGCACGTGTAAGGCACTTGCCCCTGAATAAATATGCTCAATAAAGAGACACATAATCCTGCCATTAATCCAATGGCAATAGAAACGAGTACTGTGGTCAGGAATGTTACCAACCAAACCAGAGCGTCCCATTTACTAAGCTGCCAGAATCTTTTCAGTTTGGTGCACTGCATAAGCATACCTTTTAGGGCCACGACAATTATACTAGCTAAAACGCACTGGAAAATGAAATTATGAGATATGGTGCTTAGATTTCTTTTGGTCACAATTTACCCTTGGCAGGTACTCAAAAACTGGTCCTATCCAAAGTAGGACTACTAACAGGATTAGGCAGGAGACTATTGACGCAAGTTGTGTGACGCCCCCAACGGTTTCTTGGATCATGGATCTCGATAAGGATGCTGTGATGGGCATCGATGAGAAAAAGGAACCAAAACAGTTGCTTAAGCCCTGAAAAATAAATTAAGAGTAAACACAATGCTAAAAAATGTGACAAAAGAGTTTGTTAGAAATCGTACTTATTTATTAATAACAAATACTGTTTTCACAGTATTCCACAGGAAGGCTAATTCACAGGAGTTTACTTACCATTGCAAATAGTTCTTGATTTGCATCGACTTCGTAGTGTCGTTTTTGGGCAAAAATCAAAGCCATTGACATCGTGATGGAGTAAGAAATGAATGTTATTACCAGGCAGTCCATTGCTATGGTAGGAATCAGAGAGAACACCGGTAGGGTCGGTTCCGGTAGTCTACAAACAAAGATTAATTAATTAATCTTTATCTCAAGCAAGATCATTATTAATTACTGTTAATTAGCTATTTAATCACTCGTATTGATATTTCGTATTACGTGTTCCTTGCTTCAAGAACTAATCTAAACTTGCGGGAAAATACACCGACGCACCTAAAATGTGTGTTAACTTAAAAATTAAATATTTTTTGAACCATTTGAGGATGAAACAATCCTACATATACCGCATTAATCTAATAGTCCAGCAAAAAAGGTCTAAAAATTGCTTATTCGAAAAAATTAGAAATATATCGAAATAATAATATAAATAAATAATAGTAAACGATCTATCGCCCGCGCCGGTAACAACAGTTAGGGGCAGGGTTAGCATAATTCTTAAAGCAATGGGTTAATTTGGCCCAATGTTCAGGGTGGTAATGACTTTAAAAACGTCAACTGGATCTTGAGGTACAAAGGTCTTAATCCGAGAGCCCGCGACAAAATCATACCCTCATAAAACATCACTACGAATAATTTATATGTCATGTAAAATGATTAAAAAGTAAAATGATTGTGCCTAAGAAATTTTGGCCGTAAGGGTGTTTTATTACGCTAAATATATGCTGCAATTCGGTGTCGTAGTACCCTCATAAAACATCTCTCTTATTCTTTTGTTACTTATAGATAAATACATATTGTCTCATAATAACCTGGTGTGCCTAACCCCATTTGGCCGGAAGTACTTGGCACACCTCCCTGATGGGGAGGACAGTCAGTGTATCGATACCCTCATCGAACATCACGCCCATTTTTTATAACAAGAAACTTTGGACTTTGTTATTAACAAACACCTTGGTGTGCCTAGCCGGAAATGGCCGGAAGTTGGTTGCAGACCAGTTATTTAACAGACGATGGTATCTGCGCTACCATAAAAGAAAACATGTGTCAATTTTGCCACAATTATAGAAGAACATATGTACTTTCATAGTAGTTTTGTCTAACCAATCCCGCTTGGCCGGAAGGGTCTGGCACACCGACTTCAACAGTTAACATCGTCCGTATATCATCACAATCATCGAACATCAATCTCATTTTTTTGCATAAGAAAGTTTACGGCTACTTATTAATAGAAACGTTGGTTTGCCTAGCCGGAATGGCCGGAAGTGGGTTGCAGACCAGTTATTTAACAGACGATGGTATCTACGCTACCATACAAAACACATGTGTCAAATTTGCCACAATTATAGAAGAATATATGTACTTTCATAATAGTTTTGTCTAACCAACCCCGTCTGGCCGGAAGGGTCTGGCACACCGACTTCAACAGTAAGCATCGTCCATATATCATCACCACCAACGATCATCTCGCTCATTTTTTTGCATAAGAATGTTTTAGCGTGTTTATTACAAAACCGATGTTGTGTCTAGCCGGAAATTGAGGAAAATACCTGCCCAAACATAGTTTGTACCTTGACTACCTTGTTTAACTGACGTATGTTTTTTTCTTCCAGTATTGATGATTATATACATTCAACATTTTTTATAATTGAAAAAAATTTCAAATTAGATGTAAAAAATACAAAAAAAGGGAGCGTATTGTTCGATGAGAGTTAAGACATACGGACTATATAAGATATACTATTGAAAACGGTCGGCCGGACACTTCCAGCAAAATTGGGTTGGCCACACAAAATTACCATGAATGTATAAATATTTATTAATAATTGTGACAAAGTTCATACAAATGTTCTGTATATTCTGGTTTAAAATAACCGGTCTGTAACCTACCTCCAGGAATTTCCGTCTAGGCAGACCAACGAGTGTTTGCTTTAAAGCAGTAGGCTACACCTTTCTTAATTAACAAAATCAGCGCGATGATCGTTGGTGGTGATGATATACGGACGATGTTAACTGATGAAGTCGGTGTGCCAGACCCTACCAGCCAAGCGGGATTGGTTAGACAAAACTACTATGAAAGTACATATATTCTTCTATAATTGTGGCAAATTTGGCACATGTGTTTTGTATGGTAGCGCAGATACCATCGTCTGTTAAATAACTGGTCTGAAACCCACTTCCGGCCATTCCGGCTAGGCACACCAACGTTTCTGTTAATAAGTAGCCGTAAACTTTCTTATGCAAAAATTGAGTTGGATGTCCGATGATTTGTGATGATATACGGACGATGTTAACTGTTGAAGTCGGTGAGACCCTTTCCGGTCAAGCGGGGGGTTGACACACGTGTTTTGTATGGTAGCGCAGATACCATCGTTTGTTAAATAACTGGTCTGCAACTAACTTCCGGCCATTTCCGGCTAGGCACATCAAGGTTTTTGTTAATAATAAACTACAAAGTTTCTTGTTATAAAACATGGGTGTGATGTTCGATGAGGGTATCGATACACTGACTGTCCTCCGCTTCAGGGAGGTCTGCCAAGTACTTCCGGCCAAATGGGGTTAGCCACACCAAGTTATTATGAGAGAATATGTATTTATCTATACGTGATTAAAGAATGAGAGAGATGTTTTATGAGGGTAATACGACACCGAATTGCAGCAGCGTAATTAAACACCATTTCTGCCAAAATTTCTTAGGTACACCAGCATTTTCCTTTTATTCAAATCATTTTACAATACATATAAATTATTCGTAGTAATGTTTTATGAGGGTATGGTTTTGTCCTGGGCTCTCGGACTATTAGTGCAGACAAATTAAGTATTAATTGTAGACAGGAGTTTATCATTGGAAATTGTAAATGGTAAGTGAACGTAGAAAAAATAAATGCAGGTCATGGGGTGGTATAATGTTTATTTGGGGGGTTGAAAGCGGGTGCAAAGTATATTATTGCGTTTTCCGACGAAACTTGATGTTTTATCCAAAAACGTCCTATACTAAGATGTAGATCATAAAAAAATCTACAACATTCATATGGGTCACTTTTTACTATGACCTCTAAATTTCCGAGAAATGCGAATACCAATGCCAAAACCAATTATCTGTTTTTTATTTTTTGTTGTCGCAACAATAATTCAATTTTAATCAAATTTTGTGAAAGCGTGCCTTTTTATACCTTAAATGAGTATACATTTTTTTATTACACAAAAAACAAGAAGTTTTTGAGATATTTAGTTTTTTTCCGTCAAAATCAGACTTCTTTTAAAAAGAAATTCTGTGGTGAAAAATCATCGTACAGAGTTCTTCTGAAACTCATTTTTGTTGTTTTTACATGTGTACTTATTGATACAATAATAAAAATAATAGTCCCTATTTAACAACATGCTCAAAAATTGAAAAAACTCAAAAACGACTTTTGCAACAGTGAATTTTTCAGTAATTGTTCATTATTTCTTTAAATTTTTAAGAAAATTGCAATACTGCTTACGACATTAAATTGTACGGAAAAAAATACAAAGGAAACTGGCTCTCATTTCTACACTAATGCTATAACCATTAAATTTGAATAAGAAATCTTCAGATAAGTAAGCAAAATGATCAGTTTTTGTCTTAGAATCAAAAAGTATCCAATACAAAAGTTGTAGGTCAAGAAAAAATCTACAAATTTTGTAGAGGTTATATGACATAACCTCAAAACTTCCCAGAAAAATTGCGAATAAGGCAAAGATTGGCATAGTTATTTTAGACCAGGCAATAGAGACTTTTTCGTGACAAAAATAGTATCAGCAAGCCGCCGGTCCTAGGTCACGTGGAACAGTCCGTAGATGTATTGTGATGTGTTTTCGACTAGCAAACATCATTACTTAATTTGTTATAAACAAAAAACCTAAAAAAATCGTGCTTTTTGTTGTTGTTCGCTTGTAAAAGCTGAACCGATGGCGCAATCTTGATATTGTAGACGAATTGTAGAGAATGAAAAGACGAAAAATATGAACCCTACACGGACCAGATCGGATTAATATTAACGGAAGAAATTCGGTAGAACCGGAGAAATCTGCATTTTTTTTCAAAAATTCATCACTCCGCCATTTTCAAAGTTGTAACGCAGGCTTTTCGCGAGAAAGTAGCGATTGATGGGTACTTTAAGTGTGCACAACCCAGGCGTTGTCCGATGATTAGTTTTTGCACAATTCCGAATTTTTTTTATACAATATGGTTCGGCGAGCCTGGAAGCGTCGGAGGTGGTCCGATTTTAATTTTTTTAACGTATTTCAAAAGTAGAAGTATTGCGCTACAAAACGACTATTCTGATTTTTCGTTAAAATGTTGCGAAATAGGCGAAAAATGCTTGCAAACTTGACCGAAATCTGCGGCGCGCTCCAAACCGGTCGAGTAGTGGGTTAAGGACTAGCGTCTAGCCAGCAGGTGCAACAAACGATCTTGCCGATGTATGGCTGCAGGTATGCAACCCACCATACACTATTGGCGCGCGCGCATTGTGGACCTATGTAGGCGATAATATGTCGGTTCTTTTTATTCATAAGACTGGAATCTTGTATAAACTATAAATTAATTAATTAATAAATTAACGTAGTGAGAATATCGAATTTGAACTTTAGCATAGTCCTAGAGGCAGTTTTAGCAGTTAAACTCATTTTTTTCCATAATAGAACCATCTAATTTTGAGAAACCCTTGATAAAGTTGAAGAAGAGAAAATACTGTATGAATACATAGATGATTTTTAATCAACACTTTTTCTTTTGTCATGGAAATCTATTCTGCAAAAATTAATTCTCTAATTAGCCTGTAAAATAAAAATTCGATCTTCAAAATGCTTACCTTAAAAAAGCTTTATCATTACACAGTTTGTATAAGAAGTAACTAGTCAATATTTTTCTTTCTAAAAAGTTGAAAAGGAAAAGAGTCCAATAAAAGTTTTAGGAAATTGCTTAAGCTACAAATTTGAAATGCTTAGAAAGCAATAATACTATATATTCAAAAGTATTTTGTATTTTATAGCTTAAAGCAGTTTCAAAAACATTTTTTTTTCTTGTAATCTTCTGAGAGGTCGAGGTATTTACATGGTAGTAATCATTTTAATCATTTTGTATCATTTAAACAACTGATCTCAGGGACTTTTGGACAGGAAAAATATACATATATATCTTTAAAAAATGAATTTGCCCTGCTTCTTACAAATGCATAACCCTGTACATTCAAAAGTCATTTAAGTTTGTAGCACAAGTCATTTCCTAAAATTCTTATTTGGTTTCTTTCTTCTACACTTTCAGGACCTGATATTGACACGTTACGTTTCTTCTTGTTAAATTTTTGATATGGAATCGGAATCTTATGCGTTAAATAATAATAACGTTTATGAAACCGACAATGTTAGCAAAAGAAAGAGGAAATTACCGTTTATTAAAAGAAACATTTCCAAAAGACTATGAAAACTGCATTACATATCCCGAGGACATAGATAGTGGCGATGGCGTATTTAAGGGTGAAATATCGCTGTGTTTACAATATGCAAATATTAAAAAAGCTGTTCAAGCAGGAATATATCTAGATTCCCTAATGTGAAAAATTATTTATTTCTATTTGTTAAGAATATCGATTTATGAATTAAGATAATATATTTTATTTATTATTTATTTGAGTTTATTTGAATTTTGATTTTAAAATTATTAAGCTATCTATTTGTTATTCTGCATTTCTTAAGTATATTCATGTGTTGCTTTACTTATATTGAATGTTGTTGCAAAGGAGTCAAATACCTTACTTATTATTTATGATTTTTTTAGTATTATTACATTCTTATTTTTGTATAAAAAGTAATTCTTAATTCAACACGGTATATGGGGGCCCCCAAATTCAAAATTATCCAGGGCCCCATGATGGCATAATGCGCCGCTGGTTATGATTGGTCTCTTAGAATGACATTTATAGATGCATATCGGACATTTTTTTGAAGTTTCGGTAATTCTCGATCTTTCACCATTGTGTGCCTTTAAGATATGGTAACGCAGTTTACGTTTATCATTAAAGTTTTTGTGGCAATTGTAACAAGAAAACTCAAATTCGGCACGGTCTTTATAAATTCGCGGAGTAAAATTTGTACCGCATTCATTACATTTATTTGACCGATTTAATTCTTTTTGTTCGTTACCCATGTTGAGGGAATAATAGGCTTGGGATTAATAAACTAGAAATACGTTTACTGTAAAGTCGTTAATATACTTTATTATAATATAGATTACTTACAAATTACCGTTAATATTCAGCTTTTCCTAACCGAAACAACACCAATTTCTTTTGAATAAACAGAACCGAGATATTACCGGGGCTAGGTCCACAACGCGCGCGCCAATAGTGTATGGTGGGTGGCATACCTGCAGCGATACATCGGCAAGATCGTTTGTTGCACCTGCTGGCTAGACGCTAGTGGGTTAAGGCGGTCGACGCGGGGAAGCGCGTATCTATAGTAATCCGAGTAATCCCCACGCGCTGCGCGCTTCCCCGAGTCGGCCGCCTACCCCACTACTCGACAGCGCTTGAGCGCGCGGCAGATTTCAGTCAAGTTTGCAAGCATTTTTCGCCTATTTCGCAACATTTTAACGCAACATCAGAATAGACGTTTTGTACCACAATACTTCTACTTTCGAAATACGTTAAAAAAATTAAATTTTTTTTGTTTACGTTCAATATGAGCCCCTTTACCATTTCCAATGATAAAACTCCTGTCTACAATTAATACCGGTTTTGGTTTATAATCAATTTGCGTGCATTTGCGTGCACTATGTGCCAGTAATTTATTTTTACTTCAAGTTGTGGATATCGTATAAAAACTCAAAAGAGTCGTTATCACTATTTTATATTGATTTGTATTTTGATTGAACTTTCATATGTATTCTTATTTCGTTAGCTAATTTTTCAGCTTCTAAGATAACGTTGTCAGAGCATTCATCCGATCTTAATTCTTTAAAAAAAGTTAATTAGCAATTTTATTTAAGTTTTTCTATTATTGTCTGCTGTGCATCTTAAATTATAGGAATGGCAATTCCCGTTGTATTTGATTTTATTCTACATTTCTTTATTTTCTAGATTCAGGCAATATTTTTTTGTTTGAGTTTTTTTTTCTAGTTTAGTTGGTTTTGCCGCCCCTATATTTTGCCGCCGTAGGCAGTTGCCTGCTGGCAATGTTTGTAATTACCGCTGGAGCCACAAGCATCCAACGATAATAATTTCTGATAGATGCATCGTATGAACAATTGGTTTTATATAAAAGATTCTTCTTTTTTTAGCGGAAAATCATTTTGCAAACCATTCTGGTGCCATTAAAAGAACTGAAGTTAGCCTCGCATTCACCGATTGCGTTACCAATCTGTCGAAAGTTTCTTATAAGCTTATAAGCTCGAAATAGTTAAGTCAAACTGTTAAACATGTGCTTTTGGCATTTATTGCGGGATTTCTAGGGGCTTAACCCAATTCCCTCAAATCTTCAACAGTTTCAAAGGAAATAATACATTTTGCACAGTTACCTAACATTCTTGTTTTTACAAGTGTCTTTGAAGCACTGATAGCGTTTATTTGCGTTCATTTATTGTGTTTATTTTTCTAGTAACCAGTTTCCTCATAAACAAAATGGCCAACTATGAAAATTAATGTTTCAGAAATTTTAAAGTTAACATAAATTTTAGGGCCGATATATTTGCTCGCAAGTTTATAATAAGTAAGAAACAACTTACATGATCCTTACCCTGTTGGTATAGTTCCAACTACAGTTACATTGTACTTATTATCAAAATCGACGAAGTAACTTGTGGCTGTTCCCACGACGACTGCAAGTAACTCGATTGGTAATGGAATCTTAGTCTTTTTCGATAACCAAGGCTGAAAATGTCATGTTCATAATAGACTCGAAGTATTGGAGATATATGTGGAGGGAACTAATAATACCTTGAAAATTTCATTATTGATGACCATAATCACGATTGCGGTCATAGATATGGAAACAGCTGTTCGATTTGCCAGAGGAATTGCCATAATGAAGTCGTATACTGTCTGAAAATAGAAAATAATGTCATGAACTCGGTTAAACGATTTTTTAGGAAAATCTCCGGCGCATTCACCATTTTTAAAAAGGCATAAAAGGGCGCACTTGACGTGAAGTAGGTACTCTGGTTTATTAGCATAGTGTCCACCAGATGTCCGGATTTCGCCGGACTAGTTGAAGATTCTGAATATTCAGTAAATGTGTGCAATGAAACAAAAACCAAATAACACAACGTACATACTCACATATATGAAGCTGAACAATCCTCTTCGCTTTGGGATGGGCAATCCGAATAGATCCTTCAGTTGTGAAGCGACGACATGAAAAGCTGAAGCACAAGTGAAACCATTTACTAAAGTCTCTGAGAGGAGTGTCGTCACCACACCTAACCTCAAAACGTACATTAGGAGCTAAACGGGAGAAACAATAGCAAAATTTGTATATATTATATAATATTATTATCCATGTGATTGATGAGAAATTATTGAGGTGAAATGAAAACGGTTAATGGAGATGAAATTTTTATTGCAATATTATTTGGAAACTGATATTTTGTTCTGGATGCAACAACTGTGTTATTGGGTTGCTTTCTGGTATTTTGTACACAGCGATAGTAACAATAATTGCATTTATGGTAAATAAATTATAGTCGTAGACTATTCCACTTCGGACAATTTCCAACCCAGGTGGATTTGTGTACACAGCTTTGGTTGGGCATTACAAATAACGTGTAAAAAGTCCCCATCGATATCGTGTCTGCGTTGTTTGCGATTCACGGTCAAAGATGACCAAATTGACTTTTTTTAACAATCTTACTTTCTAATGATCAGTCGACAATGAGCGCTAATAGGTAATCTCTAAATCTTTTAATTCACTACAAAAAATATCTACATAGATCCACTACGAGTTGGCATTACGTATGTATGTGCTGGGTAAACATTTCTGCTACCCAAAGTCATATTTTAAAATAAGAAAAACAATAGCATGCTGTTAATACTTTATCATTTCCAAGTTATGTCCATACGAATGACGTGTATTATGTAATACCAGCCTTGTATCTAGCGGAAATGCAACAAAACTCTTGTATATATGCAATACGCATTAACTAGTTTTGGAAAAATCCCATAAAACATGGTAGATATTTATTTAAAAGACGTTTTTCTTCGTGTTTTACAGGGGAATTTAAAGGAGCATCATATATTTTATGATAAAAAATCCAATAAACACGTAGCCAAAAGTTGGCCGTTTTTGATGTATTGTTACGAAGTAACGTTGAAATAACATTATTATTGTGTTCGAGTAAAATTGGATAAAAGTATAAAGTTGACGATCCGAATTGCTCAGTGATTGCAGTTTCAAGTATGAATTCCAGTCTCCAGACGCCGAGTTTGCACAAAAGTCAAGTGAACAACCTCGATGTTTGATAATCTTATTAACTGTAATGAGTGAATAATTTGAGCAATTGATATAAAGAGCCACAGCGAAGTAGCAGAAGAATTGTATTTGTCTCTATTCACGAGTTAGACATCCGACACACAGAGGCAGTGCCCTGGCGAATCGGGTGTCAGTTTGTTAAGGCTCCAAAGCTTCGAAATAAAAAAAATCACCAGATGTAGATGGCGCTACTATAAACATGTCTTTTTTTTATTCGTATGTATGTATTCGTATGTACTTGATCAACCAAGAAACTGGACGAAACAAGCCCCCCGGTATTACTCTGATACCCTCCTGCGAGGACTTTGCCAGGTTCTTCTCAAGCGCCGTCGAAGACATAATAAATAAGATCCCCTCCGATAACTCAAAAACAGCTGCGGAAATTCAAATCACGTCAAATAACATGTCAATGTATCTTCTCCCAACATGTCCTCTGGAAGTTCTGCAGCACATTAAACGTCAAAAAAATAAAACCAGCGTTGACATCTACGACCTGAATATTAAAATGGGGAAACTGGTGGCTCACCTAATATGTGAACCACTGTCGGACATTATTAACTCCTGTTTTGCGGAAGGAATATTACCTCAACGCCTAAAGATCGACAGAGTAGTACCCATCTTCAAAAAGGGCGATACCACAAACCCTTCACACTATAGACCGATAACAATCCTGCCTGTCTTTGGGAAACTGATAGAATCTGTATTGACAGAGCGAATAACTGTCTATATAACGAAAAACGAAAAACTATATAACGTTCGAGGGTGGTAGTCAGTGTGTTGCAGCGATGTATGACTTGTCGAAGGCGTTTGATTGCGTTTCGCACACAGTCTTGCTGCAGAAGCTGCCACACTTTGGCATCAGGGGCCCTTGACATCATTAGTTCATATCTGCGCAACAGAAGCCAGGTGGTGGGATGTTCGACGCGGAGGAGTAAGCCTTATTCAACTGAGAGAGGAGTGGCGCAGGGTTCTATAATCGGACCATTTCTTTTCATCCTTTATATTAATGACCTTCCGTCTTGCCTGCGGGAGGGAGACCTGGTGCTCTATGCGGATGACACGACCTATCTGGACAGATGTTCAAACCGACGGGATGCAGAGAAGCGCATTAACTCTGCCACGGAGCGTCTTAAGGGATGGTTCGACAATAATGAGTTGGCTCTAAATGCAGACAAAACCGCCATGATTCACTTCTTTACCACACGAAGAGAGATGCTGGAGGCGGGCTCCGGTGATTTCCTCGGCATCACGTTTGATTCCCGGCTTACGTGGCGCCCACATGTCAATTCTCTAGCAATGAAACTGTCCACAGCTGTATATGCAGTCAGACGAGTATCCACCTGCATGGGGGAGGGAGGCAGGCCTGATGGCGTACCATGCGCTTTTCCACTCCCGCATGACTTATGGCGCGCTGGTGTGGGGCACATCTGCAGATCCCTTGAAGGACTGCCCTCCAGAACCAGCTGCAGACCGTTCTTCAAGGACCTGAAGGTACTAACACTCCAAAGTGAAGTGATAATGAGGAATATAGTGGAATATCGTCAAAAAGCTAAACAAACAGCATCACGGACCATGCACGACCACAATACCAGAGGAAGAGAAAATCCAAGGACACCTTTCAACAGGCTGCAGACCACAAATATAATATCACTTGGTGCCAGGCTTCATAATCGACTGCCAGCTGCAATAAGAGAACAACCAGTGCGCAGGATGACATCCTGTCTAAGAAGTTTTTAATTGAGAGCGTTCTACTCCATCCAGGAATTCCTGGAAACCTAAATTTCCATTCACATTGGTAGTGAGTCGTGTTATTGTTGTTGACATGAGCTGTAATTATTTTGAGTTCGAATAAATATCTATCTATCTATCTATCTATTACATTTGACGTATGGTATAACCTAAAGAACTAAATGGATTGTTTTCTATTTGTACAAATATTCAAACTGGACTGTGTTTGAGTTTTCTAGTCGGTTGATATAGTATTTTTCAGAAGCCAGGCTTCATAATCGACTGCCAGCTGCAATAAGAGAACAACCAGTGCGCAGGATGACATCCTGTCTAAGAAGTTTTTAATTGAGAGCGTTCTACTCCATCCAGGAATTCCTGGAAACCTAAATTTCCATTCACATTGGTAGTGAGTCGTGTTATTGTTGTTGACATGAGCTGTAATTATTTTGAGTTCGAATAAATATCTATCTATCTATCTATCTATTACATTTGACGTATGGTATAACCTAAAGAACTAAATGGATTGTTTTCTATTTGTACAAATGTTGAAACTGGACTGTGTTTGAGTTTTCTAGTCGGTTGATATAGTATTTTTCAGAAGCCAGGCTTCATAATCGACTGCCAGCTGCAATAAGAGAACAACCAGTGCGCAGGATGACATCCTGTCTAAGAAGTTTTTAATTGAGAGCGTTCTACTCCATCCAGGAATTCCTGGAAACCTAAATTTCCATTCACATTGGTAGTGAGTCGTGTTATTGTTGTTGACATGAGCTGTAATTATTTTGAGTTCGAATAAATATCTATCTATCTATCTATCTATTACATTTGACGTATGGTATAACCTAAAGAACTAAATGGATTGTTTTCTATTTGTACAAATGTTCAAACTGGACTGTGTTTGAGTTTTCTAGTCGGTTGATATAGTATTTTTTTTGACTTGTTTATTTTACGTCGGTGTATTTCCGCAACTTACGCCAATCACCGATGCTCAGGGCAGGCTACACACACCCAGGAATTTTGTCGAACTGAAGGAATTCCAACCTCCTGTCATGATGTGACGTGCACGTCGCATCATGACGCCATACGGGGCCACCGGCTTTACTTTCTCATCCGACGGAAGGCGGCATGCAAAGGTATTTGTTTCCTGCATAAAATACCAGGACAGTCGATTTTAGCCCGAGCCGAGATTCGAACCCGGGCCTCCAGCGTAGATAGCAGCCGCTCTAGATTGATATAGTACTTTTATAATTGTGGCTATTGTAATCATGGCTGCCAACTTATTACCAACACGCACTACAATACTCCACGATGCAAGTCTAGAAAAGTTCAGAAGAAAATAACTTGTGTTCTTATGGTTAACATTTAATTATATTTTATAATATATTACTGCAGACAATAATCAGTCGCAACTGCCATCGGAAATCATTTCTATATTTTGTAGTCCACACCAAAAGTTGCATAAGGACCTTTAGAATCGAATGGTAGCGAGCATTTCGCGATTAGCGCAATAATTATGACGTGGGTTATTTTCGCGATTTCAAGGTCGGAGACGGGAGCCTTAAATTGCCAACGTAAACTTTTTTTTTTTTTTTTTTTATTAATAAGCATAAGATGCTTAACATATTGAAACTAATCTAAAAGATTAACCATCAATTTAAATCTGAATTCTTAAAACTAGGTACTTGTCTCTAATAGGCTATCCACTGATGTCCCTATATTTACTTTGTCCCAAACAAGAAGCACTAACACGTCACTCACTGTGCTCTGCTTTTTACACATTTCACTGATTCACTAGTTCGAAGGGTTTAGTTCTTTTTAGTCTTCTCACTAGATTCTGGTTGTCCAGTAGCTGCAGGGCCTCTACGTTGACGTGATGGCTTAGGCGAGATTCATGCTTAGTGGCGAGTCTTTTTATCTCTTGGATGACTTGTGGGACACCAAGATCACGGTGCAGGTCACTATTCCGTATGTACCAAGGAGCGTTAACCATATTCCTTAGTACTTTATTTTGGAAGGTCTGGATTCCTTGTATATTGGAGCTTTTTGCGCAGCCCCAAAGCTGGATGCCGTATAACCAAATCGGTTTTAGTACTTGGTTGTAGACTTGTAGTTTGTTCTGTACTGACAACTGAGAGTTTCTTCCCAGAAGCCAGTACAGTTCTCTGTATTTGAGGCCAAGCTCTACTCTTTTCTTCTTAACATGTTCTTTCCACCTTAGTTTTGTATCCAGTGTCATACCCAAATACTTTGCAGTGTTCGCATATGGAACTATGGCGTCGTTAATCTTGACATGAGGTATGTCCTCGATTCTTTTGTTTGTGAAGTTAATGTGGACAGATTTCAGTTCGTTGAGCTTGGTCTTCCATTTTCTGGTCCATTTGTATATTTTGTTACTAGCTTGTTGAAGATTCCTGGTAGATTCACCAATAGTTGATCCCACTGCCATTAGAGCCGTGTCATCTGCGAATGTGGCCACTGTTACATTTTCCATCTGTGGAAGGTCACTTGTATATAGTAGATAGAGAATTGGTCCCAATACACTACCCTGGGGTACCCCAGCTTTGACTTCTTTTAGTTCCGAGTATTCATCGATCTGTTTTATTCTGAATAGTCTATCAGATATATAGGATGTTAGCAGCTCGACGTATTGTAAAGGTAGCATACTCTTTAGTTTGTGTATCAATCCTTCATGCCAAACCTTATCGAACGCTTGTGTCACATCAAGAAAGATTGTTGAGCAAATAAGCTTTTCTTCTAATGCTTTCTCTATGATATCTGTTATTCTATGGACTTGATCTATAGTGGAATGCTTTTCTCTAAAACCAAATTGGTGATTAGGAATTAGTTCTTTTCTCTCAATGATAGGTTTCATTCTCTTTAGAAGCAACTTTTCAAAGAGTTTCGATATCATTGGTAACAGTGATATTGGGCGATATGATTTGGCCTCGGTCGGTGGTTTGCCTAGTTTTGGTATCATGATGACTTCTGCTACTTTCCAGACATGTGGGATGTATTTTAATCTGAACGATGCATTTATTAGGTACGTCAGCATAACAATACCTTTCTTAGGTAATTGCTTAAGAACTTCTCCTGTGATAAGATCATATCCAGGTGCCTTCTTTGGATTCAGGTTTGTCTTGATTTCTCTGGCAACTTCCTTTGGAGTAACTAGCTGTATGGCTTCTTCATCATAGGTTATATCTTCATTCGTGATTGGCTCTGATTCGATGTTGTGTGGCTGGAAGATTTCTGTTAGATGTTCTGCAAAAATTTCAGCCTTCTGTTTATTGTTTCTTGCCCAGGTACCGTCTCTTCGTCTTATAGGTGGGACATGGGCCACTGGCCTCTTGTATTTCCTCACTGCTTTCCACAGCGAGTAATCTGTTTCTTTATCGGGAGTCAATTTGGTTAAGAAGGATTCCAATGATGCCTCTTTTAGTTTTTGAATTTCGCGTTTAAGTTGTTGGGATTTATTATTAAGTATGGTTTTGTCAGCTGGATCTCGTGACTGTTGCCATCTTCTTCTAGCTTGTCTTTTTTGCTTGACCATTTCTCTAATTTCCATAGGATAATTATTTCCAATAGTTCTGTGGGTGATTTCTTTAGTGTTGTTCCAAGCGGCTTTCTGGATGGTGTTGATGAATTTCTCGGCTTCTACGTCGAGCTGATCTCTGGTTTTAAGCTGGATATTTAGCTGTATAGTGTTTTCAAGCTCTATTTTAAAGCTTACCCAGTCTGTAGTTTTATTGGTCAAGGTTGGGCAACGTAAACTAACATCCATATACAAGTACGTTACACCAGTTATTTAGACCCACCCTGCACCCTGGCCTCGAAGATCCCATTAAGAGTTAGGTTACAATATGTTCTTCAGAAGAAAACAGAGTTTTATATAAATAGGTGTTGCGAAAAAGAGTCTTAGGTTTTGCATATAATTTATTAATGTTGTTTCTCCTGTAATGTGCCCACGACCCTTTGCTGCTCTCCAGACACCGACCGTTGTTTTCCATGCCTCGTGTAGAAATGTTTGAACGCAGACACGTTAAGGGTGCCCGAAACGGGTGCGTACCGCACCCGAAAATTGGGTAAACGTACTTCGTACCGATCTTATAATTTTGCTTTTAAATTTGAGATTTTTTGCACTCAAAGGGTAATAATTGAATGTAGCTACAGCATACGAACAGGACAACGATAACTAAAAAGACAATACATACCGAAAATTGGTCAGAATTGAACAATAGACAATAACACAATTTTCTTTTTGGATTTATAAATCCTTGCTTCATACAATGCATAGTAAAATCACCTATCTATACATGCAGTCAAATATCCAAAAAATGATTTTAGTTAGACGATCGGTACGAAGCAGTAAAAACGACGATTGTTGTACTTTTGAACGGAGAGGTATATCTCTTTTTAGTTATCGTTGCCCTGTTCGTATGCTGTAGCTACATTCAATTCATACCCTTTGACTGCAAAAGATCTCAAATTTAAAAGCAAAATTAAAAGATCGGTACGATTTACGAAGTACGTTTACCAAATTTGCTGAACTTTCTAGGGTGCGGAACGCACCCGTTTTGGCACCCTTAAACTGAATCTTTTACTATTTGTCGGCTGATGAAAGATCGGTGATCCGAAACTAGTTCCATAGTTCTATATTAATAAATTATATGCAAAACTCAAGAGGCGTTTTTTTCAACACCTATATAAAATTTGCATAATGGATTTCAACTTTATTTTTATATAAATACCTCCCTTGTTTCTATGGAACTTTTCCACAACTAGTAACCTTTACTAGCCTACACTTAAACACATAGTTACAGAAATTGGGTTGCATTTGGTTGCATTGCCCGAAAAATAAGCAAGGTTGGTATTAGATAAGACACTTTTTAACCTTTTTATGGATATAGCTGGACATAGCTGTCTTGGAAATGGTCAAGTTTTAACTCGATGCTATTGCTTTTTTATTATAAAATATGCTGCTCTGTCATGTTTTCAATGACTTGGGTAGCCAAAAGGTTTACCCAAGAGCCAGACTGTGGCCCAGCGGTAAAGCGCTTGGCTAGCTTTTTGTAAAACATTTTATCGATTTTTATCGTCGTTTGTTCTTATAATTTACCCGTCAAGCTGCTAACTCACTGGCGGGTAAAACGTTCTTTGTTGTTGGTTTTTATTAGTTAATTTCGGATAAGCGCCCACGGCGCAAGGCACCGCATTTTAAATTTTATTTGAAAATATGATTGTTCATGTTGTGCTTAATGTTATTTAATAAAAATTTGTTAATGCTTAATGCTTGGCTATCAGTCTGGGGGGCGTGAGTTCGAATCTCACGCCCTGCTTTCAGTGTAAAGGCTTTTCTGTGGTTTTCCTTTACTCCACGGCGAATGCTGAAAGCCAAACAACTTAAGACGTGCCACAGACGCGGGCCATAATAATGATAATTCGGGCTTGCCGATGCCCCCGTAGTGGCGAAAGCTGTTGGGGGATGTTAAGGCGTGGATTATTATTATTATTAACACATACTATGTTCTTTCTCTTACGTGCTTTTGACGTTTTTCTACACAAATAACGTGAAAATGCCAGCTTTTAGTAAAATTTTGGAATTTCCTAATACAACTCATACACACAGAAAAGTGATTATTTACTAGATTCAAATGCATATTTACTTGGATGTAGAAAGTTAGGTATATACAACAAATGCCACATACTCAATCTAAGTAAAATAATTTCTCAGATAAACGCTGTCGGAAACAAATTCTTTCTTGATAAGAACCAATATTGTATTGAAAGAAGTAATTGAATTTTTCGTCCCAAAAATGTCAGTTTCTCCAACGAAGTAATAATAAATCCATCCCAGTGCGTAGTTACTTGATCCAAGAAAATATAAGACATTTAATATAAGTAAGTTTTGTTTACTGAATAAAAACCCACCAATTATTTAACTGAAGTGATTCTCACTTCTTTCAAGTAATCCCTTTCTCCGGAATAAATATTCGCATCGTGATTTTGTCAAGGCTCGCGCGCCCGCGCGTAGTGCTGACGCCGTAAAGGAGCGGAACCTCGTACGAAAACAACAACGAAGTACCCGTTGGGGATGTGCCTTGTGGTTGTGATTAGTGTATATTGTGTACAATAAACGTTTCAACACGGAATAATTTGATGTAAGGCACGCAACAGGTTAGAACGAGTAAGTAAATATAACATACCTATCTTGTTAATTAGCAATAGAAAACGTATTTGTGCCAAATCTTTAAAATTCTTACATTAAGTAGCTACAAATATTTACCGGGAATAAAAATCTACACTTAATTGAAGACTGTTTACTTCCTTCACCAGAGTAGCAACTTTCTTAAATCTAGTAATTATTCCAAGAAATAACATGTCTTGGTTGAAGTCAATAATCTCTCGCGTATATACGAACCTACCAACTACTTCATCCAAGTAATTCTCTCTTCGTTCGAGAGATCACTTTTCTGTGTGTAGTCGTATGGTCATTAGAAAGTAAGATATTGTTAACAAAATCAAATCGGCCGTCTTTGAACGTGAATAACTCGCAACGCAGACACGATAACAATGAGGACTTTTTATACGTTATTTGTAATGCTCAACCAAAGATATATAAAATAATCGAGCTGGGTAGGAATTTTTCCGAAGTTGTCGTTTTTTCGTCTAATTTGACTGGGTGAACGATTATTCTTACCTGAAACATGGCTACAGTGAACGTAACTGTGGTAGCAACTTGTATCGGTGTGTAAATTCGTATAGGGTCTGTTGCAAAATCATCGAAATAAGTGGCAGTGTTATTTCCTATCTCCTCGGGATTTTCTTCTATTGCGTATGTGGACACAATTTTACCGGTCATAAGGCATACAATGGCAAAAGTACCTGAAGAGAATATCGAATTTTTGCGTTAGATATAGCAACGAGTAAAATTCAAATTCTCTTACCCATTGACACATGCCTCGACGTACCGAAGAAGAAATAAATTAGTACTGGAAAGAATGCCATGTAGATTCCTACAACTGGCGGTACGTTACCTAAAAGGCCATACGCAATACCCTGAAAACAAAAAGGTTATTTGTTTTATGATTATTGTAACGTTGTGAATACACAGCATAAGCCAATTTTGTTTATGGGCCTTAAGAGATATAAATTAAATGTTGGTTTATGAAAATTTCATTACAATTATAGTGGTACTTTAAAGTATGTAATTGTAATTACATTTAAGTGCTTCATTCAGTGAGCGCGGAATGTGTGGATAACATCTGAGACAGTTTGTTATTTTAAACCCCATATTTTTCTTACTGATTTGGGTAGAACTTTAAATTTTTTTAATGGATGTGGAAACATTTTATGGAGAGACAGAAAATTTTGTTTAATTCAACTATGCAGTGATTCGAACAAATCTGTTGTTTCAATAGAGGCAAACAAATTTTTCCTTGCGCATAAAAGTCTGGTAGAAAGATCGTTTACTTGTCAAACAACTTACGTTTACAGTTCAAATTTACAATTTGTATATTATAAGGAATATTTATTTAGATCAAATAATTCTTGTGATTTTTTTATATTAACAAATAAGTTGGTTGAAATAAAATGTGATGTTTTAAGGTTGTTATAAATGGTTCTTTGATTAACGAAATTATTAGTTTGTAGAAAGACTCAATGTGGACCTTATACTGTCTAGAACTTTTCCAAAGGGTACAGTAGAGCAAAATCTCCACCTGACACCGCCTTTTGGGATGTCGCACGGTGGTCGATTCTGCTTCGCTAGCTGGACAAAAATGAAAAATGAAGTTGCGCATTTGTAATTCAAACTGCACTAAATATTAAGAGAAATACACAAAGATCAGTCTCCTAACAAGTTTGTCGTCAAAAAGTACGACGGAGTATGATTGGATTAAGTACTCTATTACTGAGCTTCGACGATTTAGTTTAAGGATTTGTTGAAGTAAGGTGCCACTTTTTGCCGGAAACTTTTTTTGTTGTTGAAGAGAGCCCCTTCTCATCTGGAGAGCTTCTACAAATACAGATACATGTGCTTGTCTTTGTTATATGACGTCATAGAGGGTCAGAAAAAAATGGCATAACATAAGCCTACATGACGCGTTTTATGGCATCAATTATAATTTCCGGAACATACCGGAAGTAGTCATAACTAAGTAGTCATAACAACTTTTATTTGAACAAAAATTTTGCTAAACCATACGCTTCACAAAAGAATCCATAATATATTATGTTTTTAATTTTTATTGTGTACTCTTAAGTATAATAATATCTTCACAAGGTTTCCAAATTTCAACAACCAAATTGATTTTGCAACCCCCGCAAAAACAACCCCCTTAAGGCTTAGATTTTTTTTTTTACTATTTTTTCGGTTATCTATCGATTTTAAGTGCATTAGAAAAAAATAATTTTGTCCGGCTAAAAGTGCAAAATCGACCACTGTGTGTCGTTCAATCTCGACAGGTGGTTTGTCTTCCCAGACATACATATAGTCAAGGTTAGGGTAGCAAAGTGTACGCTGATACGACCATTTTAGCAATTTCGCCAGACGCACGACGTCAACTGAGCGGCAGGCTCTCACCAGTTTATTATATACTGAATATCGGGCAACTTATGAGCAGACAGTTTAAGCGCCATCTAGCAATACAGGTGGATGAGGTGTTCACACTACTAATATATTTATTTGAATCAAAATATGATTGCTTTGACGGAAGTAAACCTAGTTTTAAACCAAAGCACAAATATTACTTTAAAGTAAAGAAATCTGTTCTTGTATACAACATATATTTATATCACTTAAAAAATTAATATTTCAAATAAATAATCTCTACTAGCAAATAAATTAGTGTCAATATCTTTCTTGTCAATGTTTAGATTCACAAGAATAAATTCAGAAAAATATATTTCTTAAAAACATAAAAATCGTATCTATCAGCGTGGCCTTACACCAGGACATTTGTGAGAAATGGACAATTGAAAATTGTAGAATATTGGTGGGTCAGAACACGTCAGAAATACAAGGATCTCCTCATGGTCCTTCGATTTCAATGAATCTAAAATTATAGTGATATACAACTTACAGTTAAGAATTTAAAAAATTACGGGGGTTACGCCATGTTCAATTCATGGCGTATCACATTAATAATCGACATATTTGGGCATCAAATGTTTTCTTATATAACACTATACCTTATCCAAGTTTCATTAAATTCGAAGGATTTGAAGGTTTTATCAGATCTCATCAGGATCAGCTGTTATCATTGCAACCTTGATCTTAAAATCTATGATAACATTAACCTTGTCCATAGCTTGGTCTTGAGGAGCGCCCAGAATATAAACAATAGCCAACATGAACTGATAATAGGCTTCGATGTACTTTCTCTTGAAGTAACAGATAAAAATTATACACGAAATGGCAGACCCAAGAAAGTTTAATCTATCTGGATGTTGTAGGTACCTACTCGTCACAGCTTTTGATATCAGATCCAATCCAATACAAAATCAAAACTGGTAGTATCCCAATCACTCTCCAAGATAGGCCAACCTTTCAATTCGGTTAGTAGATGAATTTGGTCACCCCTCTTGTCTCTTGACGTTCCTTCATGCGTGACCAGTAAACTCTGTTCTGGTGGTGTTTAGTATTCCTTCAAAGTAAGGAATTTGAACTTTTTGGTTTGGAGCGAAATTATACTGTGCCAATATTATTGATGCTTCCATACTATATGGACGTTTACTGCTTTTATTTATTGTCAACATTGAGTTGTCTATCGTAACATAACTGGTCCTACACAAAAAGCGATGCCTGGACGCTGTTTTCGTACGTGTTGAAACAAACCTTATATCATGTTTGTAGTACGAATCTTATGAAACAAAATCTTACCTGAGGTATATGCATTATGGCTACAGTTATGCCACTGATAACATCTCCAGCAATATCCTGCTTCCAATTGTAAGCGGGCAACCATTTTAAAACTGGAATTAGGGTTTGGATGCATCTGGTACAACTATAAGATGCTACCCTTGAGGATACGTACTCTTTGCCTGAAAATAGAAAAAAGAAACTGTTTAAGTAGCGAATATAAGTGGATGGAAAATAATTGTCTTCATGGAATACTTTGCGATTCATATCTTTTGTTGAAAGACTTGTATCTATCAAAATGTGGGCGTCCAAATTCGAAACAAAATCGTACTCTTTCGATGCTAAGGTATTGTGCCAGTTTCGTGCTGTTTTGTGCAGCAAGTCGCAAGTTTGATTCCCTTTTCGTTTTCGAATTATAAGCATTGTTCTATTTGGGAGCTAGCCGTCTGCCTCTCTCTCGTCCGTGCTATCGCAAACAGCGCGCGTGTTTGTGGTTATATGACTTAAAAACAATTCATCAAATTTTTATGTCGGGCGTTACCTTGGATTTGAATAATTCACATGTGGAATTCCGATTAAATATTTGTTAAATAGTTTTGTCACAATGCCAAATCTCGTCGCTGCAATCATTGAGCAATTATTACTTCGAATATAATATTATAATATACATATCTAAAGCAATATTTCATATTTTGGCAGCGTTTCCCAACCTTTTTACTGTTGCGGAACCCTTGAAATAGGGTTGGAACCTGGCGGAAATATACAAAAAAATATACAACGTCCTTTCCAAGACATTTCGAGTATTTTTCTTTGCGTACAGAAAAACGTGTAACGTATTTCAAGTCACCAGATACAACTCTGTAAAGAAACGCTGTTCAATGATTGAATATTACTTATTACTGTGAAGTATTTATTTTTATTGAAGTATTTTTCCTGTAAAACATAAAAAATGCCCTGTAAACTTAAGGTGATACTGTTCTAATTTCACAGGAATATGTGAATTCTGTAAAAACAATTTAGCTGGTATCCAATAACTAGTGATGTTATTCTTCTTTTACAGCTTTTTTGGTAGTTTATTACATTCATTTTCTGTAACATTGCAGATATTTCTCTCTAGGTATAAACTTATTTTTTTTTAGTTCCTTCAAGTATTACCAAAGGAAGGAAGAAGAAAAATCAGAAACAAAGAAACAAATCAAACAATGCGAAAATGAAGAATACAAAAAGTACCTTTTACAAATAATTAAATAAATAAGTTCATTAAAAAATTTTAAAAAAATCATTGGTCAAAATACAAAAATTAAGAAACATTTATTCTGAGTAAAAAGTTTCATATGGACGTATTGGTAACAAGTTCCTTAAGAAGTTAGAGCCATTTAAAAACTGTTTTATTAATATTTTGTTATTTTTTAAGGTATTGCAAAAATAAATAAGTCGTTATGAAATATTTTAGTCAGAATTACGTTCTGAGAAAAAAGTGTGGGAATAAACACCCAAGTAGAAGATATTTGTACACACTAATTTTATCTATAACAGATGATCTTTATATTCTCGCTTAAAGTTTGTTAAATAAGAAAAAGCTTGCTCATACATACACAATGTTGAAAACTGAACTGATACAAGGCAATTTATAACTCGATGTGAAAATTAAATGAAAAAACACCCCAAATTATAAATAAAAATATGAAAAGCACTTTTAAATTTGTTTCATTGCCAGAATTAGTACTTACTTCAATTTAATTTAACTATTTTTTGTTTATTTAAATGTAGTCACGAAATTTGAAATTACTCTTTAGTTTCCTGTCTGCATAAACTTTCACCTATAATTGCAAATCACTTATATTTATTGATTTTCTATGAATGGGACCGACATAATTTTCGTCATAGAAGCTCAGAACTTGTCTGGTGATAGGTTAGTTAACTTATCTGGAATGTAAGATCATATTGAAATCCACCACCTACAACTCTGTTCTTCTCCTAAAGTACCATTATGAGCAGCAGATTCAAATTATAGGTTTATTTTGTCACACATTTGGAAAGGCAAAATAATTGAAAACAAAGAATGTTAGAGTTTGAGCAATAACTTGTAGAGGTTATTTTGTTTTTATGTAACAGATAATTGTAAGTAATATGGTCAATTGAAGTTAATGAATAGTCTAGAATGTTGCCCGTTGGATGTAATACCGAAATAACAGTGGTTTATTGGGTTAGAAGGGCTCCAAATCAAAATTATTCATAGATTGACCTTGTTTATTAATCCAATATTTCAAATAATAATCCCATGCTAAAATAATACATAAAAATAACACTGAATAATGTGCCCATGAACCGGCGACCGCCACCGCTATTTGTTACTATTTTTCCGCGGAACCCCTGACGACATCTCGCGGAACCCCGGTTGGGAAACGCGGGTGTATTGTATAGCAAGACTGGGTACGTAATTTATTAATATATAGTCCCGATTTCACCAACAAATGATATATACTTGGTAAAATTCTTTTTTGGCAGTTTCTGTATCTATATAATAAACATTTCTATTGTCGACATCCTCCAACTGAAAATTGCAAATAACTCGAAAACAAAAGCAGCACAAAATTTCTGGTTTTCGGCACAAAGCACCACAATACCAACACGAAACATCTGCATAAAAAAATTTATTTTGTTAAAATTTGGAATTTGGGCACATATACGCCGAAAACGAAAAATGATAATCACTCGGGAACGAAAGGAGGACAAAACTTTTGGTTTGCGGCACAAAACAGCACGACACACACAACCACAAAACTTTGTCAGAGGAAGAATTTAAAATTTCTATTGCTATTAAAATAAATATTGAAAAAAAGCTTCTACCGCAGAAACAATCTATCTCCAGTATTATATGGGGTTGCAGGATTGCCATTTTAAGGAAAAATGAAGGAGTATTTTTTTGATTAATTTCCGAATTATCTGACTTTTTAACTGCAGTTATTGTTACGCGAAGATCGGTAGTAGGGTTACCAAATTGACTGCTTTAACAGCAGATCTACTCGTCTACTGGTTTAGTACACATGTCTAACAATCTTTATAATGAAATGCTTAAAAAATTGCCTAATGTCAACACGGCTCTGAAATATCAGAACATATTTTTTAACCCCCTTCTATTAGGGTGTTAAAATCACAATTTCACTATTCTTTTATAAATAAAAAAAATATATTTAGGAGTCGATATCGGTTAAAAACAGCAGTCCACAATTAACTTAATAAAAAAATAATTAATAAACTTTTAAATTTACATATCAAAATACATTTGGTAAAGTTACACGGAACTAATTTCTACCCTGGCCGACAAAAAAAAACAACTAAGTGGCAAATAGTTACATGATAACATACCATTCTTCAGTAGAATCTAAATCTGAAGATACAAACCCTGAATTAATTTTAAAATTGTCTAGTTTGTGAAAACAAAAAAACACTGCAGACCATGCAGATTCAGATTCTATGGATAAAAGCACGTGTGAGTCGGAATGTCAAAACCGACCTAACTGGCATAACTGCTATCGTTTCGATATCATTTGCCCTTTTTTAAGTCTCATAACTACTCAACAGCAAAGAAAATACCGCCGAATCATTTCGAAATAAGACATATGATTATAAACCATTTCTGCCCTTTCATGTAATAAAAGTCATGAACATGGCTTTGATGGGTGCGGATTTTACAGCAACGAAGGTTACCACAATAACGGGACATGCACATCAATAATCGTCATATGTTAATAGCCTCATTAAAACCTTTTTTTATAGATCATATATATAAGTATTTTTTAAGTGATTTGTATGAACGATCGATTACTATAATAGTCGGAGTTCGAGTTTTTTTTATAGTAGTGTGATTGTAAATACTATAGTAGTAAAATGAATTTGTATAATACACTATTAATTGCTAGTGTCTATCAACCAACGATTTTTTAACGGGATGTCCCATTAAAAAGTAGCAAGTAAAATCCTTGTCGTTTGACAGCCGTGCGCCAAAACCTCGCGAAATTCAATTGGCGCAAATAGTTGCTTATTTCAGTCTTTAAAATTAACAAATAACACAAGTGACAGATCAGTCACATCGGAAAATTTTAAACCCAGCTCCATTTTTGTATAATCGTAGCCAAATGGTTATTTTAGGCAAAAGGTTTTTGCCTAGGCAAAATATATTTGCCTGGTCAAAAAGATATGGAGGCTTCATTGATATTGTTAAAGCTATTTGCCTAGGCAAATGTAGGTATTTGTCTAGGCAAATGTATTTGCCAAAACCGAGGTGAGGCAAATAGCATTTTGTCACGTTTATAACAAAATTATGTGAGGTTATGTGTAATCCGTGCATGTTTGTTGTCAAATACGTCTTAATAAAAATTTAGTTGTACGTACTCTAGTAAAGGTAGTTTTAGTAATATCCCATGAAAACAAGAAAAGTAAAAAAAAAGCAATTACTATTACAGTATACGACCAGTATTATTTCTGTATTTGTCAACGTATCGATAAATGAAATAGGGTAGTTTGCACTTGGGTAGTTTTTGTTCCTTTGTCAATTAATAGCAATTTATATATGAATGCATCTTACATGATGTCTTCGGTTTTTCGTAATCTCCAGCCAAGTTCAGTTGTTCCTGTTTATATACAGGGCGCTCGACGTGCAGATCGGCATGGACACGACCATTGCTGATGCTAAAACAAACAGAAACAGAAGACTGATTTAAAGATTTTATACATCAAGATCGCTGTTTCTGACAAAGATTTGACAATTTCTATCGTTGACAGATAAAATAACTGGCGTTAGAGGTTTATGTTCATTTTGTTTACACCAGTTTACACAAACCATTAGAACGATTACGAAGGCAGAAGAAATACTACTGAAATTTAGTACCTGGGTTGATAATCTTTTTTGGTAAAATATTGTCCCATTTAATCGTTTGCCAACGGTCGTTAATTGTACAACCGTACTTGGACCTGCTCAACATCAGTTAATAAAAATGGTAAACTTGGACATTTGATAGGAATCCCATTATACCAAACATGGTTATGTAATATTTAGCGTTTGGGCATTTGATAGGAATCCCATTATACCAAACAAGGTTACGTAATATTTAGCGTTTTACCTTCCAAAGTTGTAAGTAGTCTTTCGAATTAGCAAAGGTTCCGATTCAGACATGTTGACAACCAGTGACTGATAATATTCACAACAAGAAGCAACACAGAAAACTGTATTCTTGATTTACGAATTAAAAACACTTAACACTATTGGACGTTATGGTTCATTTCACTATTCTGAACGGTCTGGTGGTTGAAGAAAAAAACACGAACTACGCACGTTCAGGTCTTCACGCTGAAGACCGGCACATATGTGGTGAAGAGGTTTGCGATTGTATGTAAATAAGAAAAGATTAGATTGTCTGGTGCTGCATAGGTCATGCAATATCTGTCATGTGATTATGATTATGCGAGAGAACAAATAACAACAACTGTATTATAATAAAAAGGTCAAGTAGTAGATATTGTTTGTCATTACTTATTAGAAGTAATGGAATTTTGACTGTGTAGTCTGAGTTGCTCTGCAGTGTTGATATGAATTGGGGAAATATTCAGATTAAATAAGAAGACATGTTGTGTTGTCCAAAGTTGATTCGGATCTGACCTCTCAGGCGTCTTAATTATGGTAATCAGTTTATTAACACCGAGAGCACTGCCTTTATAATCTTATTCTTTTTGGAAATGGTTTATTATTGTGTGAACTATATTGAACGTGCTAGTAATTGGGTGATGATTCATAAAATAATAATGATTATACCCTGCACGCAAAAGAAATACACAGATTTTCAATTATGTGCTCATATTTCCTATAATATTTAGTCAATTCAAATATTTCTTTAAAAAACAAATTGCTTATATTATGAAGATTGAAAACCCTATAACCTTATTAACTTTATGGCTCGACAGCATTATACCTTATTTGAAGAGAAAGTCCATATGGTCCATACAGCAAACTTATAATAATAATAATAACTTTATTCGTTCTACTATAAAGGATTTTGGGATAATGAATACATAGTATAAAAAAACATTGTATCACATCTTCCTCGTTGCTCCCTCTGTCGTCACCTCGAGTGATGAGAATATCGTCCTCGGGCTAGCGGTATTGAAGTTGTCTGGTTGTCTTTAATGTCTAGGTTGTCTTCAGGTCCTCATCTCTAGTAGAACGGTTCGGACTCTTTGCTTAAATTGTTTGTTATTTAGTTTTTTGTCCTTATCTTGCATGTCGTTATAAGTGCGAATTGATTTGGTTGTAATGTTCATCCTGTTTTTTGCTGTTCTTACTCTGTGGGTGGGTATTTTGTGGCGTTGTCTTGTGTTGACGCTGTGGATGTCATAGTTGGTACTTAGTGTCATGTCTGTTTTGACTAGTTTGTTTTGTATTTTGTGATATCAGTGATATCAATATTATGTCGTTCATCTGTAGTGTCTCACGTATCGTCATTTCTTCCGTTTGTTTGTATAGAATACTCGTTGGCGTTGTATAATCGAAATTATAAAGTATCTTGATGGCTTTGTTTTGTTGTGTCTGTAGTATGTTTAAGTTCTTCTGTGTTGTTGTACCCCAGATCGTTCCTAAGTAATTTATGTTTGGCAGGAACATGGCGTGATAGATGGGCTTTCTGGTTGATGTTGGTACAAGGTTTCTGATCTTCCGGAATTGTGCTAGGGCAAGTGCGTTTCTGTTCCGTATTTTGTTTATGTGGGCGCCACACTTCATATTGTCTGTGATCGTTAGACCAAGATATTTTGTTTGCAGTATTTGCTTAATTTGATGGCCGTTCAAATGGATGTTAACTGCAATGGGGTTTCTATTGTTGTTGAGTAGCATGAAGTTAGTTTTCTCTTCGTTTATGGTAAGGTAGTTATGGGTGCTCCATGTTTCCAGTTTCTTCATGTCCTCATCCAGTTCGTTTTGTAGTGTTTTCATATCTCGTCCCGCATACGATATGCATATATCGTCTGCAAATACGAAAAGTCTACCGTTTAGTTGCATGTAGCTAATGTCGTCTGTGTACAATATATAGAGTGTCGGTGATATGTTTGACCCTTGTGGCAGTCCATATTTTGGGAATTCCACGTCACTTTCCAATCCTGCTACTTTAACTTTTTGTGGTCGCTCCTCTATATAGGTATTTATAAGTTCCAGGTTTTCTTTCGTTATATCAAAGTTTTTCAGTTTTTCCAGGATTCTGTCTGCTTACGGTGTCGAACGCCTTCCTCATATCAATAAACAACAAGACCACCTTGTTCTTTTTATCAGCTTTTTGTGACGTGTGTTACGAGGTCAAGCACCGCCGATGTTGTACCTGACTTTTTCTGGAATGCGTATTGATGTTCGCCTATTAAGTTATTTCCCTGTATGTGTGTGTCTAATCTCATTTTTATTATTGTTTCGGTGATTCTGTTCAGAGCTGACAGCTGGGATATTGGACGGTAGTTTTCAGGTTTTGTAGCGTCTCCGTTTTTGTATATGGGAATAACTGTTGTAGTTTTTAAATACTCTGGGTACTTTCCATTAGTGAGCATTTCATTGGTGAGTCTTACCAGTGTTGGGGTTATAAATTCTATCACGTCTTTTAGGAGGTTGTTGGTGATTTGGTCAAATCCTGGAGCCTTGTTATTTTTTAATTTGGCGATTATATCTCGGATTTCATTTTCGTCAGTTTCCGGAAAATGTGCTGTTTGTGTGATTTTTCTTTTTTTGTGCGTCGGGTATGCTGTACCAGCTTGTTTTTGTTTGCACACTTCCGCTAGTTTGTGGCCGATGTTCGAAAATATTTATTTATCGTGTCTGCTATGTCTTTCTTGTTTGTTGTTATTGTTCCGTTGTCTTGTAAAATTTTTGTTATTTCTTTGTTTCTAGTAGCGTTTTTGTTTATCAGGTTGTTTATTGTTGCCCATGTCTTTCTGCTGTCGTATCGTATTGTCTGGAATTTTTTAGCGTAGTGGTCTGTTTTTGTTTTCCTTATTTTGTGAGCCGTTTGTTTTTTTATTGCAAAGTATCTTTCCTTCAGTACTTCGTTATTTTGGTTTTTGCGGTATTTCTTATGGGCTTTGTTTCTTTCTTTTATGTGTGTTATTATTTCCTCCGTTATCCAGGGACATTCGGTCCGGTCCGTCTCTTAATTTTTATTTTAGTCTGGTTTTTTAAGATAATTTTTTCAATTTCGTTTGACAATTCTTCAAACGTGTTTATTTGTGAAAATGGTAGTTCCTTTTGTCTGTGCTCTATTTGTGTGTCTGTGAGTTTGGTAATTGTACATCAGTGGTTTCTTTTCTTTCATTGTTGTCAACAGTGGATAATAATCAGAGACATTTGTTGGTACGACAGTTATTTTCTTAATTTTGTTCTTTATATTGGTTATTATGTGATCCAGGATTGTGTTGTTTCCATTTGTGTTTATTCTCGTATAGTATTTCAATTCAATTCAATTCATTATTGTATAGCCCTGTTCCGTGATTTTATAGTCTTTGCATGTGTTGTTACTTTCCATAATATTTATATTTAGATCTCCCAATATAATATAGGTCTTTTTTTCTATCAAGTAGGTTATTTGTCAGTACTTGTTTAAAGTCTACGTATGCAACGTTTGGAGGCTTATAAACGGCTGTTAATGTGGTTTTGTCCTGTTCGAAGTATATAGACAATATTTCGACGTTTGCTATTGTTGCTTTCCTTTTTATAGTGTGCTTCACGTCTATTCTTACATATATTCCCTCTTGATTAAAATCGCGTATGCTTTCGATTAGGTCCTTTTCTTGACAAAGCATTGCCAAAGCGTGAGTATTTTTTGGCCCATGGAGTGCCTTAAGAAAGTTGTTATGCTTTTGAGGGTTGAAAAGCAACGTTCTGCTACATCTGTTGCCGACGGAAAGTTATTATAATTTTTATAGTTTTATAGTTTCACGAAAAGTCTTAGATTATTTCTTAATGTTCATTATGCAATTGGATATTCTGTCGGCATGTAGTGTAGGCCTTCTAAGTCTCTTTTTTTCAGTATCGTTGCAATTGCGCAATGGTTCTACTACCTTTTCGAATCGGGCATATGTTGTTATAATTTTTTTGCCTAAGATTATTTGAGGAACACACCCAAAAACTAAGACAACAATACCGAGTATTATTGTTTTTGTTTTCATGGCATGTTATCTATTTTCTGATTAAATACTTTGCATGTTTAGCGAAGGTTAAGTTTAGATAACTCGGATCCAAAATACAATCATTTATTTTGACTTTAAATGTAATTAATTCAGTGTTACTGGTTACTTTGGTGTATAGATCTTATTTGAATAAACAGCTGAGAATACCCATCGGAAAGTTTACGTGTTTACGGAAAGTTTACGCATTTTCAAACATATTTATGTTTGTTATTATGTATGTTATTATCAGGTAATTTATCTAAACACCTAGTAGTTGTTTTGTTTCACTTTGTGTGTGCCAAACGGAGTTAGAATGTTGGTACAGGTAATCTAAGCATGAAAGTGAAACATCCTGTATGTATATATGCATGATGATAAACTCATAAACTGAATTACTATATTTTTGTTTTTCTCATATATTCATAATATTGCACCTCAACTGGCGGAGATACTGAACTGTTTAGTTTCGCAATTATTAAATTGGTTTATGGGAGGGAGATTAACTTTATCAAAGCATAGTGTTTCGCTTTATTGATATCCGCCTTAGTGCCGGTCTATATTATGTTATGTGTACAAGATAACCAGTGTACATGTCGCGAAAAGCTATTGAAATATGTATTTGGAGAAAAACAAGCTTTGAAATATTGGATAACAAAATATAAAATATAAGACTTTAATGTAGGTCGAATTAGAGACATACTGTATACAGTGGATACAAAAAGAAAACTTACATATCAATATCTTGTCCTTTGAAAAGTCTTTGAAAAGATTAAAAATTAAATAAAGGTTTTAGAAAATGCCATAAACTATAAATTGATATATATTTGAATATACAGGGTATTCATAGGTAAGAAGCAGACCAAATGCATCGAATAACTCCTCTTTAAGGCCGGCGATGAGCTATAGTATAAGTATAGGGCAAAACACGCTATACTTGAATTGACCTAATCAGCCGTACAAATAGCTTGATGTTAAAAATAATTTTACTCCTGCAATCTACATACTTGTGATTCGGACATCAGGTATTTTGAGAGCAATCTGCCGTCTCATAATCAAGTAATTAATTGATAAAGAGACCCATATTTTCTCCATATTTGTCGTTGTCTTTAGGGATCAAATTATTACACCAACTTACCAGCAATGTTAATGAAAGTCGGTTATGTCCTAGGGACACATCTCCACAACAAAATAAGCCAATATTCATAACAAATAAACCTTTAGTTTGCCCTTGTTGGGCATTTAATCGTGTACATGTAAACTCAATATTATTGAGCATATATTACAGGAAGCGACATGACCTGCCTTGTCTCCCCTTACTCCCAGTCATCACCCTGCTGAAGTGAAGAAGTGTGGACCTTGTTTAGTAGAGGGCGCGCCGTTTTATTAGCCTATGCTATTACAGTCAGCCAGTTCTGTGGAACTACTATGTTGGCAAGAAGTTGAAGAATGAGGTGGTCGGTTGTGATATTTTCATCTGTTTGGTGATGTACCTATATTATTGCACGGGCGCCCGGGCACAAGCGGTGTATTAGGCAAACGACTTACGAGTTCTCCCTGCGCCGGGCACCAGCGGAAACCATAAACACATCCACCAATAGAGTATTTTGTTGATCTTTTAAATTGTGGTTATGATTTATTCAACAGACAAAACTTAAATTATTACTTTTACTTGAAATTGAAGTTTATTTGCTGTATAACAATACTGGTTGAATTATTGCGACATAATATTCATACTCTAAAAAGATTTAATAAACGCTGATCACTGATTAAAAAGCAGTAGATTGAATATTTGTTAACTTATGAGTAAATGATAAATCAAACACCTTATTCCTAAATAAAATAACTTTATTTTCTTTTTAAATCTAAATAAAATACGAATTACAAAATAAAACATAAATATGTCTTTATTGAAAAACAAAAACACGTAAAGTCATAATATTGTGATCTGTTGCCTTGGGAACCATATTCTACGGCGCGTTTCAAGACTCAACTAAAGAAAATTACATGCAAAAATTTTAATTTCGGATTCTATCTCTATTTATATTTTTATAAAATAAAACATAGGTACGATAAAACGTCTTCGGGATTTTTTATGTACATAACTTCAAAACATATTAAAAAAATAATGTATCTAATAATTTTTTTTAAACATTGCTTTCTTCGACATAACCGACATCCAAAAAATAAAAATGTATATCTTATAAAATATTCACTTCTATCCAAGTTATATTTTATAAAACCAATAATCACAGTGACCCCGGACACAAAAAGGCGGTTATCAAGGCAATTTTGGTCAATTTATTTTTTGCTTTTGCGTTTCTTGTGTTTAGTTTTGGTTGCAAAACAAAACAAAGCGACATAGTTTTGGTTGCAAAATAAAACAAAGCGACATAGTTTTGGTTGCAAAATAAAACAAAGCGACATAGTTTTGGTTGCAAAACAAAACAAAGCGACATAGTTTTGCAAGCAAAACTAAACAAACCAAACAAAAACATTTTTTGGACCCCTTGTATCCGGGGTCACATATGTAGAGTCGGATATTTAAATGTTGCATGTTGATAATTTCCCTATGTTGCGTTTTGAACTGGGATATAGCTATAGACTATGCTTCGCAAGGGAAATGCAAGGGAAACAGATCATAGTAATATGTATTACGATTTTACGTTTACTTTTTTGTTTGTGCCTGCATTATATAATCAGGATCTCGGCACTTTAAATTTTTTTGTCGTCTTTTTAAAATTATTTCAGGTGCCAAACAATTTTTGTAAAATTTTAATAATTTTGGCAGCATGTGTCTTTCCCAACACTCTTTATCTAAGATAACTTCTTCCCAAAATAATGTATTTCTATCTCCAGAATAAAGAATAAAATAAACTTTTGTCGCTTTTAGAATAGGTGACTCTGCATCTAAATATCAAAAAAATTAGTATTACTACATATTATTTGTAGATATTTAGAAAATATCTATAAATAATATTTTATTTTATTTCGGGGCATGTTCGCAAATTTAACGACAATAAAAAAGCCAGGAACAAAGTTCGAGCGTACAGAAGTCACGAGTCACGACAAACTTCGTCGGATTAGCGCAATTATGACTCCATTTCACTCTTCCGTGTTATAAGTAAGTAGAGATGCTTTCAACACACCCCCTACCAATAGATCTGCGATACCAATGCACGTGCGCCACATAGTGGGAAACCCCGAGATGAACTTGAGAAATCACACGCAATATAATAAGTATAAACAATGTTGAAACCGAGGATGAAGTTGCATTCAATACATACATGGGGGCTGTTTATTTTTAGCGAGCAAAATGGTTAATCAGTAGTTTTAGGTAAAACGGTAAAAAGGCTTAAAAAATACAAAATAAATGAGCGGAAAATGAAGCTAAATAGCGGCTGTACTTTCAACGCGCCATCTGTAGTTTCGTACTTTTGCCTCAGAGATACCGCCACGTAATGACCCAACTCTATTACGTGCTCAAAACCGCCTGGTCAACGCCGTCCTTAAGATAGTCAGTCTGTCAACTTACGGTCAAATAGGCACACCACGTTATTAGGGCATTATATATTCAGAGAAGAAAATATTCAGATATGTTGTGGGGACTGATAGCAAAAAAGTGTACGGCACTAATTCACCTAAATTCAACTAAACATCATTTCGGTCGTAATTGCTTAGTTAGACATTTGGACAGGATTTCGTTTTTTCATATTATTTTATATCATTTTATATTTACTGGTCTTGTAACATAACACACTTGCGTGAAAAATATCGGCCCACGTAAAATGTATGTCAACTTTAAAGTTAATTAAATTTTGAACAAATTGTTCAATTCTTATTATTGTTTTGTTCAATTGAATGTTATTTCCTAAACAACAGCGATGAGTTAGTGTTTTTTCATTAACATTTTTATTTTGAGCATATACATGGTGTAAGAATTTTGTTTTTTTATCAAAATTTGCAGCGCTCTGTAAGTGTACCTACCTGATACAACCATATGTATCGGGCTACTGTTTGATTCCAGTTGATAATGGTTTTAAACAGTAGCCAAAATCAAACAAGAAGGAATTTAATTATTATTCGGTTATTCATTGAATTAATTAATAATTACGATTATTAATTAAGATAATTAACATAAAATTAAAATTTTTATTGAGAAATTGATGTAAATCATTAAAATCAAAATGATCAGAAAAGATCGGGCTACTGTTTGATTCCAGTTGATACCTATGGTTGTATCAGATGCAACACACAATTTTACAATTTTTTTGCAAACCTACAATTTTCAATAAAAAAAAAAAACTCACCTTAATTCTTATATATGCTCAGCTCAACTAAAATTTCAATAAAAAATACTACCCCTGCGCTGTTGTTGAAAAATAGCCTTCAATTAATCAAAACAAACATAAAAATTGAGCAATTGGTTGAAAAGATCTTAACTTTAAAGTTGACATACATTTTAGTGGGGCCGATATTTTTTGTACGCGAGTGTATATACGGTGACTGGGTGTCTATTTTTAATGGCACCCTATAATATGTTTATGACGTTTTCAATCAGGATGAACACAAAAACATTTTGATCGTTTTGTATCTCCAAAACAAATTAAAACTAGAAAGAAAATTATCTTCAGCCAGGCTGAGTTAAAATACCACCCACCGTAACGTAAAATATTAAAAAAATAAAATAAAAATTGAGTGAACCGATTTTGCCCACTCACGAATTAGTCCTTACTTTTTAAGATATAAGCTTGTATACCAAATTTCAAATGAATTTCTTCAAAATTACTGCAGTTATCGTGTACACATACGAACATAGTTAAATCGATTCAGGGTGTTACAAATGTTGTGAGAAACTCAATATACCCTAGCACAGTAAATGTGGGGGGTATAAAAATGCGTTTATGTAGGTACAGTCATGGAAATAAGTAAGTTCGTATCGCTATCGCAGGATTTGAAAATAGTATGTCGTTTATATATTCGTGTACTGTTCAACCTCGACCCGACCGCATCGCAAAAAGTTGTCCGTCACGAGGTGGTTTTTCGATGGATGTAATGTAACGGGATTTAGTTTATTTTTAGCGTGTCCGACCTTTTCCTTAATGTGATATCTTCATTGCAATGTAATAAATGAAATATGATCACTACAGTTAAGTTTACGAGTAGGTAATGCATTTAATTAAATATAGAATTACTTTTATAATAATATTAATAAACATGTTTGATAATATGATACGAAAAGCTCATTTTAAGATATTGCGTAATATCATGACACATTATATAAATTTATGTTAACTAATACACATATTAATTACGCAAGTAAATGCCTTTGCCCAGCAGTAGGATGACGGGCTTAAGTAAGTAAGTAAGTAAATGCGCAAATCAACTTGATGCCAAGGATTAGCACTAAATATAGACTATTTCAGAATTGTAATATTAAAATATTACAATTAAATAAATAAAATGTAAATAAATTCTCTAAATTTAATTTAAATTTACATTTAGGACGAGTATTTTGTATGAAGGACAATGGAAATTTTATATCAGTATTTAATAATTTAAATTATAGCAATATCGACAGGCTGTCCCACGTTTCTTCCGCAAAACAATTTTTTTCAGAAATTAAATTACTATTTCAATTCATTAAAAAGTTACAGCCGTTTGAATTATTAACAATATCTTATTTTAAACGCCTCCAACTTCAGAAGGAACAGAGAAAACCAATAAGACCATATGAAACATATTACTTTCTACTTTCTAGAAAAAAAAAACAAAACATTTTGCTATTTTGTTTTGTTCATTTGTTAAGACAAATTACTAAAATTTTACTACTTACTTAATTAATAATATTTTATTGTTGTAATATGTATTTACTGTGTTTCATTTTTGGTTTTGCATTGTTAGATAACTACTTAATTTTTTATTTTTCTTTTTTTGTTAATATTTCAAAGAGCTCTACAGAAGTTTTATTGTAATATAGTTCCAGTTCAATAAGCACACATTTTTCATTTACTATGGAACATTATTGGAAATTTTATTTCTTAATTTGTTTTCTAAATAAATTAAGAGGCGTGCATTAACAACGATAATAAGTTAAAAATAACATTTTGACTTATGAATTGTGCACTGTAAGGTTAGCTAAAATGCATATACATTAAAAATGAAGGTCTTTTTAATTTCCAAACAATATAAACTATAACTGAAAATGTTTAACGACATACTTTGTCAAAGTAATATTATAAGTTAATAATATGGTAACATACAGGCGGGATGAAAATCTTAAATATATCAAACATTACAGCCCCAACCTGGATTTGAACCAAGGCCCATTGCGTCGCTAGCACAATGTCAATAGCTCAGATGGGAGAGCATTGTGCTAGCGACGCAAAGGTCCCTGGTTCAAATCGTCAAGTTGTTGGTTTCTCTTACGTATACCGTTTATTGCATATGATTGTGAGTAATTAATATGCAATAAAAGCTATACGTAAGAGAAACCAACAACTTTTCTTTCTGAAGCGTCTCCTTTTGGGAAATTATATACCCGTTACCAACACAATTTATACTCATCCCAGGTCAAATTTGATGAAATAATTTTTATGTTGTATAAATGTTCTTTTAGATGGTCGTATATTTTAGTTTATTTTTTTTTAAATAATAATTATAACATATTTACATTCCATCAAAATTCGTCGAAAATTTTTCGTCGTAAATTTCCAAACATTTTTGTAAATTAGTGATATACATAATTGTCATTATTTTCAGTTGTCAGATATTTGAAACATATTGCTGTAAAGTAAATCCAAAATAATAATATAAAAAAATAGTAATGATACATTCATGCTATACAAAATACATACTCCTTTCTGTTTATTAAGTTAAACTCTGCAAAATATCGTTGAAGCTAAATATCTCGAAAGCACCAGTAAATCACAATTAACAAATTACCATAAAGACAAATTTAAAGCAATTTAATTTTAATTTATTTCGATTTTGTGAATAATTGTTAATACATATGTCAGTTCTGAAATAACCTGAAAAGTAAAAATATTGACAACAACAAATTAATTTTTGTATTTATTAACACAAAAAAGCTATTAGATGCAATAAGGTTGTAAGTATAATTTGTTGTGTTGTATGCAATATCTTGAAATGAGATTTTCGTTTCATGTAATCGAAAACTTGTATGTTTATTAATATAAAATTAACGTCATATTTAATAAAAACACAACTACATTGCAATGTATGAATTACATTAATTAATTACACATAAGCTAATAAATAGAAACATATAAATCATTATAAACCAATTCAAAGCATTCCAACAAGGTTTCGCAAATAATAAATTTCCGATATACGAGTTGAAGCGTAAACGGACCATTTTTTGCACTTAGCGGCCGAGCGGTCGACCAGCATAACAAAAAACTTGTACTTGGATGTATCATCGACACACTGCTAAAATATTTATAGAACTTACTTAATTCCATGAGTGTACTAAGTAGGTTTATACTAACTAAATCGATTTTGGCCTATATTGTATCACTGATGCTTTCTTGTATGATTTATTAGGTGTTTGCTCCAGAAGCAATTTTATCACGCATACCCCATGGCTATATCTCGATTATTTGACAGACCTTTTACCAATTTTACCCGACATTATACCGATTTTCTATTTTTCAGATGACGTCATTTCCGGATAAAGTGGAAGCCAAACTATCCTCAAAAATATCCAACAAATATTTTTTTTCTATTAGGACACCAAAAAATTTCATTAGTATGTAAAATTTTCCTTTTTTTCTTCTAAATCATAGCAAATAGGACACCACATTATTGAACATTGCATAGTGAACATTGAATGTATGGTTGACGTAACGTTGGCAGTTAACTTTTAGAACACTCTATACAAGTATACATCCATTGCAGTCGTTTTAATTATAATAAATTCAAATATTAAAACATAATTAGTATATTCAGTTGTTCGTTATATTTTTGTTAATTAATACCGATATTCAGTTCAACTGTTTTAACGTAATTTGGTTATCTGGAATTATCAGAAGCAGTTTGTTAACCTCGTTGTTTCTATGAAATATTTATAACGATACACAAAGGAGTCTCGCTTAATCTTCCCGCGCAAATATTTAGAAAATATGTCTAGTTTTTACTGTGTGTATAGTGTATACCTAGATCTCAGAATAATATTATTCAAGTGTGCAAAGATACAAGGTCTTTTTTTCTCTTGATGATTTATGATGTTGATTACCGCAGAATTTCTACTATTTCTACTACTATTGAAATAAACTTTGATAAAATAACTGAATCACTTAAAAATAATAAATTCCTGTGCTTCTTTGTAGAAATCTTTACTGTTGTTAAATGTTTTGGCTAGTAATTCAGTTAGACAACGTTAACTGTAACGATAAAATGTACGCCAAATTACCCATGTCAGAGAAGTATTTTTGAAACTTTCTTGATTTTTGGTGATTCAACAATAAATTTTCAATATTATTGCTTTGAATTTCTGAACACTTGTAATATATATTCAATGATCTCCAATTTCACAGGAATTAAGTGATATAAAATAACAAATTAAGAGGGTCCTGCAGAAAAAGACTAAAAGTTGAAAAGTACTAGCATATTGTGTAAAAATTTACTGTTTTTAATTGTATTTTACGTCAATTGTATTGAAACGCTTGGACCTGTCGATAGATGTACTATTCAGACAAAATATACTTTTGTGTAACTTTTATGTAAAATCCTAATAATCAATATAAATGTAAAAAAAAAAAATAAAAGAAAATAAACAAAAAAAATAAAAAAAAATCCATGTAAAAAAATAATGCTGACCAGCTTTCCTGCCTTGACGTAACAAACTCTCAAAATGTTAGCATCAACAGAATGTTTCACCGCGGAGCCATAAAAGATAGCCATAACTTTTTTTCTTTCTACTTTTGTTATGAAACATATATCATATGATAGGGGTGTTCAAGTACTATACGCCAGAGTTTTGCTCCAAAAATTCATCAAGCGGTGTTGTCGGAAATTTGATTTATTTCGTTACGCGTCACCTTAGAAGAGCACTTGTCATCTCAATAAAGAATTGCCCATAACTTTTTGCGTTAACCCCATACAAGTCATACAAATTCCGAAAACGCATAAAATTTTTCATCCAATAATGGTATTGGGAAGGTGTTACCCCTAATATCACCTACCCCCATACGACTATAACACAAGAAATTGGCGCGCCGTTCGACTAAGAACTGCTATTAATGAACATAACTCACGCTAAAATTATTGCATAACTTCCCTAAGTAGGTATGTCAAATTATAGGCATTGAAATGTACTATTTACCCTTGAACGCTCGGAGTTTTGCTCGACGGCGAACAACCCGTAAATGACGATCATGTCTGTACGCAACCGTCCCCGCCGGCAATCATATGTCGGTTGATTGTTGCAGGAAAATATTTAGCTTATGCAAATATTGTTGCATAGCTTTTTATCATATATCAAATTGTAGGTAATTAAAAGTGATTCCCACCCTTCGCCGCTCGGAGTTTTGCTCGACGGCGTACGACCCTTAAATGGCGATAAAGTCCGTACGGAACCAGTTGACGGCCAACCACATATTAAGTGGCTGCTGCAGAAAAATATTTATAACTTTTGCAAATATTGTTGCATAACTTTCTATCATATATCAAATTGTAGGTAATTAAAAGGACTTCTCGCCCTTTGCCGCTTGGAGTTTTGCTCGAAGGGGAATAACCCGTAAATGACGATAATGTCCGTACGCAACCGTCCCCGCGAGAACCATATAATATAACGATCGATATGTATTTGTGTTGAGAATGTCATCCTGACTGAAAATGTCAGACAGTTAACATGAGCATGTCATTTCCGGAAAAACCGGAAGTTAGGTATTTTCAAGCACCTGAAGAACTAATACTTTTAGACAGTGAATTCGAAAATTTCAGTATTTGCGACAACCAATTAAAGACCAACTAAAGATAGTTATAGATTTTTATTATATTATATAACTTATTTTGTATCTTGAATGTAAAAATATTAAACAACCTTCACAGGTTCGAAAAAAATCGTGGAAAAATTTGAATTGAATGTCGTTTATTGTATAACCCTAGCAATAACTCAAAGTATGAAAAGATTAGGGTTTGACTTACTTAGTACTTTATGGACTGAAATGTTGCAAGGAATTCAAAAATATAAAAAGAGAACGAATGCTTTCGCGCCAATGCGCTAAAATTCTAAAGCAAAACCAGTATCACGTCCGTAAGCTGTAGTCCCCAAGGTTTGTATATTACTTTATCATACGCAGTATGTAAAGTATTGTAATCGTGCCAAAATTTTTTTTTGAGATTTTAGCGGAAATATGCGTTTTTGGGTCCCCTGAACATTTTTGACCAAGGTACAAAAACTTCATATTTAGAAGTTAGAGCTTCAAACTTAGAGCTGAAAAGCTTTCTGTTGAAGAGAGTCCAAGGGAACTGGAGGTTTAGTCTCTAGGATTTTGCAAATAAGCCGCCATTTCTGGAATTTCGTCGAAATAGTTAAATAATAAATTAAAGATGAGGAAATTCTGAATAATTTATCATCATGACATTTTTTGGTATAATCAATACTTTAGCTGCATGAGCAAATTCTATTTCTACGAGATCGGTCGTACTGCATGAAAACTAGTAGCCAGGATTTGTCAGATTTTTTTATTCTAATGATAGTAGGTAGTCTTGGTGTCAAACGCTAATGTTTTGACAATAACTTCTGTCAATATAAGCTGCGTTCACAAATTGCATTACACTTTTTACACCCAATAACACGTAAGTATCATTTGGACGGTGTACCCGGTGTCAACGGAGTACAATATCCGAACGAAGCTTTAATCGATATATCTGTCTAGTTCTAGTAGTTTTATTTTAATGCAGACATGGCGGATCTCGATCAAATAGAGTCTATTTTATATATAGTATGATAAAGTCATGTGCCTGGCCACATCATATTTTTTTCTAGTTAAAATTGCCCACCCTGCATATGGAAGAAACGTGCATTCTAGCAGGTATAGTCGGGCCAACTTAAGTCGAATTGTCGGAATATAGCCATTTAAATGTACCATGCTTTCATTTCCAACTTCAGATAAAGTAAAAACGAAGTAACAAAATGCAAATAAAACAAACAGTAATGCGCCAAAAGTATGCGTCTTAAATTGATATTTAATGTTTCACTATATTTCCAGATAATTTCTGTAAAAGACTTAGAATAAGTGCATTTTTTTATCCAACTTTTTTTTCTTGTTGAATTTTGCGGTTTGACGCAAGGTAAGATCTTATACGAGGTGTGATCAGAAACGCTGTATATTGTGCTGGTAGCAATAATATTAAATTGCCGAGAAACCTTAGCGGAGTAAAGATGTAAAGATAGCTGAATTAACAGCTTATTTTGAACGTGAACGTGACCAGGGCGGTTCTTTTCCGCCGTTTTCACCAGTAAAAACTTGTTGCACGCACCCTATAGACGTAAATTGCTGCAAAATACGGAACTTCACTATCTCTATCTCTCGCAACCCTCTACTAATATTGGCTCGACTATACACCTGTATTAAACAATATTAAGCTTGAAAGACGTGACTGTATAATGTATTAGGAAAGGCGCCGCGGCGCTGCTGCCGAAGGGGTAACATAAACCAATATGCGTAAGGTTATTTGGTAGGCCAGAAATAGAAAATTGATTTTTTACTCCACAATATAGCCATTCATAGCGTGCCCATGAATTTGACGTCAAGGTAACGTGATTAATGTTAAAATGAACCTTGCACAGAATTGAGAAAATACCGTAAATGCGGTGGAAAGCAAACAAATGAAGGTGAAAAAAACGAAGACATTAATTGGCAATGTCTAATTAAGGTTACTCTGCTACGTGACTAGTTGCGTTACTGCAGGTGTTAATAAACTAAAGTATTATCAGTCTTCATTATCTTTTGTAACTTTTTACTTGTCGCTTTACACTTGTTTGTTCTCCTTTGGCAGTTTTATTTTGAGTTTTATTGCTATGTCAATCAACATTGATTCTTCAAATGTCGTTATATTTGTCATTTCAAGGTTGAAGCTTTCATTTTAGTGTACTTAGAGAATTTGATCACTCCGAATTAATTTTTTTTGGAGAAAAAATATGATGTGGCCAGGCACATGACTTTATCATACTATATATAAAAGAGACTCTATTTTATCGAGATCGGTCGTGTCTGCATTAAAATAAAACTAGTTAGCAGGATTTGACAGATATTTTCATTCTAATGACAGTAGGTAGTGTCAAAAGCTGACGTTTTGACAAAAAAATAACAAAAAAATGACAAGAAATACATAATATGAACGCCAATAAAATGCAAACTAAAATAAAACATAATTTAAGAACAAATTAAATACAAACTCGAAAACGATTATTCACACAAAAGAGCTCACATAATACTACTACTTGACTTCTAGTTTTAAAATGGTTTTATTTTTCCTTGTAGCATGCCTAAAATCACGCCCAAAAGTCTCTAAACTAAACCTGCAACTGCAAAAAGCAGCCGAAAATAACAAAACAGCCAATTAGGTATCAAACGAAAGTGTCAATGTCTGCAATCAATTTTTCCTAACTTTACTCGCTCACTGTATACATAAAATAAATATAAAACTTAACAACTGGCACAAAAATGTTGAACAGCGTCGGATTAAATCCAAAATAATAAAATTTACATTAGACCAAAAAACGGTTTAAATTTGTATAAAACCAACGAAGACCAGCTGTTTATTTATTAGGGATGCAAGATTTATACTATACATTAATTATTACTATAATTAGTAGTCTTTTAATCGATGAGAAATTTGCCTATCGAATTATGTAACACAAATGCCAATTTGATAAAAATTGGAGTTAGACTATGTTTGTCCTAGGCCAACAATTCATTATATAAAGGAATGGTTTAAAACTTTAAAAGATAGATAACCACAATTTATTCCCTTAAGGCGGGGTTTCTACGGATAGCGGCACCGTAATATGACGGACGTAATGTTATCAACGTAGTAACTGGTAGCAACCGTTCAAAACTATACGGTGGCGATTTTTAAATACATAATAACCGTTAAAAACAATACGGTGCCGCTATATCAAAAAGCGGCACCGTATTGTTTTGAACGGTCGTTACGTGGATAGCATTACGTCTGTCATGTTACGTCCGTCATATTACGGTCGGTGCCGCTATCCGAAAAAAACAGGAACTGCCGATTTATGTTTTTCGAAGATTATTTCATTTATTGCAAATCTAATAAAATGCTTAAGATAAGTGATTTTTATGGGAGATCTTTAAGAACACTAGATGTATGAATTCCAACATAAAGTAGTTTGCTTTTTTTATCATAGTATCATAGCATTGAAATAAAACGTTGTAGTCTTAAAAGTACCAAGTGGTCTCAAATTTTGAAGAGCAACGTACAACATAAGTTGCGTTTACCTGTTGTGAATGTTACTTGTGGAACCTAAACACATGTCCTTGTAATATAGAAGATTTTGGTAACGCAATATGACATCAAATAAATGACAACTGGCAATCTTATCGGGCAATTTCAAAATAAATATTCAAGCTGTGTTAATAACTGCCTACTAATGCTTAGATATAACAGATATAAAAGCCGTTGATGGGCCTCTCTATCCCCTAATATGACATAAAATATGTGTTTTAAATAGTCACATAATATACTTTTTCCAAAAACGGCAATAATAATAAAATAATAGAATTCTTTTAATTTGATTTTACCGTTTGAACAACGGCGACGAGAAAAATGGACACAATATTAGCACCAATAGTACTGTTCGTATTTAATTTAATTATACAAGTATTGTTATCATTTGTTGATAGAGGTATCTGTGCTAATAATAGCCCAGTACATTCACTTTCCACAGCTGATACAGGGTGAAAATTAATAGATATTGTTACCAACTTTTGACACATCATAAGCGAAACATCATATCATCGGTGATATTTCAAAACCGCGGATGTAGATTTTCATAAGGCGATTTCGCGTGGCTAAACGGTTCGATTTGGTTCCGGTTGGCGGTTGGATGTGGTTGACAGAACGGTTCTAAATCGTCATCATATTTGAAACGGCAGTAACCGCTCGACGGAAAATGATCCGGTTCGATCATAGGTTAGGTCATGCGGCTGGCACTCCGGCACTTTTGACATATCTCAATTTTTCTTCCGCCACTCGCAAACCGAGATGGCGTTGTTGTTACTCTGTCGATAATATCGGCAATGTACTATCGAATCGCAAGAATTTATTTGTCATTGCGTGTGTACAACCACATCGGGCGCTGGCCAGCGCTAGCTAAGCGGTGCTAGCGCTTGGTAAGCGCTGACACTAAGCGGTCGCCATCTTGCGAGCGGAGATAATATACTTCTCGTGTAACCGTTCAGCCGGTCCGACGGCGCCGCTAGCGCTAGCGATTTCTGCTAGAACTGGTTGTACACGCCCACTGTCACATGCGTAGTGGTTCGTCGTGTTTGTATTTGAATTAATGTCAATATGATATGTCACTGTTGCGTATGGACTTGTCCGTCAACCGGACAAGCAATGCATACGGATACTTTTGCAAAGGATCCAAATGTAAGTAAATATAAAGTAGTTTATTGTTTGTATTATATTCTCAGAGCTGTCCGCAATCGATATATCATTTTACTATTAAACTAAGTAACATTGAATTTGACTTGCAGCTCTTTGGTTGAATCAACTTAATCCAGCGGATTTGTGAAACCTGGGACTTGTGCGCCTCAGGAAGAATTACAAAGTGTGGCCTGCACTTTTCAACAAAGTGGAAAGTTCCAAATTCTGGTAGAACCTGTAGGACAAATTTAATGCATGATGCGTTTCCTTACCAGTGTTAGAAAGGTATTTAGCCCAAAATCGACTGTCTAAATGTTTATATATGTATTTTTTGTTAATAAATATGTATTTGTCAATGATTGCTTCTTATTTCGCCCATCAACTAAATAAATTGAATGCATAGGACTTGCAAAGCATAGTTATGTGGGTGAAATAAAAAGATGCGTTTTTCGAAGTAATGACATATTAATTAAATTTTGCACTGCAAGACCTTTAATTAATAACTAATTATTGACTACGGCTTGTCCAATCTGCATACGAAAACCAGCTTGTATTTAAATGAGTCATTCATCGTAGATACCATAGTTTTTGCGTGTCTACTCATGACGGTATCATTTAAATATTGTTTTAAGTATGTATATCGGACAAGACGTTAATTCGAAAAACGCGCTTTTTATTTCACGGACCTATAAATTGTACGTAGCTAAAGTAGGATTCTTTGAGGCGGTTGAGCATCAGTGCCATCTCTGTTTGAGAGTGGCGTGACAACCTCTCTTTCTCTTCTATCACTCTCGCACAGAAAAATCGGGTCACGGCCAAAGCCGACTGTTGCCGGTCTATAAGTATACGTTGTCTATGGGTTAGGTGCCCCACTTACTGTTAAATATGACAGTAATGACATACGCAGTGGTCTACCGCGCATTCCGCCAACGACATACCTATCCATTTTACCAGCATTTTACAACTTATAACCTAAAAATGACAACCCAAACGAACCGATATTTCGAACCGTCTTGCCAGGCAGGTTCAAGATTTTGACGGACCGAATCGAACCAACTGCAACCGTTACGTCATCAATCGCCATGTGAAAATGGTTGGTTCAAATGGGTAGTCGAACCGCAACCGAACCGTTCCACGTGAAATCGCCTATAATTTTCTGTTTTGACATACACGGGTTTTTGGTTATGTTGGCGATCTTCATAATCATTTTTTTTTTAAACAAACGTCCCGTTGTTCATGTAAACGTCAGTCGGACATGCATTAACTGATGCAGGACATCTACTTAAATGTCAAATGTCAAAAATACGTACTGCTTTATGACATTATATGGTACTAAGTTAGTATTAATTTTAGTATATTATTTGACGAGCACATAACTAAGGCGAGTCGAATACGACGTTTTATCTACGACTCACAAATTCCATTTTATATTAAATATTTGAAATGTATTTGTCAATAATGGCGAGGCGAACTGTCACATAACAGACATCCACGTAGGTTTTGACAGACTTTGACACTAGCGTTGTATAATCATTGGCGTGTATCATGATGGGGATTATATGGTCATAGATATGTATGCAATGAACTTATTATATGTGAGTCGTAGATAATAGTTATTTAACCAACAAGTATATCAAGCGATTAATGATCGAGACTTTCGTCGTCGAGATGCCGAGATCATTAATCGCCATTTAATATTTCATTCGATATTTCGTCGATCTCTGGGCGGCGCGGCGTCTACAAAGATTTTATTCGTCGATGTCATTTGAGGTTATATGACCATTTATTTAGTTTGACACTGACAGTTCTGGACTCTGTGACTGGATGGGGGAATGTTTTCATTGCATGGTTTCGTTTTATGTATGTACGATTGGCTATAAAGAAGTCGTTTGATTTACTATAACAACTTATGCACTAATAGAAATCATGCATTTATAGAACTGTTTAATAAATGATTTTCTATTCACTAAAAATACTCATAAATAAACGACCCTACGGAAAAGTAAGTGTTTATTCATTTAAAATAGTATTAGTAAATTTTAATTCTGATATTTTATTTAGAAATTTTTAATTTCTTTAATTAATAATTCTTGTTATAAGAGGTGGTACACACTATATCCTGATATTTTTTCAGATTTTATCACGTTAATATGTAACGATTTTTGACACTCAAAGTTTTTAATTAAATGCATTGAAAATTCTTAATGAAATTCGGCCATTAATTCTCTTTTCAATTATCATTACAAATATATGGTCCAGAGATATCCACAGCATATTAAATCCGATATTAAATGCGATAATATTCGAGTACAGTAAAAGATTAGCGATTGATAAATGTCTCCGTAACGGCGTAACCTCATGATGATATCCTGCAGTCATCAGTTACATATACAGTCTGAAATACTTACAATAATACAATAATCGTGAATTTAAAATTCTTAAAATTCTGAAAATGTCTACATAAGTACATATACAGTGACAGTGGAAAGTGTGAAATAATGACAAAATCACTGAAACGTTGTATTGTTTGAAAAAATTCTCGGGCACGTCAATTTTTTATTATCAACATTCACATATTTATATCAAATTTAATTTCCGACCTTCAATTGTCGTAGACTTATTGCGTCATCGACACTTTTTGAAATGTGTGCTTATATTGATAGATCTGTTACTTGTCTTAATGGTAATTTAAAAAATCGATGGCCTTATACAGCGTGTAGATATACGAAATGAGTGCAATAATTTCCAGGGGTTATAGATCATGATAATTGTAAAAAAAAATCAGTAAGTCTGTATATTCACCTACCCATTAAGTGATCGCTATGTGTCAGATAAGTCCATTGGTCGTCCAATTACTTATGTGGTGGTTAAGCTATCAGACACTTAACGGGAAGTTAATAAACCGACCCTAATTGTATTGCAATATAATCTTGACGTGGGGTATAAACACAGATGTCTTGCTTTAAAAAAATTTCTTCTTTTGGGTCAAAAAATTAAATTTTTTATTATTTTTATTGGCTTAAATGGCCTGAATTGCCATAAAAACATGTCAAGAATAATGTCTGATATCATCCACTGTGAAAAAAAAATTTAACTGCCCGTAAAAGACGAATTTTCGAACCAAGTCCGAACGCTTCAAAATGTCAAAAAACATGTTTCACCCCTTTTACTTATTACCGGCGGTGCGAAGGTACACTATATAGTTTCTAAATGAGCTAAAGATGGCGTTAGTTGGTAATATAAGCAAATATTGAACATATGTTGCCTGTGAAGCCATTTTAGCCGTTGCGTTGGCATAGAACTGCAAACGCATGTTGCGAGCGTTGTGTGGGCAGTTTTCTCGACACCATGTTTTCAAAAACGGCTAGCAGTACAACTCGAGTAATTTTTATCTGATAGACTTGAAATTTTGGCTGTACCTTTTTAGATAGATTATCTATAGGTGTGCACATTTTTGAGTTTGATAAACAATTACGATTTTTATAGGCAAAGGATGCCGATTTATTAATCGAAAAATCGACATTTTTTTTGCTAAGTGCTCCAAAGTTTGCAAAACCAAGATTTCTGAATATCCATGTGTACTTCTGTAGCAATACTCGTGTATATCACAAAAAAAAATCCATTGTTCCAGATACCATCGTTGGAGATCAGTGCTGATAGCCGAGGGCGCCTAAAAAATCGATATTCTTTACGTGCACTGCTGAGCCGCCATTTTGTCATAAAAATTAAAATAAAAAATGTTTCTTTGCACCTCAAGACAAGTGTAATGCGCCCTCAAAATTTCCCGTTTAATAATTCATTAGTAAAGTCATAAAAACTTCACAAAGAAACCTTCTCATTTTTCCCCTTAGACTAGGTATTGTTTTTCTTGTAGGTTCAGTTGTAGCTTTTAACCTAAAATATAAATAAATCTAATAAACATTCATTTTTTACACCATTTTTTGTAGTAAACAATAAAAATGTTTATGTTTGTAGATGTTACATATGGAACTAAACTTATTTTTGAATTTGCGCCGTGGGTCATGGGTGCATGTGTCGTTCCCAAATTTCCAAAGGATTAGGTATTTTTACTTTATCATACGTAGTATGAAAGTATTGTAATCGCGCCAAAAAATTTTTTTTTGATTTTAGCGGAAATATGTCTTTTTGGGTCCCCTGAACATTTTTGGCCAAGGTACAAAAAAATGTGTGTGTGTGTGTGTACCCGTTTTTGTGGCGACAATTCCGGAGGAACTACTAAAGGTATCGGGACGAAACTTCATATTTAGAAGTTTCATGACCAAACTTAGAGCTGAAAAACTTTCTGTTGAAAAGGGTCCAAAGGAACTAGCAGCAACGAGATCGAAATGATATCTCCTGTCGATATAACTCAAGAACTATTGAACGAATTATGATCTATAGTTTCTTGATTATTCTCTGAGATACAAATAATTTATATGGGAAGTCCTATCAAAATTAATTAGGTTATATTTTTGAGTTATACACCCACAAAAAAATTTGTCAGTGTACGTTTGCGGCAAATACAATATACGTGTACTTGTATAGGTACAAAATCAAACAGTACTGAGTACTCAATCGGTACTACTTGAACAAAGTAGCGGTTAGAAAGTAACGGGTAAAAAGTAACTGTAATAAAGTAACAGGTGGAATATTCCTAACGGGTAGTAGTAACGGGTAGTTACAAGTACTCGAAAGTAACGAAACTTTACATCACTAGTCAGCGGTCACCATAACATAACACACATGTTTGTTGGCCTTCGATGTAATAGGACTATATCTTATTAATACTATATTAATAATTGAAATTATTGAATGAAGAAAGCAACAACAAAAATGATTATCTTATGAACAGTGAATCTTGAACAATCTAAATACATAAACTAAAACTCTAAACTATGCTAAACAATAAACAACTCACTGATTCAGTTGGGTCTCCTCGATAATTTCATCATCCTTGGCACCCATAACTTTCTCTTTCTCTCTCTCTCTAGATCATCGACACCGCTAATAATGCCTCTTTAAACGACGACGCAGGTTACGATCCTTCGACGTCGGCGTCTAAAAAACAACAAAACTCAACGCCAGCACTGCTACTAACAGATCGAATTTTGCGTGTGGAGGACGCAACTGCGTGAGGTTTATTTTAGATAAATTTCGCGGTTTATCGGACAAAAATACGTCACGTTTCATTGAAATGAAACTCACTCGATCAATTATATCAGAGAGAGATTCGCCAATCTTGCTACTACATATATATATGTCTACCAAGCGTGATTTGCGATAGAGGTTAACATGCGATTGTCTGAGAGGCGAGCACTTGTTCGAGTGCCTTCAATTGTTTCAAACGGGTACGCTATCGATATGTGACCGAGATAGCCGATATCTTAATCTGGACTAATTGCATGATCACTTGATTTTTATGTATTGTTGGAACCGCTGGTAATTGTCATTGTTGGAACAGGTTACGATATAATTGCTATATTATTATTATTTTTCTGTTTTTTTCGTTAAATGTCATGACTCACATGTCCTGGGGGGTTACGGTAGAACTGCGAATATTTGTGTACGAATGATTTTTGTTTGTTTTGTTCGATCGTGTGATGCAGGCCAATTCCACATCCCACAGTATTTTGATCATTATACAGTACACACTGTGGGCAAAAAAAGCGGTACAAAATCACTCGTATTTCCAATAATATTTAGTCAATTCAAATATTTCTTTGAAAAACGAATTGCTTGTAGTGTGCAAAAAAAACATGTTTCAAAATTCCACCCTGCACACGAAGCTATAACATCTCTACTGTTCCTTTTGACCAAAAGAAAACAAATGTCATTACCTACTAATTTCATTACACCTTCCAATTCACATTAAATTGAAATGTTGCAAGCCATACATAAAGCAACATTACATTGGATTAAATCGTTCAATTATTGCAAATATGGTATGTTTTCAATCTTCCAAATATAAGCAATTAGTTTATCAAAGAAATGCGTGAATTTCCTTAATATTTTTGGAAATATGAGCAATTGAAAATTTCTACATTTTTTTGGCCCACAGTGTATATTTATGAATTATATATTTATTGATAATTGTCCTACTGCAAATAACACAATTTAATGCATGTAAACACAATAAAGTAACTACCAATCTATACCTAATTTGGGTAATGACATATGCTTGATAGTACTTTGACGTAAATAAAATACATTAGTATGTAAGTAAGTCAAAAAAATCAGGCAAACTAACATAACAATAACAAAAAGATTGTGTTTAAATTACATCATCTGTTCATAGTATTTTTGATTTTTTTATTTAGTAGTTTTCATCATCTTACAAGGTGTATGAGGGTGTAAAGTATGTATTTCAATAATTACAATGTACATCCAAGATAGTAGCTGTAATTTTATAATTTGAATATAATATTTTCTTCCAAATAACCTTTACAAGCAATATTTTTCTGTAGTATTGAAAATAAAGGTATCTTAATGTCACACTCATATATTCTCCGATGATTCAATTTTTTGGTTTGAGATCCGGAGTAAATTTTCATGAAGAATAGAATTTTCTGAAAAATGGATAACATAGAAATGATGTGTTGTAGAAAATGTAGTGTCAAGATTGTTGTAGAGGTATCAAGGTATGCTCGAATCACTATTTGTAGAGCGCTGAGAGAGATAGAGCACATTGTGTATTTCCTAATATCTGAGGGAGATATACTATCTTTTCAACGCTCTACTAATACTGACTCGACCATGACACGACACGTATGTTCTTGGGAATGTTATACAGGTGTTCAAACATGAGATCAAAGTTGAACAAGAGCGTAAAAAGTGCTAAAGGTCATAGAAAAAATAAATGATGCATTAATAATTATTATTATTATTGATTATAATCAAAGTCGGCGTAGTGAACTATGGATGAGTGCTAACATACGAATTTGACAGTTCTCTGTATTGTGCGTTATCGTCTTGATGAAAAATAGTATTGCATTTACAAAAGGCATTTTTAAAATTTCAATTTAAACAACAATAATTGCGATGTAAACAACAAATTAAACAAGAATTAATAATAATCAACAATAATTATGTCAATAATCGAAAATACGCGGCAATAACCTCCAACAATAAGCAATTCGGATGTTATCCATAGTTCACTATGCTGACTTTGATTTTTTTGTCCTACATGATCATAAAGTGACATTTTACAAATCTGTGTTTTACATCTTAGTACCGGGACGAAAACAGCTACTTTTTGCGCCCTAGGGCGATAAAGATCCTTTATGCGCCCTAGGGCATATAGAATTGCCATGTAATATGTCAAATATATCAAATATTTGTCATTCAAATTGTAAGTTTTAAATCGTTAATGTCAATTATTGGCGATTAAGGTTATAAGTTTGACAATTAATTGTCTGTATTGTCACTCATCAATGTCAATTATTGGCGTTTAAGGTTATAAGTTTGACAATTAATTCTGTATAGACAATCAACTAGCGAATTTTTTGTATGGTTATTCAACTCCGTAGATACGCCGTCACTTGATAACGTCCAAATATGTATTAATATTATTCAAACGGAGGAACAAAACCATTGCAGGACATACAATTTTGTATGTACCTCGGGCATTACTTGATGTTTATACCCTCGGGCGACTTAAAAAGCTCTCGGACCTGTCGGCCCTCGCGCCTTTTAAACTGTCACCCTCGGGGCATAAACATCCGTCTAATGCCCTTGGTACATAAATAACTATTCTATTTCTCTGCTTTAAACCTTTCCATGGTATGATTTTCAGCAAAATATCAAGTATTTGGTGTCATTGTAATCGGAAAAAGGTTTTACATCGAATAATCAGAAATAATAAAATTAATCGTGTATCATAAGTAGGTACACGGGAAAAATGTATCATTGGTCAGAAACCACTAAAATCACGCTAGTTTGCACCAGTAATACAATATCGGGCAAAATCGATTTAGTTTGTGTTAAAAGTTTTATTTTGTTGCCCTGGCGATAAAACATGACGATCGATATGTTTTAGTGTTCAGAATGTCATCCTACTTGAAAATATCACACGAATAATACAGAGTGCTATTTAAAATTTCAATAATGACGTTATTTCCGGAAAAATCGGACTTAATATGTTTCATTGGAACCACAAATATAACTCAAAATATTTAAATAAAACATACACAAATCTATGTATTCCTCAAATGACCAGTGTTTTCGAATTCAAAATTTCCCAAAAGCCTGTTGAACTGGTTTTTGGGTTTTTGGTTTTCATCTCCTTTGTTGGCACATTCAATATAATAAATATAATATATCAATATATATATAAATCAAATATATACAAATACTGCAATATCAAAACTTCTAAGAACAGTTCCGCGACATATCCTGTATACGTACTTGTCGTTTCTTATTTTTCATTTATTTTTTTACTAAACTTATACCTCGTCCGTTTTTGTGCAAAACATTGGATTACCCTGCGTTTAAGTTGGACGTTGATACCTCTCAAATTTACGAGTACATAAAGTATATCTGACAGACACAATGGGTATGTGTTTTAACATGATAAACCTATGACAAATATTTGTTTATTTTATCAAAATATTATAAATGTATGTCATGTAAATATAAATTGAAATTCCGTTAGTTCAGGCTCAAATGTTTAATGTAGGTATACAACGTGCCCTAAGACGGTGGAAAACTTACTTATTATTAATCACAAAAACAATGTCCACAAAACATCCTGGATCAGTTTGAGTCCAACAAGCAAGCAACAGATCTAAAATAATTAGGTGGCATACGGTGGAAACAGAAAAAATGTGTACAGTGTTACCTCTATACAACTTTTTGAAAAGCATAGGAAAAATAGGTCGTGTAAGGTATGAAAACGAGAACTTTTGAAACCATATTAGTTGTGTCGGAAACTAAATTGCTTAAAAACAGGTCCTCTCTTTATTTTTGTTAGAGACCATAAACACTCAAAAGTTCCAGGTTAAACAATTGGTTTGAATACCATCCTATTATACCACACACAGCCTACTTTTGCTTTGCTGTTTCTAATGTTGATACCATCATCCAACTCTCGTAACAGTTTGTCCATCTTCCAAATAATAAGTTTCAGGAATTTAGTAGTAGGTCTATGCTTCCTTTCTATGCTGTATGAGTACACTGTATAGTTTGTTTTTAGTATGTCTTTTTTTTAATACGACACTGTCTATTTTCTAGATCTGATGCGATTATTGAATTAAAATTCATCCAGAACTGTTTGTTAATAATACATTTTTTGAAAACTTGATAATAAATAGTCTTCTTTTTGCAGCCGGCTTCTTGGGAGACATTATATATTTCCATAGAACATTAAATTTGGATTTCAATATAATACGTGACTGAAATGAACTGTACCTATATTAATGATAACATATAAAGATAGTTTCTAATCGTAATAGTTTAATTGTTACTTTTTGTAAATGTATGATTAAATTATAATCCAAGTATTGACTATAACAATAAGAGCTACATACCTGACCTTTTGTCGACGCAATACTAAACTTTTTGTGTATTTAAACTGTATTTAACGAATCTTCATCATAAATTACTTAACAATTATCATGATTTGTTTATTCTATGATAGTGATAGTGCCGTTTACAAACCAACAACGCAACGTAATGTGGGCATAATGAATTGTCAGTCAGATAGAACTGCATATTATTGACTCGGTCAGTGCATTTCAATGAATGCGTGTAGATGCCAACGACTTGGTCACAGGACAGCGATTTAGTAAGCAAAAATGCGAGGAAGTAGCATTTATTCACGTCATTTCTGTGTCATCGGCAGTTCATAGTGTTAACCTAGTGCAACAATGCTAAACAATCTACTATGTATTTACAATCACTAATATTATCTATTTACCTACTATAACTTTACCTAATAAATACTTGAGATTTTTTACAATAGTCCAGTGAAAAAGGCTAACGAAGTTGTCTACATTACGTAACACACAGTGACATATTCGGTTTTGAAGGACGTTGTTAAAGTGAAACTTCTTCTTAGACTAAGAGCTAGTGAACGATTCATCCACCCGACTTTATACCGCTTTAAATCTTGCATAATTAAATACACCTTATATTTGTGCACACTACATTAGAGTGACCAACCGTCCCGATTTGGACGGGACAGACCCGAATTCTGGGCACTTGTCCCACCTGATGAAGCGTACCGAATTTTGTCCCGATTTTTAAAAATGTTAGGCTAATGTCCAGAATTTCCCAGACACCAGTCATCAAAGTAATGATTTTGTTAGCATATTAAAGTGTACCATACTTTTCTCAACAAAATGACGCAGCCGTATCTAAGAGAAATGTAGGTAATTGAGATATTTTCTAGGCAATTTTAAAAACATTAGCGTATTTACTTAAGAGGAATCATTAGTTCTAGTGCGTCCTATAGAAGAAGCATCCATAATGAGCTTAATTTTGTATCAATGATCTTATGTAATACCTCAAATTATAGATAAAGGTGTACTACTTGTAGTACTGTAAATGTATTAATTGCTATTGTTGTATCCATGCCATGTGATATAATATGTCTGAGTCATGTACTCAAAGAAGTGAAATTTTGATATATGGGATATTGATATTTCTACGCGAAATTTTGTATACTTATACAGGAAGGTGTAACTGAGAGATATCATGTGATACTTTTTTCAATTTTTAGTTGCTCCCCGTACAAAAAAATCGCAGTCAGGCAATTTTATGTCAGGTTCAGTAACTTTTTCTCAAGAACGGTAAAAAATTTCAAACATCTATCACTAGACGGAAAATTGTATATCTTTTATCTTTAAGTTGGTGTATAGCTTTTATGATTCTGGGAACTAATAGCGCAGAAAACCCCTCCGAACTCTTACGTGTTTTGTGAGTAGAATGTAGGGGATACCCTTGTGTTTAGAGAATCGACTGTTTATTCTGTAAAAGAACAGATCTGGTGTATAGAAATTTCAGGCAGTCAGGATTTCAAATTCTATATTAAATATTGCTGACGGACAGCTTTGAACTCCGATTGGGTGAATGAATGACATTTTATAGTCATAGAAATGCAACACTTTCACAAAAATAATAATTAACTTATTCAAACGATTTTTAAACGTTTATTGTATTTGTAATTTAGTCAAACTGATTTTGATTAATTTTAAATTTTAATCGATATTTATTTGTAATAAAGAAAAATATTATTATCAGATTTCGCGTCAAATGAAAACATGAAAACATTACTTTATTGTTCATAAAATTTCTTTCAAAATTTAAATTTAAATGACCTTGTATTTAACATCACATATTTTTACAGATATGTTTCATTGATCTAAAAATAATCGCAATCTGGATTATTAGTCACGAAGTTAAAATTTAAGAAAATTTCAGAAAAGAAACGCCATTATTGGAAATAGTTGGAAATACATCACGTGCTTTGGTATATTTTTCTAGCGGCGAAGGCAGTGAGATACAATAAACATATTGCGTCTAATAAGTACAAATAATGCCTTAAAGATACAAGTCTTGAAAATTGATAATATTCTGGTGGTGGAGGTGAGTGAAACTGTTGGAAGACAAAAAAAAATTTCCAGGTACATTTCTAATCATTATCCATGTATCCTTGGTTAGCTCATCAAACTTCTTAAAAAATATAAAGAGCAAATGATGAGACGGGCAGGACCTGGATTTAAACCAGGCATCTTTTGGAATCCAGAACAATGCACAAATATCTATACTATCGGGGCCTATGACATGCTTTTTTTAGTTCTTTATAGGATAAAGTACACACTACACAGTCATTGGCACTCCAAAACATTGGCACCCAAGTAATTCAATGCTAATCAAATACGAGTGTCAACCACTTTTGCGTTTACACTACTTATTTCAATTGGTCATTACGGAATGTCCGTACAATCTTTTCAATTGTATTCTTAGAAAAATGTAAAAAGACACTAAAAAATTAAAGAACAAAGACCTAGCATAGAAACCTAGCTTTAACTTTGTTTCCATTTATCTCCAGCTAATCAAAAAGCCTTGCAATACTTGCTAAAAATAGCTAAAAATATGTTTCAGTTAATGGCAATATGTTAGCGTCTCGATTTGGAGTTTTAAAAAGTTGGTAACCCTACACTATATGCCAATAACTTGGCAGGATTACTCCGGTCTAGTCATGCAGAATGGTAATATTACTGGGGTAATATTACTCGTAATTTGGGCAATATTACCGTAAGTTACCGGAGGCTTAAATTCTCGCTGGTAAATTACCGCTGCGGTTATTTTACGGGTAATTTTGGTAATATTACGGTATGTTACCAAAGGTAAGTTGCCTTTCTTAAGTTACCGCGGCGGTAATATTATCGGTACTTTTGGTAATATTATGGTAAGTTACCTTTGTTAAGTTACCGCGGCGGTAATATTACCGGTACTTTTGGTAATATTACGGTAAGTTACCTTTGTTAAGTTACCGCGGCGTTAATATTACCGGTACTTTTGGTAATATTACGGTAAGTTACCATTGTTAAGTTACAGCTTCGGTAGTACTACCGGTATTTTTGGTAATATTACGGTAAGTTACACTTGCTAAGTTACCGTGGCTGTAATATTACCGTTACCGGTAATATTAATGGTAATATTTACTAACAACTAATACTACACCACGGTAATATTACCCGTAATATTACCGGCAGTCCATAAACTACGGGTAATATTACATCACGGTAGTATTACCGGTAACGATACCGGTAATATTACCGGTAACGATACCGGTAATATTACCGGAAATATTATCTTTTTTTTAATTACCGGTAATTTTGCATCACTACTCCGGTCATAAACCCCCTAAAAGCCTCCCCTAACGTGCACGTTCGCGATTTTTTGCATTTTACCGCACAACGGTCATGATTTCGAAATGTTAGCTCATGTACAAACTTAATCCTCAGAAAATTCTGCACAAAGAAACGATATATTCCACCTTTTCTTAAGTACAGTGGTTCTCACACTGGGGCGGTACGATCGTGATAAGACACAAAGGGGTCCGGAGAGACGCAGTTGCCATAGCACTCTGTTGGAAACGTATTATGTGGGCTAGTTTTCATTTTCTACCGATACAGGCGCGAAATTATTTTTGCTGAATATTTGTGCATCCAACACATACAGGATGTAAAAATGTTATACGTTTTTTTTTCTGCTAACAATTGAAGCTCTCGACGTGGTGTGCCAGTTATAAGCAGTACTTTTAGCTTGAATCAAAATGTAGCTTTATCTTTTCTAAACAATTTGCTCATTGATTCACGTCATTATCTCTGTTACGAAAACAGATACAACAAGAATGGTAATAACAAGACGCGCACGGTATTAAAGCAATACGAATCACAGGTTCTGTCTATACAGTGCCAACCAACACAAAAAGTTTTATTTTTGTTTCATATTTATTCGAGTTTGTTTTTGCATATAAGAGTAAGAATGAGGATACGTTTCTTTGATCAAAATTTGAAGTACATCTACTTACTTTTTTTTTCTTTTTTTTAACTTGTTTATTTTACGCAACTTAGGCCAATCACCGACGCTGAGGACAGGCTCGAGATCTTGAAAAAATACAAAATGGATTCAAAAGTAAAAACCTTTATTGACTCCACTAAAGAAATCAAAATAAGTAGAACATACTGAATCAACATACGACCCAATATAAACCGTTTATAGAGAGTGTGGCACAGGATCAGTTTATGAGAAATTTATTTAAGGCCCTTTATTTGAAGAAAGATATAAGAGTGCATTTTAATCCTGATCGATTGATAATTACTTAATGAAAAATATAATATTGTTGGGCTGTAGTTATCAATAAAAAACCTACTGATTCTGAATTTCCGTTGTTAGTTTTTAAATCAAAACTCAATAGGATTTGGGACCAAATCCATCAAAACCGTTCATGTGTGTCCGCCTACTAAAACTAAGCAATTGGAATTGCATTTTTTTCGACTGAATTTTAAGATAATACATCGTTTTTTTTTCAATAAAAGCTCGATATTCTCATCCCTTACACCTACATTTGAAGTAGATGTTGGTGCGAACACAAGAGGAAGATTGATGACAAAAAAGCTGGTATCTCATACTTCCTACACCAATTGTAAATATTTTAGAAGTAAATAACTAAAAATAGCTGATTTTTCAAGTTTCACCGTTGTTTAAGAAATATGCACAAATGTTGCTTAAGCATTTTTATTTGAAACCATTCGGTAATTTAATTGATTGTGATTACACAACGCATGTTGTTTAGTTACGCTATTATTAATCTGGTTGATTGTGCACATTTTAGCAACATCTGTGACCTTGGCAATAATTGTAGTAATCAAGAATGTAGAAGTCATTTCCTCACAAAATTCAAACGTTTCGCTTCTGTCCTTCAACTTAAATAAACTAAGAGTCAAAACACATCTAATATATCTCCTAGGATTTCATTTATTCTATTTCTTACTTTATCATACGTAGTATGACTCTTATTATTAATATTACGCTTAGCATTTGTCAACGATTTTGCAACAGAGCCGTCATTTCTGTAATTTTGTAATAATAATTCTATAAATAACAAATTAAGTAGAGCAAATTTTGTATAATTTATGTCTTTGAAATTTTTTGGTAAAATTAATAGTTTAGCCGAATGAGCAAACATTAACTTTGAAAGTCATGCATAGGAGTTGACTCTATTGGTCGCTCAGCTCTCTGTGCATTATGTATAGGTAATATACAGTAAATAAAGTATTACAAATGGTGGCATAAATTTGAGAAAGTGACGGATGTGGCGTTAAATTATGAATGCATAAATGTGATTACTTGTCCAAACAACCCGTTTAGTGATTGTATAATTTTTTAAACAATCTACACGATCACAGCTGATACGTTTAGGTTGTCTAAAAGTGCAAACGGTTTCGTAACCACGTCAACAAGAAATGCTTAAAATTTTAACTCCAACAAAACATCCAACAATATCTTAAAACGTAATCAGAAGTTTTGAACATCTTTCCCCGCTCGTAGAACATTACCTGATTTTCTGTCTTCCTTTTTGCATTGAAAATGCTAATGAATAACCACAACCTATCTAATAAATAATTGTTGAACAATTTTTCGAAAAACGACAGTTCGCTTCGCGTTCACAAAATAAATGTTGAGACCAGGAGAGACCTCTCAGAAACCAATTCTTTCCTAATTTTATATTGTATTTTTCTCAAAAAGGTTTAAGGTTTTTTGCGTTGTAGTTTTTTTATCACATAAAAAAGCAGTATCAGTGATTCGAGAACAAAGGTACAGCATTTTTTGGCAAAACTATTTTTTCTTGTTAGTTAGAAGTTAGAAGGATTTATGGAAGTATGAATAAAGTACTTTATGCTCAATATTTTGAAGTAAATACGCCAAGTCATAAGAATGAAAATATGGAGCAGATGCCCACTGTGAGCAAGAACTTGTAAATAAATTCTTTGTGAGTACACATACTCATATTTCATTCCGTAAAATTATTTGCGTTCCGTAAATTATTATTTTCTACTTTGCGTTCGTTATAAACTCATAACTAAACCGCTTTCGGTGTCGTTATGAAAACACTAGATCACGAACTTAGTTTTCCAAGATTGGTGAGATTGATGTAAAGTGTAAAATGATACTGACATCTCAATCGCTATTAACTCGCCTCAATCGTATTTGGCAATTTTACCACAACTAGGTACCAACTGTTGAAGATAAAACTACTCTACATTGTAAGATGATAGTCGTAATTTTCGAAATGTGTGTAAAATTAATTTTGCAAAGTAGAAAAAAGTATAAAACACTCGTTTTATAAGACGTATTGGCGTAATCGTTCCATTTTGACACTCCTCGCTATGCTCGTCGTGCCCAAAACACTTTATGCTCACATTGTAAGGCCAAACATTTTTAATGCTGCCGCCATAAAGATATTCTTTAAAAATCACTAAGAAAAATGAAGAAAAAATTGTGATTAGAACAAGTGTCGGTAACGTCATAGGTCAAAATCAATTGAATGATGAAAATTTAGTTTGTTATAGGTAAGTGTATTTTAATAAAACAAAATTGACTTGTGTGTGGACTTGAAATAGCAACCAGTTTCAATTTAATAAATTTATTAAATAATTCTGAGGCTCACTGCAGCAAATAAATTAATAAGAAATCATATGGTTTTGTAACGAAGTACTTGATAATCTGTGCACACTCCTTAATTTTTATATCTCAAGATCACAAAGGCACAAAGCCTTATTTTGGTTCTTCCGCTATAATCAGCTGTTATATTTAGAAGTTTTATGACCAAAGTTAGAGCTGAAAAGCTTTCTGTTGAAAAAATAGTATAAAACACTCGTTTTATAAGACGTATTGGCGTAATCGTTATTTTGGACACTCCTCGCTACGCTCGTCGTGCCCAAAACACTTTATGCTCACATTGTAAGGCCAAACAAACATTTTTAATGCTGCCGCCATAAAGATGTTCTTTAAAAATCACTAAGAAAAATGAAGAAAAAATTGTCATTAGAACAAGTGTCGTTGACATCATAGGTCAAAATCAATTGAATGATGAAAATTTACTTTATTATAGGTAAGTGTATTTTAATAAAACAAAAATGACTTGTGTGTGGACTTGAAATAGCAACCAGTTTCAATTTAATAAATTTATTAAATAATTCTGCGGCTCACTGCAGCAAATAAATTAATAAGAAATCATATGGTTTTGTAACGAAGTGCTTGATAATCTGTGCACACTCCTTAATTTTTGTATCTCAAGATCACAAAGGCACAAAGCATTATTTTGGTTCTTCCGCTATAATCAGCTGTAACGTGCGATAGTCCAGACTTTGTTTATTTTAATTGCACATTGTTACGAAATTATATATGAACCAATTTATGATAACAACTACTAATACCAAACACAGATACTTACTTATGATAAACTATACAGTTTGTTGAATTAACAACCCAGATTAATGTTTGTAAACAAATCACTTAGCAACGAGTTAACACGCGTAACGTTCTAATTTAGTAAATTGATGCTATCAATTCTGTCTAAAGAACGTTGTAACGTACGAAGAAACACAAACGAACTGAATGGTGTAAATTTGTACAGCTTGCACGGTTACCAGTTCGTGTCATCCGTAACGCACCAACATCAACTGGTTTCGCATTGTTTGTGTATACCCGCAATAAATTGTGTTCCGCGAATTCTGTCCGTCCTCGAACCAATGTATTTTTAATTGGCATAGAAATTTTTGTAAGGTTTAGGTCTGGTATTTTTAGAGTTTATTATTAGTCCGCCTGTGTTGATAATCGTTGGCGTATCATGTATCAATAGATAGGTAATTTACAAAGTAATTGTATCTAAACAAATCTATGATTATCAGTCATTGTGTTTAATTATCGTACCTATATAAATCACCCAAACAATTATTTCATACATACGTGTTTGAGAATATTATGGCCTTCTACCTAGCAAAAGTATACCAAGAAGGAGGAAGTTCAAGGACCTTGTCAGGGGTGCAAAATTTAGGCTTTTCGCTAGAGCGTCAAAATGAACACAATTGCAAAGTATAAACTCTGCCAGACCTTTAGTAATCTCAACCTCTCTTGTCTTTATTGACAGGTAGAATAATAAACACATTATTTTGCAATGTGAAGAGAGTTTATTTTTTGTGATACCTGTTTATTTTGGTAAAGTTTAAATTAATCATATATTTACAAATGCTTTGATAGTGATTCGTGCCACAATGGCTGAGTAGACGATTGATACTGACAACAAAAACAAGGTCGTTAGTTTATTATTCACAACCACTTGACACTTTGTTGTCATATTTATCAGTAAATTAGAAAATGAAAAGGTAATGTAGTATTTGTGTAACCTCGTAACGCATATTAGTTATACATAATCTATACTAGATGTCAATAGCACCGAATTTTGAAAAACGATTTTAAAACTCAAATTTCCAAAGAAAACTGGCTACTCAATTTGGTTTTATCTATCTCAGAGCATTTAATAATAATTCTACCTAGGTTCTTTTGTATTTAATTCGTTTCCTTAACATGACAATAAAATATGTTAAACTCTTAAGGGAGTTATCCTGCAAAATTTCGCCACAACACATTTCAATGTTTCAGACGTATCACTTATTTGTAGAGGTCGAATAACCAGTCATTCAGGCCAATTTTGTAACGCAGTTGTACCGTAGCAAGTGGTTAAATTTCTTAGCAACGTTGTTAAAATATAAAATGGTATTCTGTAGCATATCCAGTGGTTAAATTGTTTGCCACCAGTTGAGTCGCGAACTGAGTGACTATGAACTACGTAGCAACCGATAGGGAGATGGACGTACTGCTAAACACTCTTCAAGTCTTAAACCTTAAAATAAAAACGAATTGTTTGGTTTATGGTATATGTATCGTAAATAAACAAATGGTAAACGAAATAGAAGATTTACATGAAACGTGATTGATTTTGTTTTTATTATTAAATAAGTATGATAGGTATTTTGATTTAATATATATTTTTATTTTGGAGTTTACCTAACATTTGCCAGAAGGAACTTAGAGGATACTTCCTTTGGCTTTTACCTAGGATGTATATCTATACAAGTAAAAAATAATGTTATAGTCATATACAATTTTGTATTCGTCGTTTATTACAACAAGTTTGTTAAATTTATTAAATGTGCAGTGGAAAGATTACCACGGTTAAATTAAATGATCTCTGTTAAAGACGTAAATTAGTATCCAATAAAACAGAAAACCTTTAAAACTTTTAACCACAACTACTAGAATTTAACCAGTTGTCGTATTAATGAACCCCTTTAATTGGAACTTGTGGTTATATATATTCGAATAACCTAACCTCACAATTCAGAAATGCACTCAAACGCGAAGTCGCAGCTATCTTTTGTGGACCTTTGTACAAATTTAATTTTTGCGAAATTGTTCTTCGACTCCGAGCGGTGGAGGGTGGCTAGCCCTTCTAAATACCTACAATTTGATATATGAAAGAAAGTTATGCAATAATATTTGTAGAAGTTATAAACAATTATCTCTGACTGCCGGCGAATTTTTACTATATGGGTGTTTGCATACTATCGCCACTTAGGGGTTGTTAGCAACGGTGCAAAACTCCGAGCGGTCGAGGGTCGCTAGCACTTCTAAATACCTACAATTTGATATATGAAAGAAAGTTATGCAATAATATTTGTAGAAGTTATAAATATTTATAGCATTCACCTGGCGAATTGCGCAGCAATTTCTCATTTTACAGACGCATTAGGGTAGGATGTCTTAAGGGTAGTAGCCTATTAATACCGTCGTCGGATGCAGAATTTCATGTGCTTTACGAATTGGCTGGCGCCGATTCTCTGTGATGTCGGTGGACGGAGTAATTTGCAATTGTTTAAATAAGCGTCGGGCGCTCTATTAGATAACGCTCTCTTAATTAAATCAAATTTTAGGCAAAACCGTTTGATAAATTTTCGGTGCAAAACTATGGCGTATACTACTTGAACAGCTCTATCGTTTGGTATATGTTTCATTAAAAAATTCGATAAAAAAAAGTTATGGATATCGTTTATGGCTAACTTCTCCGCGGTCAACTTACCACCAAAGCATCTGGAAAAGTAATATTATGGTGTAAAAGCCCAAAAGGTTGCATTAGTTATCCCATGATTTTAATTAGCTACAAGGTTATATATAAACTATGCAACAAGACCTCTTGTGATAGTTTCGAATTAACATTAGCAATCATATAAAAATAGCAAAACAATGTACAATTTAATCCATTTTTCAACAGAAAAAAAAACAGGTAAATAAGAATCAATGGTAGCGACGAATATTTATTACAAGAAGAAATACTTTTTTTTCAGGATATTTGAAACTTTGATTATAATTTTAAAGCAACTTCTCTGAACTATCCGGTATAGGTATATACTCTATACCGGGTATCTAGCCAGGTATATACTGACCAACACGGTATAACAAAAATACTAAGATTTAAAGTTCTAGAGATTTATTTCATTCGGCGTACCAATCGCATGTTTTAGCAATGTTGAAAGCCAGTATTTCTTCATCAATTGAATAACAAAAATTAATAAACATTTCAAGATATATTTTCACTCTTAGCGTGATCCTGTCGTCTTAAAATAAACTAAAATTGCCCCGAAACTACGACATATATTTTGCCAAGTTTAAAAATACTCCGCACGTTTATGATACGATATATTCATCTAAACATTCATTAATACCTATTCATTGATAGTATTTGCTCTAAAATATTGGCAGGTATAATTAGCATTCTCGTATCTACACCACAATCCAGCACGTGCGATTGAAAACAAACATTTAAATATATTATGAAATATTATAAACGCAACCTTGTACAGTTCAGCAAAATAGTGTAGAAGAAATCACTTTGTATTGCATTACAATCATTACACAACGCATACTTGTGCAATACTTGTTGATAAAAATGTTTATCAACTTTTGCGATAGATCAGTCCAAGTTAAAAAATATCCACAAATTAACTTGATGAATTGGTGTCATCAAATAGGATGTATAACTCATATGCAGAAAGTGGTTTACCGAAGTATAATTTACCTGTTGATTTTTGGCTGCCAAAAAGCACTGTTTCTGTTTCTATAGCAACGAAAGACGATAACAAAAAATACGCACCCACCGAACTTGCACTCAATCACATAGTATCGCTCTCCGGTTGCCAAAACCGCACACTCCCACTTTCATTCCTCGATCTTGGCAAACACATTTTGCTCGTTTTGAGGAGTAGCCGTTGCTACGTCATTTTGACCGAGTTGCGATTTTTATGGGACTCCGGTACAGCTGATTTGTGCAGCGGTTCTCAATCGGCAGGCTTGCGCAAATATTTCTCCGAGGTTATCTGTCGGCATTTTTGCGATGTAAATAAGTGTTTACTTGGAATTAAGATCTCGAGCAGTTCGTGGAAGTTTGTCGATGGGTTTTATGGATGTTATTGTAGTCGTTTATGGCTGTGACAGTCGCGAACATGTTGGGAAACAATTGCGGATAATTTAATGTATTACACGTGATTATTAACACACAATTAAGCTCAGGATGTTTGGTTTTATGTAGTGTTGTTTTGTAGCACGCTAAGGCCATATTCAGTACACTTCGAAGGGGTTTTAAAAAAGCACAATTTTTAACGTTGAGCTTAGTTTTAGTGTTTCTCAAATATAAGTCAAAAATAGAAATCTACCTAAGGTAAACGCCCCAAATTCAGACAGGTTAAGGAATTTTTGTTACATTTGTAACTGTAGAATTTATATTTGTGGTGCCAATGACTATGTCAACATTTTTTATACAAATATTTCCTTCTAAAGATATAATATTTTATAAGTTTAACAATTGCCCCAAATTCCGACACTAAGCGTATATTTTGATCCGAAATCCGACACCTCAGTGAACCTAATTCAGACAATGATCTCAAATCTGACACTATTCCACCAAATATAAACATTCAAGTAAATATTAAGTTTAGAAAATAAGCTGCTTCCGGGTTATGCCGTGTGTCAAGATTTGTTAATGCTGACCATGTTGCTCGCTTCTTCAAAGCTAATTGAATACCAGTGTAATGTCAAATCAACAAACCGGATGTCCTAAAATAAAGTTCGATATTGTAGATTTTTTATCCAACTAAACAGAAATATGTCGGAATTTAGGACAGTCTCTGAATTTGGGACGTTTACCTTACTGCAGCTAATGCAGCTTAGCTAAGATATCTAAAATAAATTTTGGCTTCTGTAAACCAATTGAGGATATCAGCGCTGTGAAGATTTTTGAAATATGTTTTTCAAAGTTTGTATTGCAATTTTTAGCAACCATAAATTATTTATTTTTTAGCTATAATTATCAACTTACCCTGATTGAGGTTTACTTTGAAACCAGTTTTAAGTTGATAATTCGTCGATCCCGTAGAAATTTCAAAAGTGGCCAAATGATGAATTCTTCTATCTAGTTTTAAATTGACGCTTTAAACAATATATATGAATCCCCCATCGACACAACCCTTGCCAAAACCTGTATAGAGCAGCGTTTCCCAACCGGGGTTCCGCGGAAAATACCCTCAAATGGCAGTGGCGTTCACCGGTTCAGTGACAAGTGGCAAGATTACTTAAAAGTATCTTTTGCTTAAAAACTTAGGGACATCGAGATGGCAAAACATATTTTCCATTTCATCTCTGCCGTTCAACACAAATGTATGACAGAAATGGTACCTATGTCTTGAATCTGATGCTCATCCTGAAAACTTGAAGTTTTGAAATTGTTTTCTACCATTCATAGGAAAGCACTAAATATACAGAGTAATATACAATTCTGGAGAAAAATATATATGACTGTTCATAATAAAGTACTAACAAAAATTTTTCTTAGTTTCCGAAAACGTGGACAAGGTACTTAGAGTGAAATTTAAAGTAGAGTCAGAAACCTCGTTTAATTTAAAAAATAATTAAAAAAAAAAACAAGAAGGATGCTGCCGCCAAAATGGTTCATTGAGACTTATGTAGGTCAATGCCGATGTTGATTGTTTTGGATTTTCTTCTTAGTGATTTTGGGTTTTTTTTGCATAAAAAAGTATAATTTTTAATGTTGATGAATAAAAAGGATACGTTGGTTTATTAACGTTATCTTTATTCAACTAAAGAAGCGAATGATAATTAATCCAGGTGAGGATAAATTTTTGGAAAAAGCACCTCCGCCTGGATTTGAACCAGGACCCCTCCAATTTCCGGTTGACTGCTCTCCCATTTGAGCTACAGAGGTAGTGGAAATTTATAGGTTTTATTTGTCACTTCAGGATTTGCAAGCCGAAAAATCCAAAAATTTATCCTCACCTGGATTAATTATCATTCGCTTCTTTAGTTGATTCTACATTACTGACGAGTTTACGTAATTAACCATTTTCCCTTGAATTTATTCATCTGTATGAGCTTTTAGCAATAAACATTTAGCGATTCCTAGTTACCAAACTTCCATCTATCCCCAATAGGTGTCACGACGGGTTTGTTTAATTCGAAATTCGGCTTGCAAATCCTGAAGTGACAAATAAAACCTATAAATTTCCACTACCTCTGTAGCTCAAATGGGAGAGCAGTCAACCGGAAATTGGAGGGGTCCTGGTTCAAATCCAGGCGGAGGTGCTTTTTCCAAAAATTTATCCTCACCTGGATTAATTATCATTCGCTTCTTTAGTTGATTCTACATTACTGACGAGTTTACGTAATTAACCATTTTCCCTTGAAGTTATCTTTATTGTGGGTCTAATTGCCAAGTAGACCCACAATAAAGATATCGTTAGTAAACCAAGTTATCCTTTGTATTCAGCTTTTGACTAACGTTATGGAGATTTTTATAACCAATTTTTTAATGTCGAATTTATTTTTATGAGTTCTAAAATATAAGTCGAAAATATAAATCTACCTACTACTAATACAGTATTTAAATATTTAAACAAATTTCTAAAATAAATGTTGGCTTCTGCAAATTAATTGAATTATCAGCATTGTAAATTTGTGTATTTTTTAAATGTCATTTTCAAAGTATATATTGCAATTTTAGTAAGCATAATTTATTTACTTGTTAGCTATAATTATCAATGTTTACATTGAAACCAGTTTTAAGTTGATACTGCTCTATTCCTAGAAATTTCAAAAGTGGCCAAAACATGATTTTTTTTTGTGTAGCATCATATAGACTTTTTAAACATTATATATGTAGCTCCCATCGATACCACCCTTGCCAAAAACTGTATAGAGCAGGGGTGGCCAACTTTTGTCTACTTAAGATCTACCTTTTATCTTTAAAATGTGCCGCGATCAACATGTTGTCATAGGCACTCCCGCGAGCTATGGGTAGTAGATACGCAAAATATATGTTAAATACTTTCTATTTTTTTTTTTATATTTTATATTTTTTTTTTATATCACCTATTAAGTTTTTGATATAAATGCACAAAGAAAATAAATTTCCTGACTCAACGTTTCATATTTGCAGAGTTCATTATAAAAATGCACAGTATGGCTGAACATTCGATTTTAAGATTTCACATTTTTTTTGCGAGGAAAATTAACACGGAAGATTTTTAGACTTATTTTCTAAAAATTTTAGACTTTTGTTAATCTATCAATAGATGGTGGGAGTTCATCTCGTACTGAAAAAAGTTGTTTTTTTACCTACGTTGTTTATCTACGAGTAATATAAAAATATTTTATTGGGTTTGAGCTGAAAGGATAGCCCTTTGGTAATATTTTTATCTTGTTGAGTTGAAAGGTTTTTTTTTTTTTAAAAAAAAAAAAAGGCGAGGGGAGGGAATGAACCCACCACCACCCCGCTGCACGGCATCGCCTGAAGGGCATACTTCCTGCAGCGACATCTCCCAACATTTCTCCCGTCGCCTTTCCGTTTTGTGGCCTACTGGCTCTTTTACTATTTATTTTAACCACAAATACAGATACGACAGACAAGACTACCTACTTACTAATAACATACTACTATGCTACTTATTCTACTACCTCCTAATATTACTTATTCTACTACCACCACCGTTTCGTGCTCAGAACGACAGTTCTTTCTGGGACGCCGCCACCTAGACTTTTCTTCTGGGACCACGGTATAACCACTGGTCCCTCGCCTGACTCCGGTTGTCCTGAAGTCTGGTCCGGATTTCCAGAACCCTAAACATTTCTCGCTTCGGCATTTCCGGAAGCTTTCCTGCGCCGGTTTCCGGACGCTATTCTGCCTTTCTCGCTTTTGCCCTCTCCGTCCCCGGGACCATCCCTACTCCTTAACAACTAAGGCGTGGGAGGTCCTCTCGCTTCATTACGCTTGTCGTCCTCGTTCTTGCACTTTAGGATGTCTCCCACGGTGTGTGCGATCCGCCGCCACTCCTCCGGTCCCTGCAACATGCGCCGTACCATTCTTTCCTCGTTGAGGTCTTCCTGATATGGACACGCGCTTCTATGTGCTGCCCATCTTTCGCATCGAAAGAGAGTATGCCCAGGTGTGTCCTCCTCCCCGCAGTACCGGCATTCTGGGCTGTCCCTTCTCTTGAATCGGTGCAGGTATGCCCCGAAACATCCGTGGCCGGTTAGAGCTTGGGTGAGCTCATAGTTGACTTCACCATGCCTTCTATTCACCCACCCCGATAGGCTGGGTATCAGGCGATGGGTCCATCGTCCACATTCATCCTCCTCCCACTCCCTCTGCCAGGCCTCTATTGTTGCTGTCCGATCTGCGAAGCGGGAACCACCGTCATGTCCTCTTCTGTCATACCGTTGCCTTCTTTCCTCTACTTTTAGATGTAGTGGCACCAGGGACGCAATTACCAGGACCGCCATGGTAGATACGGTCCTGTACGCCGACGTCACTCCGATCGCCGCTCTTCTTTGAACTCGTAGGAGCCGCTGCCTTCTGTTTGCGAACTCCATGTCGTCCGCCCAGACCGGCGCCGCATACAGCATCACCGACCCCGCCACGGACGCGAGAACTCTCCTCTTTGCTGCCGTCGGGCCCCCCAACCTTGGCATCAGCCTCAGGAGAGCCCCTGTTGTCCTCTCCGCCCTTGCCGCCACCTCTTCCACGTGCTTTCTGTACCTGAGGTTTCTTTCTATTCTCACTCCCAGGTACTTGACGCTGTTCCCGGGCTTGATTGGTATCCCGTCCACTGCCAGTGTCACCGGCTCACACTTCCGTCTGCCGGTTAGGAGCACGGCCTCGGTTTTCTCGGCAGCCAGCTGCAGTTGTCTGTCAGCCATCCACGCGACGATTCCCGCGATGGCCGCGTTCGCCCTCCCCTCGAGCTCGGCGCAAGTGGCGGCGGTCACCACCATCGCTAGGTCATCCGCATACGCCACCAGTTCCACTCCAGGAAGCTCCAGACGCAGCACCCCATCGTAGAAGACGTTCCAGAGCGTTGGCCCCAAGACCGATCCCTGGGGAACGCCGCTTGTTATCCTCTTCCGTGAGGCCCTCCCGTCTTTATCCTTCAGGATAATCCATCTGTCCTTCAGGTAACTCCTGATCATCCTCAGTAGGTACCGGCTGATTCCTCTTGTTTCCAGCTCTGCGATTAGGTGTTCCCATGCGACGGTATTGAAGGCATTTCTGACGTCGAGTGTGACCAGCATGCAGAACTGTTTTTTCCTCCTCGTTCCTTGGTTCGCCCTCTTTGCTTTGTCCATCACGCTCCTCACCGCGTCCACCGTAGACCTTCCTTCTCGAAAGCCAAACTGGTTGTCCGCCAGGGGAGCTCTCTCGTCTAGCTCGGTTTTCAGTCTACTCACCAGCACGTGTTCCATTAGCTTGCTGCTTGTGTTCAGCAGGCAAATGGGCCTATACTTTGGTGGTTCTCCTTCCGTGGCCTCTCGTTTGGCCAATAGGAGGAGGCTGGACGTCTTCCACTTTTCTGGGTATTTCCCTTCCGTGAGGATTGCGTTCATCACGTCTGTGACGTACTCTCCCGCTACTACGACCATTTCCCTGATCGCTTCCGGAGGCACTCCATCAGGTCCCGCGGCTTTCTTAGGCTTGATCTTTCCTGCCGCTGTCCTAACTTCCTTTACCGTGAGAATATTCGTAACCTCTTCCGGTTCCTGCTCGACTTCCTCCGTGATGTCGTGTTCTGGGAACAGTTCATCCGCAACTACCTTCATTTCGGACAACGTCAGGTTCGGTGGCGGTAGTCTGGCTTTTAGCCTTTTCGTGACTATCTTGTACCCCTGCCCCCACACGTTATTTTCCACTTCTTCAATCACGCTGGTCCAGTGGCGTTGCTTGGATTCGGCAATTGCTATCTTCAGTGCCCTTCTAGCCTCCCTGTATCGTACTGTAAGGAGTGCTCGTCTGTCTTCATCTCTGGTTTCTCTTTGGGCGGCCCTTCTAGCAGCGTTGCTCACCTTCCTCAAGTCCGCAATCTCCTCAGTCCACCAGTATACTGCCCTATTGCCCGTGCAACTACTCTTGGGCATGGCTGCTTCGCATGCCTTTGCGAGTGCTGCCTCACATGTTGCCACATTTGGTGGTTCTCCTGCCGTTTCCGTTTCAAACGTATCCCTGAACTTGGTGCGGTCTAGTTTCCTCGCGTTGTAACGCTTGGATACGAACTGCTGAGTCTCCTCCCTCGATTCTCGAATGTCCCTCAGCCTGTACTCAATATACATATGGTCGCTGAGGGTTTCTTCTTCCACCACTCTCCATCCTTCCACCTGTCTTGCGACGTCTGCAGTAGCGAAGGTGACGTCTATCACTGATCCTCCTCCCCCTCTCCTGAATGTGTTCGCATTTCCTTCGTTCAGGGGAACCAGACCATTCCTCGATGCCCACTCACTCAGTGCTTCTCCTCTCCTGTCGGTGACTGCCGATCCCCATTCCTGTGATTTTGCGTTGAAGTCACCAGCCACTATGTACTTGCCGCTTCCAGATCTCATGCCCTCCTCCAGAGTGTCCAGGAGGTTATGGAATTCCGGGCCTTCCATAGCAGGGGAGGCGTAACAGCTGTACATCGTCACCGTTCCCGTGTCCACCCACGCGTATCCCTGTCCTGCTCCCTGTCTCGTGACGTGAACCTTACGTCCCCTTATTCCGATGGCCGCCTTCCGGCCGATGTCCTGCTTCCAGCCTAGTATCTCGGTCATAGCTCTATTTTGTTCTGAGACCAGTAGAATGTCAGTGTTTTGTCTAGCCGCTGTTGCTATTAATAGCTCCTGAGCGGATTTACCCCTTCCTAGGTTTACCTGTATGATGGAGGTGGCCATGGCGTATGGTAACGTCTATCGCTCTCCCGTATCGACTGCAGCCTCATGATTCTGGACGATCGCATATAAGATCCCACTCGCTCTAGGTCTTCCCGCGCCAGTTCCTCTGTGATTCCCATTCCTCGCATGAAGTCGAGGTATATGGCTCTTAGTTCTTCGCCGCGGGGCAAGAGTTGAAAGGTTAGTTTTACTTAAATGTTAATTTATTTTGTGTGGCTGAAAGGTTAGCCTTTTTCCAATTTTTTTTTTATTTTGTTGAGCTGAAAGGTTAGCTTTTTGCGAATATATATTTGTGTCAACCCTTTACTGGCGTGGTAGGTAAATTATTTTGTTGGGCTGAAAGGTTAGCCATTTGCTAATATCTGAATGGTTTTGAGCTGAAAGGTTAGCCCTTTTCTAATATTTGTTTATCTTCTTGAGATGAATAGTTGTCCCTTTGATATTATTTGTTTAATTATTGAGATGAAATATGAGCCCTTTGCTAATATGTTTATCGTGTTGAGATGAAAAGTTACCAATTTGATAATGTGTTTATATTGTTGGAGATGAAAGGTCGGCCCTTTGCTAATATTTGTTTATCTTGTTAAACTGATGTTAAACTGCCTTTGCTTATTTGTTTATGTTCATGACCTGAAAGGATGACCCCTTGCAAATATTTGTTTATTTTGTTTGGCTGAAAGGTTATAGCTTTTTTCAATTATTTGACAATTTTTTGAGTAAAAATTTTAGCGTTTTGAACGCAAAAGGAAAAGAAATACATGTTGGCATCTTGACTATGTTGAATTTCTGCAAATTATGAATTGTCGTATGGAAGTTTGAATGAGTTACTGAGACCAAGTTTATCATTGAGGACAATAATTCTGGAGACTGGCTTTGAGGGCAAAGCTATAGTCAGGATTGGCCGTGTTAGGAATTATTTTATTTGTTGGATTAATTCAGACATTGGCTCAGTGACAGAACACGCTCATTTATAAATACATGAGTAACTAGACTCACTTTTTACTGTTAACGGTTTTTGTTGCAGTGCGATAAGCAAAAAACTGCTATCGGTAAACGGGCAGTTCTGTGAGATCGAAACTTGATTCTTGATCGGAAATTATCTTTCATCTTCTACATTCGCTAACAATAGGGTTATATACTTAGGGAGAAAATTAAAGGTTTTTCACTGTTCAAGTAGTATATTGGGCAATTAGTTAACAACTATCTTTTTAATAGTATTATACTCAGGCTTATTTGCTACTATGTAAAGGGACTAAACCTGCCATCACACACTAAGTCAAGACTTCGCGAGCGATCGACCAAAATTGGCTTCGCGATCGACCAGTCGATCGCGATCGACATGTTGGCCACCCCTGATATAAAGCATCGTTTCTCAACCGGGGTTGCGCGGAAAATACCCTCAAATAGCATGGGCGTTCACTGGTTCAGTGACAAGTGGCAGGATTACTTAAAAGTATCTTTTGCTGAAAAGCAGCTAACGTTTAGAAAAAGTAAAACGATATCGAGACATCGATACTTATGGTAAAACGTATTTTTTTTATTTTTCATTTCATCTTCTCTGCCGTTCAATACAAATGTATGACACAAACGGTACCTATGTCTTGAATGTGTTGCCCATCCTGAAACTGACCAGAAGCTGTCGATTGTGGGTTTAAATGTGTGTGAAATTGTATCCTACCATTCTATATGACACAAAGGGAAATTCAAAGTAAATGCAGTCACAAACCGCATGTAATTAAAAAATAATTGAAATAAATAAAAAGGAAATATTATTTGTAAATTATTATTTCATTAGGTATTATACACACTTTTGTGTGTAGAGCAAGCGTTTTCTTAGTTAACAAACTTATAAGACAAATTACAGGAATATAGATAAAATTAGTGCATTTTTTACTTTATCATACGCAGTATGCAAAGTATTGTAATCGTGCCAAAAATTTTTTTTGAGATTTTAGCGGATATATGTCTTTTTGGGTCCCCTGAACATTTTTGACCAAGGTACAAAAAAATGTCTGTGTGTGTGTGTGGATGTGGGTGTGGGTGTGGGTGTGGGTGTGGGTGTGGGTGTGGGTGTGGGTGTGGGTGTGGGTGTGGGTGTGGGTGTGGGTGTGGGTGTGGGTGTGGGTGTGGGTGTGGGTGTGGGTGTGGGTGTGG